>OY730181.1:16275052-16867531 GCA_963422495.1 Polyommatus iphigenia | reverse complement strand
ATAGAAGCGTACATTTCGTAGTTGACGATGAATGCTTGGAAACTCAGTCTGTTGATGCTGATATCTCATATTTCTCCGTCATTGAGAGTCGAAACGAACTTGTGTCTAAAATAGAGAATTCATTGGACAAACAAAAAAAGGTAGATGTAACTTAGTCCCAACTCAACCCCGCCAAGACACAAGTCTGCGCGTTTACCACTAAAAAAGTCATCAATGTGTCGTATATCCTCGTTAACAATCTCCCCTAGCATTGAAATATTTGCATAAATATATCGAGCGAAGTCCAGTTCCGATATCATCTAGAGGGCAAGGCCAAGTTAGCCTCGAAGAAGCTTGGTGTTCTTAACAGAGCGAGACAGTATTTTCGGTCCGGACTAACGCTACAACTCTACAAGGCGCAGGTTCGGCCTCATATGGAATACCTACTGTTCTCATCGTTGGGCAGGGGTGCCAAAATACCAACTGCTCCTCTGCATCGTATCCAACGAAGTGCTGCTCGAATCGTTGACTGCCATAGTGTTTCAAATAGCTTGGGCCCCTTGGAATTACGCCGAGATGTAGCTTCACTCTGCATCCTCTATCGGTTGTATCACGGGAAGTGCTCTGAGGAACTGTTCGGAATCATACCACCTGCAACTTTTTGCCATCGTCCCCACGCGAAAAATATACCATCCTCATCACCTGATGAGTGGCAGTCTTCCACCGTGCGTTTCGCGCGTAACTTTCTGCCGCGCACTGTAAAACTCTGGAATGAACTGTCACCAGCAGTATTTCCGGAACCTATACGACCTGCAAACCTTCAAGAAGAGAGCGTATTCCCTCTTAAAAGGCCGGCAACGCACCTGCAGCAGCAGCAGCTCTGCTGATGTTGCCAGTGTCCATGGGCGACAGTAGTTGCTTTCCAACAGGTAACCCATTTGCTCGTTTGCCCCCTTATTTTATATAAAATAAATAAAAAGGAGAGTCAAATTCAATTTAAAATTAAGCCTGGCTGTGGGCATTCGCTGCAAAAAGAATTGAGATCTAAATGAGTGCCAAGTTCTATACAAAATCGAAATATTATGTATTTGTAGAAATAAAATAACATTATAAGCAAGTACTAAACTCTATTTCTTTTGCTTTACATATTGGATACCTATAATAACAGTAACATATTATTAAAAATATATGAGATCTTAACAACTTTAGCCTTAATCCCGAAAATACCGGATTACCGGTATTGGTCTGGAGCCAATACCGAAAATACCGGGTTTGCTTAAATGTATTGCGACCCCTAGTCCGCGCGGTGCAGCGACCAAACCGCTCGTCCGCGCGGTGCAGCGACGAAACCGCTCGTTCTCGCGGTGTTGCGACCAAACCGCTCGTTCGCGCGGTGCAGCGACCAAACCGTTCGTTCGCGCGGTGCAGCGACCAAACCGTTCGTTCGCGCGGTGCAGCGACGAAAACCGCTCGTTCGCGCCGTGTTGCAACGAAACCCGCTCGTTCTCGCGGTGCAGCGACGAAACCGCTCGTCCGCGCGGTGCAGCGACCAAACCGCTCGTTCGCACGGTGTTGCGACGAAACCGCTCGTTCTCGCGGTGTAGCGACGAAAACCGCTCGTTCTCGCGGTGCAGCGACGAAACCGCTTGTTCTCGCGGTGTAGCACCAAACCGCTCGTTCGTGCGGTACACCTATACGGTACACCTACCTATAACCTATTATTATGCTGGTCACATTAAAAAAAAACTGTAACTACAACCTATGAATAAGTACCAGCATACTTTTATATATTTTTATTACTAACGTTCATGCTTTTTATTCAAAAATTCTATTATAATTCTATAGAAAACCAGCCTAGTAGCTTAGCTACCGCTATGGGTTCAGCGCTACCGAGGCTCATTCAAACGGCTGCAGTTCCGTTGTTTATAAGCTATAAACAACGGAACTTGTTTATAGCTTATAACAAGGGCGTCGCCAAGGGGGGGCGGGAGGGGCAGCTGCCCCCACCTAGAGATTCTAAAAAAGTTGCCAAATACATATAATGCAACCAAAGTCCTAAGTCTTTGAGGTGATTTGCTTGAAGTTCAAGCCTTGAACAATCATTCCCGTACGTCGAAACTCGAATGAAGTCACTAATTCCACTCTAATTCATAGAGAATAAGAAAAGTATGAATTGTAGTAGGTAAAGTCAACTTGCCCCCCCCCCCCCCCCCTGCGCCATCGGGCTGGTGACGCCCTTGGCTTATAAACAACGGAAAACGCAATAAAAAACGAAACGGAAAAATTGTAATGATTTAAAGTTCGTTAGGAAGCTGATTAAAGTAGCCAAATATTTTATAATAACCTATATTTCCATTATCCTAACGACTACCAAGTTATATACATAAGAAGGAAAAAATATATTTTTGAAATTATGTTTTTCCGAAATATTTCCCTTGGTACTTAATTCACATTGATAGTTCTAAAAAATAAAATGATGCTTATTTAATTACCTTTCGTTTGACACCCTACTTAAGTAAATCGGTTCAGTAGATATTTAAATAATCCGCACAATAGAATAGGCCTGGCGGCCATCTTTGTGACGTCATAGCTCCCCCCTCCACACACTTAGGAAGTGACTACCGCACTTTTCGTCTTCAGGAAAATATGCCTAACAAGTTACATACCAATAATTCGTATGGCGGAGATGAGTTGAACGGAAGTTGACTTTTTTGGTATTGGGGACCGTACTATATGGCATGGAAGCTCTACTGATACAGTGACAACTTAGATGGTGCGGGCACGTCCTTCGCGTGAATGATCGCCGCCTGCCTAAAGCCGTCTTCTTTTCGGAGTTGGCAGAGGGCAAACGTAAGCAAGGTGGACAACATCTGCGATATAAGAATGTTCTCAAAATACACTTGAATGCCTGTGCTATTGACCCTGCATGTTGGAAAAGCTTGCTACTGAGCGGATATCTTGGCGCTCTACGACCAATACCAAAATCAAATATTTTGTGAAAGACCGTCTACAGACGCTTGAAGCAAAGCGCCAATTGCGTAAAGAGAGACCTAAGCCTTCCTACATCTATACTTACAATTCCGCCAGCCAACTCTACTGTAGGACATGTCACATGTGATAGGACATTCAAAACCAAGTTTGGTCTAGCAAGTAATATTAGGGCTCATAATAGAAACAATCCTTAATTTCTGGTTCAAAATCGATAAGGAGGACTATATATATAATTTTATGTTATACGTTCAAACTATCCACACTAATATTATGAATGCAAAAGTGTGTTCGTTTGTCTGTTACCTCTTTACGCTTAAACCGCTGAACCGATTTTGATGAAAGGTGAGGAGATACTTTGAGTCCCGGGAAAGGACATATTTGTAAGACACCATTTATCCCGGCAAATGTGGGGTTTCTGCGCGATTAACTAATTTTGGCGCAACAGAGTTGCGGGCGTCATCTAGTATTAAATAACTCTATAGACTATAATAATGGCAAAGATAGAGATCTCAAAACTTCTGGTGACCCTTTTATATTCCAATGATGTTTTACTCTCTAGTTTGTGGTCAAAATACACGGCGGAACAAAATCAATTAAGCCCACACGATATACCCAAACTGGTGGACATAACACGCCCAGGCGGACCCCTAATTACGACAACCGATAACGGAATTCAAAACTTAAGTTTGCTACACCTATATGCCTTATCGCGAATCATACTACCACTTATTGTACCACGCGACTCTGTAACGTATATTTTAGGGTTTAAAGTATATAATCGCGTGACGCAATAAGTGATAGTGGTGGCAACTTGCGCGGGATGTGCGTAGGTAAATCTGAATACAAATGAAGACATTAGGCGATTCCCGCGCGGTCTGCATGACCGCGGTGATGGCGGTGTTGACTGTACACTGCGGCCTTTGAGCCTGTCGATAATGAGTTGGTTTGATTGACTCTATCACACTAGAACTATATAGCTCTATCATACAGTATCTCTGATAGAGTATCTGTCTCTTTTGAAAGAATTAAGAAACGTAATGAGAAGTATTTTTTTATCAGACTAAGGCTTAATTTCACCAACGACTGTTTAAGTTAATGCTCGATTTAGTATCACGTTACCTCTTTCGTTTTTCATATAAATGAAAGAGAAGAGATAACATTTTAACAAGCTGTTAACACAGACGTTAGTGAAATTGCGCCTTAGCATCTTCTGTTAGCTTCTTGATATTTAAGTAGCGTTGCTTGAGATTAAAGAATATTGTTCCCTAGCTTCTTATCAGCCCCATAAGAACTTTTCATACCTTGATCATTTTAAAAATATAAATAATATCTAGTTTAGTAGTGCAAATTTTACTCTACAAAATATAATGTTGTCCCTACATTATGATGGACGAACATAAATTACGAACATGTAAGGGGACTTATTTATTCTATTTTATTTTATTTTATTTTTTAGGAAGACTTACAGTTCATTTAAACTAAGTAAAAGTGAGATAAAGTTACAATTTGGAACCAATTACAAGTCTTCACATGTAAATTAAAATTTTGAAAAGGAAATATGCTCACTTAAGGCTACTTATTGATCTAAAGAATAAGCGAACAACAAGATGTAAATTTGCAACGGTGGTACTAAGCTGACATTAATTTGGGAAAGATTTGAAATAAATATTCGCTAGATGTTTTCTTGTATTTTTAGCACTGGTGCAAAAGATGTCTATATCGTAATTGTTTTTCGTTAATTCATTGAGGGACGCACACGATCTGGGAAAGAAGGAGTTAGCACGGAATCTAGTGTGAGATAGTGGGACGTGAAGAGTGTTAATATAGCGAGGATGCGTATTGTTGGGGACTTTAAGGTTTAATTTAGCCAGCAGTGAGGGACAGTTAATGGAACTATTGGCGATATTGATAAGGTAAGTAACATCACAGATATTTCTTCTAAGAGCAAGTGGAAGCAGATGGAGGTGGCTGCATAAGTTGTCATAGCTATAGTTTTGATAAGTATTAAGTTTAAATCTATATTTTAAAAATCTAACTAGCTTTTTCTGCACTTTTTCAATTTGATTTATATAATATTCATATTGTGGGTTCCATATCTGGGATGCATATTCTAAATTACTCCTTACTAGGGCACAGTAAAGAACTTTAATTGATTTAAGACGAGAGAAATCTTTAGTTGACCTTATTACAAATCCAAGCATTTTTGAGGCCTTGCTTACAATAGTTTGGATATGCTTGTCGAATAAGAGTTTATCATCTAGTATAACTCCCAGGTCGCGAACATTAGTCACCTGTTGTAGAGGCTGGTTTTTAATTTCATAGCTAGACTGAAATTTGTTACGCTTGCGTGTAAAAGAAATAAAACAACATTTGGATACATTTAGGTCCAGAGAGTTGTCTGCACAGTAACGGTCTAGTCTAAACAAGTCCTCTTGAAGCAACATTTGGTCCGAAAGGTTATTAACAACTTTAAAGATTTTCATGTCGTCCGCGAACAATAAAAAATTTGAATTATGAAAGCAGCTATCAATATCCTGTATGAAGATAATAAAAAGTAATGGCCCAAGCAGGGATCCTTGAGGGACTCCAGAGTAGATCTGGCGCCATGTCGAACAGTATCCATTAACAACAACTGACTGTAACCTATTACTTATATATGAAGTGAACCATCGAAGTTAGTTACCCTTTATACCAGCTCTAGCTAACTTTGATAATAGTTTAAGGTGATCTATTCTATCAAAAGCTTAACTGTAATCAGTGTATACAGCATCGACTTGCTCTTGGTTGTCCATTCGTTCAGATACAAAATCAGTAAATAGGGTGAGGTTTGATATTGTTGATCTACCCTTAATGAATCCGTGCTGTTGTGGGATGAGTTGTGGACTTAATGCTGGGTAAAGTTGATTATAGACAACTCGTTCTAGAACCTTAGCCAATACACAAAGCTTGGAAATAGGCCGATAATTTTCAATCAGGTGCTAGCACCTTTTTTATGGATTGGTGTTATAAAGGCCGATTTCCAAACCTTGGGTACGGTACCGGTTTCCAATGATGCGCGAAATAGTAAAAATACAGGGTAAGATAGAGATTCCGCACAGCGAACAAAAAATAATGGTGGTAGATTATCCGGACCAGCAGATTTATTAGTATCTAATGATTTAAGTAGTTCGTAAATTTGTTTTTTGTCAAAGACAATATTTCCGATATCAGCGTCGGTAGATGTAGTGACCTGTGCAGCGGATATATTGGCATCACAATAGTCAGACCCATTAGAAGTAGTGTTCAGGAAGTTAGATGAAAAGTAGGAGGCAAATAGTTCGCAAATACCGGACCCACAATTACTGGTTTGCTGTTGGTAAGACATCGACGCTGGCATACCACTACCACTAGACTTGTTTTTAATGAAATGCCAAAAGCTTTTTGGATTGGTTGTAAGAGATTCCTCAATTGATTGCAAGTAGGTATTGTATTCCAATTTCGATAGGTCATTTGTCATCTCTCGCAAGCGTTCAAACTCTAATTTATCAGAAAGATTACCGTATCTACTGTATTTCCTGTGATATTTATATTTAAGTTTGAGCAATTTGATAAGCTCTTTGGAGAACCAGATAGGGTGGTCTTTCGACTTTCTTTTTTTTTACATAAAATACCTGTATAAGTATTTTATAATTATAACAATCCAGCCTAACTAAGACTTATAAGTAATTTTACATTAACTTAATCTGCCAGGTAGAGTTTTCTAAGATTGTGTCCATCAACACTTTCTTAAAGTCTCTATAAAGGAGAATACACATTATTGCTTGTGTTCGTCACAGTCACTTTACGTTTTTCACACTGATTTCACAGATACACTAACTCAAAAGGTTTTGTCCTTTTCAGTCTTCTAACTAAGTCCGTGTTGTCGAGGAGCTGGATGGACTCGACATTCACGTGATTGTGAAGTCTCTTTTCGTGGGCTTCGGCGTATCTTTTTATAACTGTAGAGACCATATCCACATTAAGGTCCCGGTGTAGGTCTTCGTTTCTAATGTACCAGGGTGCATTCACAATTCCTCTGAGTACTTTGTTTTGGAATCTTTTTACAAAGTTTGTATTATCATGGTATTAGTCTTTTTGGTACAGCCCCAAAGCTGAATACCATAAGTCCATACGGGCATAAGGACTTTTTATACAAGAATATTTTGTTACTGATGGATAGGGATGACTCTTTCCCAATCAGCCAGTACATTTTCCTGTAGCGAAGCTCCAACTCTTCGCGCTTCTTTTTGACATGAGCTTTCCAGCGAAGCTTTGAGTCCAGTGTCATGCCGAGATATTTGGCGGTGTTTTCGTGCGGTATTGCAGTACTGTTAATGTATACCGGGTTAAATTCTTTAACAACTGTCAATTGTTTATGACAACTTTACAATCATGGTGGCAGAGGGGTCTTAATAAGATATCTACAGGTAACAGATATGCAGCAATTGCAGCAATAGACTTTGATAAAGTATAGATATTAGATAGAGCGCGGCCGACGGAGGCTGTCTTGCTGGTCGGCGATGTCGGCTTATTTATTCACGAGCGCGGCGGAGTCACCACTCGCCGACACTTACCGACACTCGCGACGGTTTTAGCCGACTATTTCCGTCCACGATACGCCGACCTATATCGAATACTTAATATCTAAGGGTAAAAATATAAAGTAAGACACCCGGAGTGTGAAAATGTGAAAAGTGTGAAATTAATCCTTCGATCGCGGATTCTTGGAAATCTATTATTATTATATTGTTGTCGCGGTCGCCGGTGTCCGGGGTTGATAGGTTGATTAAGCATGTCATTAGTTATTTATGTATTACTATCAGTCTTAAACTCTTAACTGTAAAATGCAACATTTTTCTAGTCTAGTCTCTACATTACATATTCGTATCTAACAAACATAAGTGGTTAGTCTTAGCGGCCCCTTGGCGACCAATTTTATTGTGCAATATCACGAATTGTGCAATATTATTGACCGACTAAGGTTCATATTGAACGCGCCCGCTTTTCAATCTTATTGTCAAATAAGTTGTTCAATAAATGTGTGTGATATTGCGCAATAAAATTGATCGTCTAGACTCTAGGGGCCCGCTAAGTATTATCTATCGGTCGGTCTGTTACATTCTTACGCTCAACCTCGAAACTGATTTTTATGTAAATTGGTAAGTATTGCAGATTGTAGGTAAGTACTTCAATGCACGAGAAAGAACATAAGATTTTTATCCCAGGAATTCACTAATTGCGACGCAACGAAATTGCGGACCACATCTTATTAGAAATAATAAAAAATCAGATCCAGATGCGTATAATATTGAAGTATCACATCCAGGTACACCTAGTTCCCGGTCCATGAGCGTTTGATATTGTTTGGTGTTCGACACCATTTCCCGGATTTCCCCGGAGTTCCCGGACTTACCCGGAGTGTGCGGAACACTCGGAGCGGAAGTAATGCACTTTTTAATTAGCCTACTAGGTCTTGGGGTATGAATGTGATCTTCGAGCAGGTTTTATGCGTTTTATGAAATGAATATTACTAAAGTGTTTTAAAAGTGTACAAAGTCAAATCTAGTGATGCGTGAAGCTATCAATCGATATATCGATTGAAGATTAATTTAATATACCTCGAAATTATTTTTATAGACCAGTAAATAATATGATAGTTATGATAATTCATAAATATTTACTGTAGCGATAATATATTATGTGCCCATATTATAATCCTCAATCTACACGTACACGCATTTGTTGGTTAGCAAAACATATCATGAACATTGAAAACCATTGATATGGTCCTTAACAAGCCTTTTGAAATTCTTTTTCAGCAGTTAACCATCAAAATAATATCGAAATCTGCAGCGAAAATAGCTAAATAGTAAGTCATTTAATTCTCACCCAAACACTGGATGCCTTTGTCTGACGGTGCGTCATTATATAATCTATGGGCATTTAGGCGCGGCGAGCCGTCGCCTAGGTAGCGGAGCGGTAGAGAGCGGGTCAAATCTAAAAGGCAGCTATATACTACATAGCTGGCATGTACTCGACGAGCTGAACAGAGATGCTGGCTAGGGGTGCGCTTTATGTGACGCGGTCTGTCGATATCGATAGATTTGTTTTCTTGGTGTTAAGAGAAAGTTTACTCTTTTTATCATTAAACGTATCGATCTTTTTGGCATGATTTTAATTATGTGCGTATGTACAATATTAAGAAAACAAGAATGTTTCCTTGGTACAAGAAATTTAGTTATTATATGTATTTTGTGACACGATTTTTGTTTATTCATTTTCTGTACTCATCAAAACATTTTAATGTTCTTAAGTAGGTGCAATCAATTTATAAACAAGTATCCCTTATTTTCCAATCATTATTCGCCCATTATTGTTACGATTTGTACATATGAAACACAGAAATCAAAACAATATTGACCCGTTACATCAAAAACATTATTTACTATAAATGTTTGGCCCCACGGGACTTATTTTAATAGCCGCATTATAATTATTATCGATAGTCACGTGTCGGCAGCCCTACGCGCGGCGGGCGGCGAGTGTGCGCGTCGATAAATTCCGGGCGCGTTGTCAATCGGCCGCGAGGAGCGCTCAGGAATTAACGGCGCTGCGCTGTCAAGGCGCCGCCGCCCGCCGCCCGCTGGCCCCCTTCCTACGACAGGGTTGCCACTATTTATATATAATTATTTTTGTTTATGATGATGCTACTGCTGAGAAGGGCCAGGTTGTCTTGAGGAAGCACTAATATTGTTTTTTATGATGTGGTGGCTGCAGTGTTGCCAGATCAGGGGATTTCCCCCTAGATTTAGGGGGTTTTCGACCAATATAGGGACAAAATAAAGCGATTTCCCCCTAAATTTAGCTAGATTTAGGGGATTTTCGACCAAGATAGGGTCAAAAATATTGTTGATAGTCTATATAATAGTATAGTTTCTGTATTACGTTCGGCGGCAATTAAAAGCTATAATTGTAATAAGAATTATAAACATGGGAAGAACTAACTAACGGGGTGGAATAAGCATGTCGGTGCGGCGCACAGGGAGGCTAGGTCCAAATTTCAAATGTGGGTTAACAGTGGCCGCCCAAGACAAGGTTTTGTGTATGATGAGATGACGAGTAGTCGACGAATTTTTTAAAGCAGATTAAAATGGTGCCAAAACCACCAATCTCAAATAAAAATGGACATCTTGGCTACTCACCACTCAAAACAAAACTTTAAAAAATTCTGGAGGTCAACAAAGCAGTTGAATTTAAAACCTAGCTACCCCGAAGCTGTTGATGGGATCAATGGTGCGGACAAAATCGCAAATCTTTTTAGAGATCAGTTTAAAGTGTCATCACCATTGGGCCCATCATCAGACTTTGTGTACAATGCTGAGATTAGTCGTGACCTTAAATTTACTATAAGTAGTAAAACTGTAGCGAAGACGATTAAAAACATGGCTACCGGGAAATCGCCAGGTCACGATGGTCTCAGTATTGAGCACCTAAGATTCGCGGGCAAACACATGTCAAGAGTTCTGGCATTACTGTTTAATATCTGCATTGTCCATAGGTACTTACCTGCTGATTTAATAAGGACTACGGTTGTGACAGATCGAATTATAGGCCAATATCTTTAGCAACAACTATAGCTAAAATATTTGACAGTGTGCTTAGCTCCATATTAGAACAACATTGTAGTCTCCATGATGGTCAGCACGGGTTCAGGCGTGGACTGTCAACGGAGACTGCAATAATGGGTCTAAAGCACACTGTCAAATATTACACGAGCAGGCGTACACCTGTGTACGCTTGTTTCCTCGACCTCAGCAAGGCTTTCGATCTCGTCTCCTACGACATCTTGTGGCGAAAATTGGAAACTCTTAGTTTACCCGACGGCTTCACCGACCTGCTTAAATTTTGGTATTGTAATCAGGTGAACTATGTGAGATGGGCTGACAAATATTCCGAACCGTACAGGATGGAGTGCGGAGTGAGGCAGGGGGGGGCAGACCTCGACCCAGCTCTTCAACCTGTACGTGGATTCACTGATACGGGAGCTCAGTGGTACTCGTGTCGGTTGCCATATCGGAAACGTGTGCGTCAACAATATTAGCTACGCGGACGACATGGTACTGCTGGCGCCCTCTGTCAGTGCATTAAGAACTTTACTCGGTATTTGTGAAAAATACGCTGTCTCACATGGTTTGCTTTACAACGCCAAAAAATCACAGTACATGGTCTTTAAGGCCGGCAACAAATGTCCCAATATTGTTCCCCCTATACACCTTAATAATGAGCCTCTCGAGAGTGTACACTTTTAAATATCTTGGACATTTTGTGACTGACGGCCTTCGAGACGATGTAGACCTCGAAAGAGAGCGTAGGGCATTGTCTGTTATGGCAAATATGTTGGTGCATAGATTTGGTCGTTGCACGGACGCCGTAAAAATTACTCTTTTTAAGGCTTACTGCACCTCTTTTTACACCTGCAGCTTATGGACCAACTACACCAAGAAAACATACAATGCCCTACGTATTCAATATAATAATGCTTTTAGAGCACTGCTGCGGCTGCCGCGTTTCTGTAGTGCCTCGGCGATGTTTGCTTTTGCGGATGTAGATAGTTTTGAAGCTATACTCCGCAAAAGGACTGCATCGCTACTGGCCAGGGTCCGCGGCAGCAGCCACAGTGTCCTGAGGGAGATAGTCGACAGCGGGGATTGTCCTCTGATCGACTTTATGATAAATAAGACTAAATCTCTTTTTAGAATTGAATACTAACATAGCAATAAGTTCCTCTACTAATAATTTTATGGATCTGAGTTATCTGAAATAAACATATTTTATTTTATTTTTTTATTTCTTTTTATTTATTCTGATAAAACAAATGTAACATCGAAGAAATTTATTTATAGGCAGATGGCGGACCTACGTCATTTGGTTGAGTTATGTCAATTCAATAGTAGTCGTGATCTTATAGGCTTTGATGAAACGCGATCAAATTACGTAGGTCTGCCTGCGCACTGCTGCCTATGAATCAACTTCTCTAATAGTACATTAAGAAATGTCTCTCTATTTTCTTACTAACCTAAATAATATAATTTAAATATAATAGTGGTGGCAGCCCTAGTGAAATTGCGCGTGTACACTGGCCCCGTGAATTATACGGATTATACGAGGCGCACATGCGAGCTATGTGGGCGAGCGGCGAGCGGCGAGCGGCGAGCGGCGAGAGAGCCGCCCGCGCCGCGCCGCGCGCCGGCGGACTAGCCGCCATTATCGTTATTAGCGTCGCAGCGCGCCGTCACGCTCACTATACAGGGTGGAACTAAGTGATAATACTTGACAGCGGTTCTCAAACTTTTTGGTCGCGGAACCTTAAGAACGACATTTTTGACGGACTCCCAAAAAAAGAATGTTTTGTCTTTGAACAAATTGTCCTTATGCCATGCTGGTGTCTGATGACATTGACATTGTAAAGCCCTTACCTTGGTCTTAGCAGAGCCTTAAGGCTCGGTGGAGCACTATTTGAGGATGGCTGCTCTAGGATGTGTATCTGTCCCTTATACAGAGTTCACTGTGAAAGCATCAGCGCTGCAAGAGTAAACTTTTTGTGTGATTTGTATAGGTGACGCCCTATTATACAAAAAGGCAACTCTTTCAGTACTTTCTCAGTGAAATCTATACATAATCTATACATGCACACCCTAAAGACGTATTAATCACTTTGTTTTGTGACACCCTATATACTCGTATACACGTAGAGCAGGGGTCCGCAATAAGGCGCTTAGGGATTTGATGCATAGGAAATGTGTCAGGAGTGCACATTTTTATGTCCTGTAGGAGTAAGGTAGCTATTTAGCAAGATTGGCATCGTTATAAGAGTCGCGTCTCAGGTGGCAAGCGAGCGCGGACTATACATGATTAAGGACCATACAGCAGGGTTCCGCAACGTAAAAAGCGTATATAGCTTAAGGCAGCGGTTCTCAAACTGTTTTGGTGGCGGAACCCTTTTTAGACTTGTAGTGATATTTTTGACGCAACTCCAAAAAAATAAATTATCTTTGAATGAATTGTCTCCATGCTGGTCTAATTATATTTCTAAAAACAATTTATGTATCGCTCGGGGAGTCCCTAAAATACTTTGCGAAACCCCAGGGCTCCACGGAGTACATATTGAGAATGGCTGGCTTAAGGATTTTACAGTTACACGCATCCTTACTAATATTATGAATTCGAAAGTGTGTTTTCTATATTATGTCTGTCTGTTACCTTTTCACGCTTGAAATGCTGAACCGATACTGATGCAATTTGGTATGGAGACACTTTTAGTCCCGATACAGGGCATCTAAGGATACTTTTAGTGTCGCCGCACACGGGCCACACGCGACAGCCAAAAACGCCGTTTTAAGCTAGTCTATTGGTCGTAAAGTGAATCGTTGTAGCGTGTGGCGGCCACCGGCGTCAAAAAATGTATGAAAACTACAGGAAATATGCCGGTGGCGGCGTTTTGTGGCTGTGGCCGGTGGCTCGTATGCGGGAGCCCTTAATACCGGGTAATGTATGGTTCCCGCGCTATAAGGAATTAAAAAATTATGTGTCAGGTGTAATAATCATACAGTTCATATTAAGTACTCACTCGTGCCATATTATGTATCTGGATTCTGGAAAGCAATCGCGGTGTGGAGTATTTCGATCGGGCATATTAGAAGTCTTATTTGCCTTCGCGTCATTAGTTTCTAACGTCCGCTCCGACGTAATATCGTCGTATTGCGTATTGTCAGTGTGTTTGTCCACGTTTACAATAACCGATATCGTGGGGCTGGGCTGTATTTATAGTTCTGTTGTACTTAAAGCCGTAATGCTAAAAATGTCAAGCTATTGCAGTTTTAAGATACAGCTTGGGCCTTGGTGACACTTGACAGATAGACAAACAGAAGAAGTTTTAGTAGTTAATAGGGTCCCGTTTATTTAGTACAGAACCCCAAGAAGAACCCCTAGCCAACACGTTTTCTCTATCTCTTCATTATACAATCGCCGATTAAAAAGGAACTGACAAGACATGAGTCAAATGTCGATTTCATAATACCGTACGTACAGTGTACAATTATGAGTATGGTGGTGGTGTCAATTCCATACATTTTGATCGGCGATTGGATAAAGAAGAGATGAAGAAAACGTTTTAACTATTCTCCCAAGTCTTGGTGACGTTGAGGCTTTGCGTATCCCCCCTCCCCCCAGTCGGTACTGGTATAAACAAAAGGGTTAGAGTTAGTACAAACTATATTGTACGTTAGTGCATGTCACGTGGTCGCTGCGTGTGCCTCGCGCGGTCACGTGACGTCAACACGTGCTACCGAAATAGACGCCCACGGCTATGTACAGCCTGTTGTTGTGTTACTAAGGTCCTGATATAGAGGACGCGAACTCGGAGCAATTAAGCTTCGGCCAAACCTGCGCGTTAGTAGAGATAAACTACGATAACATGGCGCGCCCCTCCAAAATTCAAAACGTTTGAAGTGCGTTGTCAAAACGTTTGATGTGCGTTGTCTTGCGCGGTCGGCTGGTTATGATTAGTTGACCAACAAATCTTGATAATAAGTGATATTAAGTGAATTATTACGAGTACTGGTTGATTGGTTGAATACTTACTACATACAAACTCTTTCATCCTTAATTATTAAGGATGTGACTACACACATTGAAACAGTAATTTGGAGGGGCGCGCCATGTTATCGTAGTTTATCTCTAAAGTATAGTTTTCACAGAGCCAGTACTGGCTGCCAATAAGACTGGCAGCCAGTATTGGCTTGTATGTATATGCCGCGTGTGAACAGTTTGGCCTGGCTTGAAAAACTGTTCACACGCGGCATAATGGCTCTGTGAAAACTATACTTAACGCAGGACGCGATGCGGGAGCGTCTGCAACGCGAAATTGGAGTGCACAATTGCGCGACTGCGGTGCGAACCGTAGATTCATTCCCGCTTTGCCGAGGCGAACGTCCCGCGTTGCAGACGCTCCCGCTTCGCAGTCGCTTTGGTCGCTTAGGCTGAAAAGCGAGTAAAGGACCGCTTGTTAAGGGGTTCCGAGACGAACAAGCAGCTTGCTGGCCTGGACGTAGACTTGTGTAGCTTGGCAAAAAACATAAAACATCATCACGTGTTACCGAAATAGAAGCCCACGGATATGGACGAAAATGTACTTACTACCTGTTACATAGCAATGTGACTGTCATAATAAATGTACGCGTACGAGCCGCCAAGGAATGATGTTGAAGAGCGAGCAAGTGCAGGCTGAAAAGCCGCGATCGACTATTAAAAAAATATCCCACACGCAACATATTCTTTTGTGCTAATTCTTAAAGCTTGCTAAAATAGGTAAAGATTAGCTTTTATTCTTCGCCAGCGTAGATTTTTTTTAATTCATTAATTTTGCGTAAAACTGCAACAAACATCTAAGTTACATTCATCACTCCGTTCTGAAAAGACAACAAAATATTATGTTAATACTCTAAGTAATAAAATGAATAATAGAGTTTTTAGGGCAGCACATCTTGTCCACCTTTGTTAGTATTTTCTTCCTTTTTATCCTTACTCCGTATGCACGTGTATTTTCGTCCAAATTTGTCCCAACTTTTATCATGTGTCTATTTTCGAATCACCCATATCAAGCCAACTATTGGGGGTAGGTAGATTTTTGCCACTTTTTGAATGGATATTGACACGGGTTGTGTTTGTGCCTTATCTAGCGGACGGGGGGGTGTCGGGGAGGTGTGTGGGGGCACCGGGGGGTCGCCATTAGTGCGGCAGCGGTGTCGCCGAAACGTGCAACTGGTATTTTGAACCTTAAACTAAGGGTATAAGGTTGAAATTCAAGTAGTGCAGTTCGAAGTGGTTACCGAGGAGCGTGCATAATTTACGCGCGTCCGATAGACGCTCGCGATTGTTATTACGCATTTGACTTGTTTCACAACGCACGGTTTTAGTAGGTGCATAATGGGTGTTTACTGTTTTGTTTAACTACTACTGAAATAAGTAGCATAATATGAAATGTATAAAAAACATATTTTGTCAGAATAAACTTAAAACTAAGTAATTTTAGCCACGGCAAAAAAACGTTCTAGTCATTACGAACTATGCTGGAATTAAGTCGTAGCACTGCACTCGTAGTAGTGCTACGGGGTTTCGTAGCGCGCTACGTCTTTTTACATTCATAGCATTACTAATTGAACAATCACATAGTACGTTCTGTGTTAGGTAATTTTAACATATTAAGGTCCAATTTCACCAACAACTGTTAAAGTTAATGTTCGAATTAGTATCACATTACAGAATGAAAGAGAAGACATGACATTTTAACAAGCTGTTAACACTAACAGGCATTGGTGAAATTGGGCCTAATTCTACTTGTTGGTGCTATTTTTATTATAATACATATTTTAGAATACATATTATGTAAAAATACATATTTCACTTCTGTGGCAGGCTGATAATTTTTTACTTTGGAAAAACTGTTGAACTCGCGATATCCACTACATTCTTCTTCTACGACTCTTCTTATTCGACTTTCATACCAGTACCTCTAGCTAAATTCACCCCATCCACGTGAATACACCCTTCAGTATATTGGATTTGGCTTGGCGGCGCGCGGCGTGCGCTGGCGTCGCAAGATAATGCTGGCCAGCTGGTGCTTAATAAAGGACCTCCGTCCTCACCACCACAGTACATCACCTGGAATATCACCTTTATCACGACGAGTTAAGGTTCAAGGGAAGACACTCACAGGTAAAATAAGAACGGTCGGTGCCACGCGGGCATTCAATTAGATATCACCTCTACGGCGCTTAGGATTATTCCACCTGTAACATAGGCGTTATGCCAATGACGTAAGTTTCACAGGTAGGATCTCCGAGGTAAATTAACTGTGAACGGAGTGTACGTGGGATGCGATGATAATGCGTCGCGTATAACTGAAAAATATCGTGTGCTAACGAGTTGGAGTCGTAGCTAAA
Organism: Polyommatus iphigenia; assembly: GCA_963422495.1. Lineage (NCBI taxonomy): Eukaryota > Metazoa > Arthropoda > Insecta > Lepidoptera > Lycaenidae > Polyommatus > Polyommatus iphigenia. The sequence continues at coordinate 16,850,543 of OY730181.1, read as the reverse complement.
ACGTAAAAGTTATAGTTTCCGTATAAGATGTATAATTATATAGTAGGATATTCTATACTAAACGTTTTAAATATTTCAGAAATACATCTAAGTGCAATCGGTTCGAATCCACATGTTTTTTGTTTTTGCTTTATAAAGACTTTTTAGTTTACAGTAATCAACATAACTTTCCAAAATTTGTTTTTTTTAAATCCAAATAATATTTGCATACAATATGTTCCATAAAAGATTTTTTTCCACAATGAACAACCTATATTTAAAAACAAAGTTTAAAATTCCCAATTTGAACTAAATCACACAACAAGAAGGTAATTAAGGACATCCATTAATGAAATTCCGCTTAAGAGTCCGTATACGAAATATGCCGATTTCGCTGATTTTACAGACGTGATTTAACAGTTAAAATACAGTATTTCTATAAGTTTTAATGCACAATATGTAAGATCATTTCAATAGGGATGATGACAAGGTCAAAGATTAGCATTTGTATTTTTTTTTTGTTAGGCGCCTTCAAAGTTGGATAATCGAGTCGAATTTTTTTTCAATTAAATTTCTTGATATTTGTATACCATTCGATAACTTATGCAATTAAAAGCAACTTTTGGTATGAAACCACTTTCATAAACGCAATATTTAATATACCTATCGAACAAAGTTCTCTCCCGATCCGTACAAACTACGAAAGACTGACGTCAGTCTTTCGTAGCACTTTGTATGGAGCGTTTCGGGCAGGTTTTATGAGATGTTTGAATTGTTCATATCTTGGTGAATTTTTAAGCTATGAGAGTCATTCTTTCAGCTATGTTTCTATTTTTTAAGGGTCTTTCAATTACCAATAAGAAAAAAAATTAGTCATCAAGCCTATTATATTCTAATGGTGGAGCTAGATTTTTTTTAAAAGTATTTTTAAATAATCCAACTCAAACCCGCGACAGTTTTGTGATTTTTGCTGTAAAAGGTTTAGAATATCACCTGTTTATGGATTGTATTGACGTCTTAACGGTATGAAAAAAATACAATGTACTGTTGAGAAAGTCGTCTATACAATGTTGAAATTACTTTTTACCACTTTAATATGAAATAGTTGAGTAAAAAAATATGTAACTCGGCAAAATTTTAGAGAAAATGGGCAAAGAATTGCTGTTAATTTCGGCAACTTGGAGCTGTAATTCATAAAAAGAAAACGACAGAAATAATCTATAGATAAAATTCTATTCAATTCGAGAAAAAAGAAAAAAAAAAACAAATTGTGCCAAAAAACACGATTCAAAACAACCTAAATCTCACATTATATTACTCGCCGCAAGGCTCGAGTCGGCTTTCCGCGCTTAAAAATATTTTAAATCTAATAATTAATATATATATTTTTAAGTCTAATAAGGGGAAAAAACCTAATAATATTTCTGTAGCGAACCCTTGCAATTTCATATTCATCGGCAAAATTTCGTATACGGACTCTTAATTTGGCAACGTAATATAGGATCTGTCGATCGTCGGGGGCGCGGCTAGTCGCGGTGACGGTGAGCGGAGTTTAGCTATAGAGCAGGTATACAGTAGGTTTGTTTGTTTTCGTAATTAATGTGTTTAAGGCTAATGTAGATTAAGTCTCAAAGTGCCAGTCTAGTAAGGCTATACTGGCGTAAGTAGCTACTAGTCTTAACTGATGTGTGTCTAAAAGAATGCTATTCTTGTCTCAAAATATTATTATGAACATATTATACTTACGAACAATTTGACAGATCAAATGATTGACCGCAACTTTGTTTTGCCAGAACTTGTTTATTGCACGGGAACCGTACATTTTTTCTGGATAAAAGCTACCTCATGTCCTTTTTTGGAACTCATAGGATGTCGAAACCTTTAATAGAAATTTATTTAGATATATTTTAAGCGTGAAGAGGTAACAGGCAAACAGACAGAAAGGCACTATCATGGAACACACAACTCACGAGATACTTTATCCCTTTCATTTAAACTTCCTAATTACTCTATCCTACCGCTCCACCTGCTCTACGTCGCCCATTAAAGACATCGCAGTGCAGCGCGCAAGAAGCGCGAGCGGTCAGCGTCGGTGATTACGTCCCACCTCTTCCCCCCTGGCCTCCCCCCTCGCGTGCCCCCTCCCCCCGCGCCCCCCTAACCGCGCAGCTGATAGCCGCCGAGGGTCTCGTCGCGATAAGGCACATCGCATGTGGTGGGACTTTTTTGTCGTGGGTGAAATAGAAAAATAGTTTCTATTCGTAGACTTACCATTTATTATAGAGACAGAAAGAGTTATTTGAAAGAAAGTGAGCAAAGCCTCGAATAGAGCAGTTTTCGAGTAAAGATGTTGCTACGCTTTTTGAAATGACCCCAGACTTATTCAAAACTGTTCTTTATTTGCTACTTGAGAAGTTACTTAAATTGTCTTGTTATTGACAGACTTGCCGTTCGCGGTGTTAGCTGCCTGTTCTAAAGTAGCTCATTTATGTTATGCTTATTCGCATTCACATTACATTGCAATTTAAATTCAAGTCTAAGTTAGCAGAGAGAAAAAAATGTAGCATGAGGCAACGTAGCATACATTTTTCGTAGCAGAGACTACCGCAGTTCACGTAGAACCGTACCGTAGAGTTACGTAGCACACGTTCTTGCGTAGCAGAGAGAACGTAGAAGCGTAGCACAGAGTAGCGTAGCACTGGTTCTGGCGTAGCAGAGAGTAACGTGAAGCGTAGAATTACGTAGCAAAAGTTTGTGCGTAGCAGAGAGAACGTGGAAGCGTAGCACAGAGTAGCGTAGCACTGGTTCTGGCGTAGCAGAGAGTAACGTGAAGCGTAGAATTACGTAGCAAAAGTTTGTGCGTAGCAGAGAGAACGTGGAAGCGTAGCACAGAGTAGCGTAGCACTGGTTCTGGCGTAGCAGAGAGTAACGTAAAGCGTAGAACTACGTAGCAAAAGTTTGTGCGTAGCAGAGAGAACGTGGAAGCGTAGCACAGAGTAGCGTAGCACTGGTTCTGGCGTAGCAGAGAGTAACGTGAAGCGTAGAATTACGTAGCAAAAGTTTGTGCGTAGCAGAGAGAACGTGGAAGCGTAGCACAGAGTAGCGTAGCACTGGTTCTGGTGTAGCAGAGAGTAACGTGTAGCGTAGAGTTACGTAGCACACGTTCTTGCGTAGCAGAGAGAACGTAGAAGCTTAGCACAGAGTAGCGTAGCACTGGTTCTAGCGTAGCGTAGCAGAGAGTAACGTGAAGCGTAGAGTTACGTAGCAAAAGTTTGGACGTAGCATAGACAACATTAGAATCCAAGTAGAAGCGGACCATAGAATAGAGTAGCGTACACATAGTTCAACGCAGTTTGCGCGCGACGCTATGTGTGTGTGCGCTTGTAATTATACAGCTTTACTTTGTGTGTTGCTCGGACGACGGCGCGGTCACAATAGACATAACTACCAGTAGTTCGACTGCAAAGAAACGGACAGGTTTCAATATCTGTCAAATTCGTCGGGTTTCACTAGGATTATAAACGGAATGTGCCTCGCGCTGGCTGTCAATATAATTTATTTTTAAATATTTAAAATAAAGATTTCAAAATTGGATTCTGACAATTTTAATCGCATGTGCCAAAACACAAACAACAATACGGCCAAAGAGGAACACGTCCAGCGAATATGTCATAGTTTTGAATTCGTAGGTAACAAGTTAACAAACCCTAGCGACGATTTTCGTCATAATACGTCAAATTTAAAAATTTCAACATTAGTTCTAAGTCGGCATACTCTATAATTCTGTCTACTCTGGCGCGGCGGTTGCGTCACTGTCACACAAATTAAAGCTGTATAATTACAAGCACGCACACATAGCGTCACGTGCAAAGATGAGTTGAACTATCTATAGCCTATTATTTTCGTATCTTCCTTGTGAGATGGATCTATAATTTTAAGGAATAAAGATCTGTATTTTATACTTTCCTTCATAGAGGAAATAATAATAAGAGTATGCATATTGTGACTAGGTTCTAGGTTAACGTTATACAGAGTTTAATCGCATGTTGTACGCGTCGCCTTACCCGCTAGTTATTTGGGCCTGTGCTGGCCGTGTGGTGCGACGCGTCATTAAGACGGCGTGCATGTTACGGCTGCGGGGGGGCAGGGGGGAGGGGGGAGGACCCGCCGGGGGAGGGGGGCCGGGTGGGGGTCGCCTCAGACGTGTCCGCCAACTTAATTATACATTACACGACGAAATCCGACGCAATTGTCCACACACGACGATTATGTCCGCTCGATTAGACGAGCGAAGCCGTTTAGAAAAGTAACACGTTGATGTTCGCTTCAACGAGCTTCTGTTTATGTAACATCAAAGTTATCTGCTATTAATAATTTTGTGAAATTTAAAAACATAATATTATGTATTTTAAATTAAAAGTTTGTTACGATAGAAGGGATTTAGATGAAGTTTTGTAGATCTTATACAGACTATTTAGACGTACATGGTAACACACATTGTGCTAATGATACTTTTTATTCCGAAATAACGCTTCAGTATTTGTTATTTACTGTTATTAACGTATGGAGCCGCTTGCAAAGGCGTGTATACGATGTGTACTACTCTTATTAAGGCTGTTCTTATCAAACAGAAATAGTCTAAACTCTAAATACATAACAAGTACTTATAGCAACATAATAAGTATAATCGTAAATACCACAAGCCAGTCGCGGACGGAGTCAGGTACGCCGCTTGTGCTCCGTCCCAAATAGCCCTCGCGTCGCCGATCCCTAAGGGCAAGATCATAAGTATACTCTTAAACAAGGGTATTAAAAATTTATAGTTTATTCTGCAACTTTGTTTTTGGCGCTGTGGCATGTTTGTGGCATGTTCACGACTAAATTTGTTAAAGATACAATTATAATAGCTACAATAAGAGAAGAAACGAATAATTTCCTACTAATATGAGGCTTTTCTACTAATCTTTTGGCTTAAAAACGTAGATTTAATTTTAAATTAATCCAGCATGGGCATTGGGCACCAATGGCTTCAAATTCTGGATCAGATCTACAGACAATGTAGACATGTCTAGCGTCAATAGTTGTGCGTAAACGTATTTATGTCCACTCCTGGTGCTTCAAGTAGCTGGAGACATGCTACTCTTAAATAACACTTGTGCTAATATTCATTATTTAACTTTGCATTATTGTGATCGGAGCTTTACAGAAACGTACAGGGCTTCGGACGCGGGCCGCGAAATTCCATTTAAAGACGTCGAGATAATTTAGCGCTGACGAGGCCTTGTGCCCCCGGGGGCCTTGTGTCGCGGGGCCCGGGGCATCCTGTCGCGGGGCCTGGGGCCTCTTGTTGCGTATCGACCGGGGCACGTGCCCCCGGGGAGGTCGAATAACCCGAGCCGAGTCCGACTGAAAAAACGGCGGGGGTCGATTTGGGTCCATCGCGTCTTAATTATTCAATTCTATTTCGAGCACATTATAATTGAGCTTATTGGAACGCTCGGCAAACTTTGTCGATTGTTTAAAGCGTACACGTGGTGGGAGCCGCTATGGATAATAATTAATGAAACTACATTAAGATTCATTTTCTTAGGGGTCTAATTGATCTTTTGACTCCTGCAAGCATGCGCTTGAGTGTCGCATTGAAGACGATCTTTTTCTATAAAATGAACCTTCGTAGTTGTACACAAGTAAATGTAGTACGTTAGTGACAACAAACGCTAGTCGCGACCCTAAATCGTCCGTCTGAGTGTCGGGGCCCCCGCCCGGGGCACTCGGGGCACTGGGGGCACTCGGGCGGGGGCCCTCATCAGCGATCGACGGCCCTCGTGCCCACTCGACCTTAGCTCTGACGTAACACGAGCCGCGCGCGTCGCCGGCTTCGCATTTCACCTGACCGCCTACCGCCTACAGTCTACGATGATCAGCATTTTCGAACATACAGCGAATATAAGAATTTAATACTTGAGTAAAGCTTGAGTAGAGTACGCACCGTGCGCGCCGTACGCGTCGAACGCACCGCATGGTACACAAAATGCGGCGCGTACGGTGCGGAGGAATGTGCGAGGTCTCACATTATTTCATACAACAAGTTCTAGAATGCGACGCGTTCCGTGCGATCACCTTAAGAAACAAGATTGCCTGATTCTTACTTTTTATACAGGCATTAATGAGGCTTTTGCACGTTAACCTCATAAGGACCAATCAAGCGATTACTAACATGTAGAGGGGCATTCCTGTGATCGCCAATGATTGATACATTCTACTAGCTAAAAGCCGAGCTTTGTGAGGGCTCGCGTCGTCACACCTTGACTGTCTGATGATGATGACACATCTTGTCAACAACTTTAACGACGTAATTTTTATTTATAAAATGTAGATACATATAAATAAAAATTACTTTGTTGAAGCACAAATCAATAGGATTGATAGTTTTTCCGTAAATTGTATTACAAAATGTAAATATTGTGGGATATACTAGGGCTCGCTAGTCGCTTCGCTAGCCCTGATGAACAGCTTTGTACGCATGCATGGTTTCCATCATGCCTAATGTGAGATGCAGCTCCTTAAATCTATTGACTTACAATCTAAATAATTGTTTCCCCGTGCGTGTTAAATGTAAGTGGTTTCACATGCAACCAAAAGCTCTGTTAATATCTAAATCTAGCGAAAAACCATTCAACTTTTCAACTCGTTCAGTACTTAGTTCCATAAGATAGGACTTCTCAAGGAAACATTATGAAAGTTTCAAAGTTGAAACAACTTTGTTTCCACAACACAGTTCGTCACGTGTTTGGTTTTGCTGAAAATAAACTTATTTTCTCGAAAAAATCAAGAACGCTACCGAATTAATCTTTGTTTGTTTTCTTGTATTTTTTATTTATTTAAGTGTAGCATTTATATTTTTATCGTAGCATGCGGCTCTTTTAACATGCAATTAGTCAATTATTCCCACCACTGCAACTTCTGTGTCGCCACAATCAACAAAGGTAAACAACCACTATAATATCAAACACACAGCTATTCAACTACTCGTAAACGGATGAAAATCCACTACTAGGTAATACTTAATACAAGTGGGGATTTAATATACAATCGATAGAAGGCTTTGGAATGTTCGAACAATAAGGTAGTATATGCGGAGTCCGGAGTGTAGGCAGTAGGCAGTTTCATGAAGCAATCTTACTCGCGGCACGTGGCGGTCTTTTTACAACGCCTTTAGCGAACGCGGCCCACTAAGAGCAAGGAGCAGAGGCGAAATGTAATACATTTGAGTATGAGTAGATTTTGAGAGCACAAAGATAAGTTTGTTAAATTGTTTAGTTACCGATGATGCTGCGGTAGATATGTCAACGTCGGTATGTGACTTGGCGCTACTTATACTAACCAGTATAAGTAGCGCCAAGTAAGTACAATCTGCCATCATTTAAGCATAGGTTGCAAGTGACACTCACAAGCATAAACGAGCCAAAAATGAGCATCTAACCTTCCACTTTAGTATTAAATTCATTAAATTTCAGAAGGGATTCTGTCATTTACTTAAATTACTTCTTGACAACTGCTGCAAAATTCCTGCTGGTGGTAATAAACCAATATTGTGCTTTTTCAAGACATTGTCATGAGTCATGACATTAATATCATATACCTTGAAAAAGTTGTCTCGTGAGGCAAGCTATCTTTTGTGTTTTTGTAATTCGTTGTATGAAATGATGTGAAATCTCGCACATTCGTCCGCACCGTACGCGTCGCATTTCATGCGGTGCGTACAGCGCCTATACTCGCTATCCCCAACCCGCAGCCCGCGGGCCGCATGCGGCCCGCTGCAGCACCGGGACTTTGTTTGTGGCCCGCGTGATGTTAAACAATTTTGATATTCACGCCCACGCCCAAAATAACGTAAAGTCTATGTGATAGTCGTTAAATTTTTTCCACTTTTAAATCGTTAATTTTGAAGAATGTTTTATTTCACCCTAAAAAAATTTTTGTTGCGGCCCGCGACACCAAGCCCAAAACATGTTTGTGGCCCGCATGAAAAAAGGGTTGAGGACTACTGGCCTATACGGTCAGCTTTTTCCGTTAGTTTCGCCTCTGCCCTTCATACTCTATGTCGGGTGGGCGCTAGGGTGGCGCGAGGGCGGGCGGGGGTGGCGCGGGACGGGCGGGGGCGTTTTAATTAGAGCGCGGACTCCGCGGCCGGACCCACGCCTCGCCCGAACTCCTGGCCTGTGTATAGCCACAGTAAAGCTGCAGACAGAGGATAACTGGATTGCTTATTTATATCAACACAACGAGGCCAGGCACCAATATTATACACATTTTGACATTTTATTCGATGTTTTCTATCTCGATTTGCCGTTTGGACGTTAATAATAGTTAAGTTTACTAATAATAAAATTTTACGTTACTAATAGTTTACTAAATTGTGCCGTGACGCTTTTATACCTTACTGGCTATCGTCAAAGGGTTAGTCAATCAACAACGCCTTTGAAAAGATTAGTTCACCTCATTGTAGTCAAAACCCTGAAAAACCGGGCATTAAAAGTATAACATCTATTATAGATAAACTATTAATAATGATATAGCCCTTATTTAACCTACGGACTATAATCCAATATAGCTAACTGGTGATAAGGTATAACCAAAATAACGAATTTCTTAAAATTTGCGTTATAAGAAGTTTGTGTGGCTCGATTCACCATTTCAACTATAGAATATTCGTGTACTCTATCATATTTTTCTTAGTTTTGGTACAGTCCAATCATTAATTAAAGTGAACAATCTACACGATTTTATGAGGACACAAAAACAAGCATTATATGGAATCAACCTTCTGTATGTCCTTACTCTGTGTCCCCGCGCTGTAGTTTGCATAGGCCTTTGTTAAGACAATGCGGAGGAGCCCGTGATCGGTTGACCGCTATTCTAATACCACGTCATAATGAAAATGTGCTCCGCGCCTCCTTTTTAATATTGAGGCTCTTTATTACTCGTCTTTATGTTCAGTTTTGTCAGTTTCGCGGGTTTTGAAAGTAGGAAGAATAAAGTAGATATTTTGGAGTATAAAGAAAAATATTGCAAGCGGTGAGCAGAATCTCAACTACGAGTATTCTCTATTCTTCAAGAAACTTACATTTGGTCAGGAATACTGCATAGTAAGGCGTAGGTAGCTACCGCTGTAACAGCAGTCAAAAATGTGTTTTTTTTTTCATTTACGCCAACCCAAGGCCAAAATTTATGAACTTACTTGACCTTGTGTGATTGTAAAAATACTGTGTCTTCAAAATATTTATCTTCCTCAGGTTGGTCACAGCGAACTACTCCACTGGGTAATTACATGTATGTTTTCGTCGTAGGTATTGTACCTGTGTATTCCTGACTCCTAGGCTGTAAACGCGTCACTTCCTAAGACTGCGCGTCACCGCAAACAAAGCAATAAAAAGGTTTTATTCTCATGCGATAAGCCCGCGAGATAACTAGCGTCTTCCCGGTGGTGCCCGGGGCTGTGCCCGCGATTACCGCGATCCTGACGACGCCTCAACATGTACAGTTAATTGCTGAACCTCTTTGTCTATGCCAAGTACAGGTGTGCGGAGAAGTGCTAACGAGAAAACGCAACGCGTAACGGTGTATGGTGTGATGTGGTGTGTGGTGGGTACAATAGCAAAAAGGAATAATTACCTAGTACACATAGTTATAAAATTATTTACACTGTGAATAAGTTTGTCTTTGTGTGTCTAGATGCTTTTGTAACGTATCAGGCTCATCTATATTAATAATTTCGTGCAGGGGTACGGTAGACTCGATCGAAACCTTATGTGAATAATAGAAAATAAAAATATATTGATTTCGAGTCGACAACTTATATCCGCAAAATTCGGATTTTGGAGTATTTCGGTAAAATGTAATGACACTGACACTGAATTCTAAACAAACTTCACGCGCCATCTTGCTGTAAACTGACACATGCCATTGCTCATTTTCTACCTGCTAGCAGTCATGGCGCACCATAGCGCACCCTTTTTTTGTAGCTTTTGTTTGTTATCACTAAAGATCGGAATCTGGGTGTAATTTTCAATGTAAAGAATATTATGGATAAGACTTGTAATCCCGGGAATCCCGGAAATCTCAGGAAAATCAGAAAATGTCCGAGTACGTAATTTTAAAATAAATGAATCAAAATTATGTTAATTTGTTTATAAAATGATTCATATTATATAGAATAGTTTGAAAAGAAATTTCCAAATATTAGGGCGGAATGAAATAGGAAACATAAAATGAAAAAAAAAATCAGTTCTACATATTATACATAAACATTACATAATATTATATTGTACATAATTTATGCTGGTAAATAAAGTGAAGAATGTTCACTTATTATTTTTTAGCTCTCCGTAAGCTAAGTCGAAAATAAAAAATATGAGAGAAAAAATTATTACGATACGTGACGTGTAGTTTCTGAGATATTTAATTCAAAAATAAGTGCGCAATTCGGGCTCGGCGCTTGACGCGATGACGTCACAGCACAGCACATCGCAATATTCGCTCTGTCTACTCGCGCGCTCCGGTAACACTGCGTCGCCCGTACCTTTTACCTTCTAAGTATTAATAAAGTTAAAATACTTATGACAAAAAAAATAATACAAAATAATAATTTTATACAGATTTTTTTTGTGAAATCACTGTAAAATCATGCATGTTCCTAATCCTAGTAATGTGTTTAATTCTTTTACTACGGTTCTGGATCCCGGAATCAGGTTTTTCAGATTCCGGGATCCAGAACCGTAGTAAAATCCCGGATTTTTGTGGTCATATCCATATTATTCATATCAATCACACCCACGATTCCGATCACTGGTTATCACTTATCAGTTATCAGCGTCTCAACAATTAGCAATTAATGTGTTTTTGACATATTCTAGGGAATTTTAATTCTTAATACATACATACAATATACTTACATACAATTTTGAAGTTAGTTTTATGGCGCATTTTCACTGGTCGATAGGGCCCGCATGCGGGGTGCGGGAGATTTCTAAAATGCATGCCACGACCAATCAAAATGCGCCATTAGTTGTCATAGACTCCCCGTATGCTGTATACCGCACGTATTAACGACTAATGAAAATGCGCCCTTATTTTTTTAGGTGAGTACCTCAGAATATTCTGAGGTACTCACCTACCAGTGCCAGTGTAGAGAAATCAGAAAAAGACTGAATGCAAGAGAAATTAACCTTAGTTAATGTTGATTTGAAATAAAAATGTTTTAAATGTACATAAAACTTTTGCAGTTTTATTTACCTACTATTTTTAAATATTATATAATATAATGAACTAAGCCAGGGGTCACCAAATGGCGGAAAGCGATCCGCATCCGGATCGCCGACCCATTGTGTGCGGACCAAGCATTTTCGAAGATGAACTTCGTTAAAAGTAAATTTCGGTCTCGACTTACTGATGGTCATCTCCAGGATTTTATGTCAATAGCTTCAAGCTTGCACCAATATTTCACTCCAAGCTTCAGATAGATAATAATTAGGGCCTACAAAAATAAAAAAAATGTCACTTTTCTCATTGATAAGCCTTTGTAAACTCCGTAACTATCCTGACTTAATATTTTTTTTAATGTGTGGACCGCGAAGGTTTTTGCATTTCTCTAATATGGACCCCGAGCGAAACTAATTGGTGACCCCTGAACTAAACTATACGTACTTATCTATGTCTTGCTTACACATTTCTTAAACTAATTAATTTAACATTTCTTGAGAAAAGATGGCTACACAAAATATATTTACCTACATTTTGTACCTAGATGTGTATTGTGAATTGAGTTACAAGTTTACCCGAGCGAAGCCGGGTTTTCGTCTAGTACAAAATATTGTATAAACGTACCGACGTGTATAATGTATGTAGTGCATATTATACAGACGTTATATTAAATCACACAGTATGGTTCTTCATGTATTTTGTAAGGGTATAAAATCATATAATATTATGTGTTACTGAATATTGAATGTATAGTGAAATTAAAAGTCTAAAACCGAGGATTTCGGCGACCATACCACAAATTGGTAAATAGCAACCACGTAATCACTCAAAAGAAACTTTACCACAAATTAATAGAAAAATTTAGTAACCACATAAAAGTTCAAAAGGACAGGACATCAAAAATGGTCTACAAATTAAATTATAGAGTGTCCATAAAATTATCTAGAAAGTCACAAAATTAGGCGAAAGTCGGATGTTGTTCCGATTAATTCGAGATTGGCCGAAATAGGCGGAGCCGGACGACCTGATTTCCGTTTTAACTGAAACTCTGTAGGTGCGACTCGTGCCATCGATAAATAGATGGTTATCTTATGTTTTTAGAAAGGTCTACGAAGGTTTAATATAAAACAAGCCAAACACGGAACTGTTCAGGTAAACCGGAGCGTGTATGTTACAGAACTGTGCAGATTTTGCCTCAACTTTGCCTCACAGGCGTAACTGCTCAGGCAAACCTGTCAGGTACACCCTTGCGTTTACGAGTATGGCCTGCGTAATATGTATATACGGATACTATATAGTGCGAAAGTGTGTCTGTTTGTTTGGTACGTCTACGTGTACCTTTGAACCGATTCTAATTAATTTTGGTATAGAGTCTCGAAAAATGAAATGGGATATTTTTCACCCTGGTAAAATGTCCGGTTCCAGTGCTATATTCCGACTTTAACACAACAAGATTGCTGGCAACATCGCCACATCTAGTTCTTGAAAACGCATGATTAAACCTATGCTAAAATCGATGCTATTTCCCCTCTTTACTTAACCTAGCCCACATCTAGCAAAATGACAAGGATACGCGATTTGAGAGCCACTTGCTTTAAGTACCCATGTCGTATGTGACCTCCATAAGTCCAAATTAAAGCGTCTTCATCGGTGCTCGCGCCTGTACCGTATGTACGATGTGCATTAGTGCACCTCGCACCACCCCACGCCATCCCACGCCGTCCCACGCCCATGTATGACACCCGACGCCACCCCACCCAAAATCCACATCCTCCGGTATTCCTTGAGTCGGAATCGGCACCAGGGGACACCTGGACCTGCTAAACACGTGTGGTCAGCCATTACGCCTGATTAAATCATAACAGCCGAGCGGGAAATTAGTATGATGGATTAGAAGTGTTCCAAACTAATGTTATAAATCCCAAAATGTGTCTGTCTGTTACCTCTTCATGCCCAAATCACGATTTGTTTTAAACCCGATTTGTTTTAAATATAGTATGGAGATACTTTGAATCCCGGGAAAGCAAATGGAATACTTATCATCCCGGAGAATCATTTTATAGTTTGCGTATATTTTGATGTAGTCTTTAAAAGTGCGACTGTTCGTTTAGTTTAAATCAAGCGACTTCCGAAAAATATGACGAATAATAATAATTAAGAATACCCAAGAGCGATTAAAGTCACACTCATACTATAGAATCGCAAGTTTGTATATGATCAAACGCAAACTTATTGTTATTTCTTCACAAAAAACTTTAAGACATATTTTGACTTAATTAGGTATGAACACTATGAAGTTTTGCTGCTTATCAACTCTTTAGCTACTTTATCCTGAAAAGTGCAGTGTTTTCGGGGAATTTTGAATTAAATTAATTATTAATGTCACTTTCAGTTTTTCACCGTGAAAATGCTGATGTAAAGAATCTTATTAAAAAATAATCGGGAGCTTAATTAAACGTATGCTAAGTGATATGCATTATCGAGTCGATAATGAAGGTATTTTACATAATCGATGACCGGACCACTGGAGCACAACACTGCGTACGTCACCTTGATAGTGATGTGCCCTGCCTGTATCCAGTAGGGAAAATGTTTAAGCATAGTAATTGTGAATATCAGAACTGCAATGTTTTTACGCTAGACGGCAGCACCTTTAAGTTTTGTTTGACGTTTGACAACGTTTCTGTAAGGGCGTTCCTTACGGAGATATCGTAATTTACCGTATTTCAAGCCTTATAAACTCATAATTTGAAAGCTACAAAGTTATAATAAAATATTTTTATTTTATTTTATTTTATTTTATTCAGAAAACTAACAGCTTTTCAAAAATTCACTAAGCTAACAATTATAGAAACATAAAGCCAATTATAAAGTTTTCAGCAATGGGCATCCAAAAAAAATCACATGTACTTTTTATATTTTTTTTCGTTAAAATAGGGTATTTTAAGAATATAAATTCAATAATTTTGAAATTCATTGGCTAGTTTTTTTAAATAAATTTTTAAAGTTTCGCTCTGACGTCATCATCGGCGGCCAATTGACCTCTGCAGTATGTTTTTTCCTTTCAATCTTATTTATAATGGCTGGTTCGTCAAATGCAAGTTCTCATTATGTGAAAGCTGATACGAGAAGCTTACCAGAAGTTCGAAACGTAATGTTGGTCGAATTTATTGCTAATTTAACGCAATTGAAGGTCAAACTAAGGTTAAACATATTTGTTCAAAAATATAAGTAACTAATGGGTATTTTTTTCGTTTATATATAGAAAAACGATCACTGACCTTATTCCTCGAAATGTTTTTGTAATGAGCAAAATTAAAAAAAAAATGGACAATCCCCATAATCTTTAGTATATCAACATTCCTTTCCCCGTTTTAAATTTTCTATTTTTGTTTATTATACTCATGATGTCAGCTTCCAAAGTAAAACCAATTTATTAAAATTCAAGCATACATTCAGCATCTCCTTAGGATTAACAAATTACTTTTATTTGAAACACACGCCAATTATGATCGACAATATCATAAACTACATATTCCCCGTTTTAAAAATTTTTAGGACAATTTTGAATTAAGATAAGTAAAAAAAATAGGGTTTTGGTGCGATCTGGTTTCTTAGCAGACAGAAGCATAAAGGTCGTAATTGACGGCGAATGCTCGGAAACTCAGTCTGTTGATGCTGGTGTCCCTCAGGGCTGTGTGCTATCGCCTACTCTATTCATACTGCATATCAATGACATGTTGCAGACCAGCGGCATTCATTGCTATGCGGATGATAGTACAGGTGATGCTGTATATACCGGCTCCCCCAATATTTCTCGGCAAAATGTCACTGAGAGTCGAAACGAACTTGTGTCTAAGGTGGAGAATTCATTGGAGAAGGTCTCTGAATGGGGTAAACGTAACTTGCTCCAATTCAACCCCGCCAAGACACAAGTCTGCGCGTTCACCACTAAAAAGTCACCAATGGTCGTATATCCTCGTTTCGAGGGCACATCTTTAACCATCTCCCCTAGCATTGAGATACTTGGCGTCAACATATCGAGCGAAGTCCAGTTCCGATATCATCTAGAGCAGTATTTCCCAAAGTGTGGGTCGCGACCCACTGGTGGGTCGCGGGTAGATTTTGGGTGAGCCCTGAAACTATAGGACGATTGTCATACTCGTTCTATTGTCATTTTACTCGTTCGTTTGTCGTCGTGGGTGCGTGCGGGACAGGGGCGGGGCAGTCGAATGCAAACGTAATTGTAAGTAAGTAGGTAAGGCTGACGATGATGATTTGGTGGTGAACTACGATAAGAATTAACGGGTAAATGCTGCGGCAGCAACAAAGCGCTGCTTTTTTGTCTTCATGACACAAGGTGGGCCGCGAACTTTAAATTATCTTGTAGATGGGTCGCGGTCCCGACAAGTTTGGGAAACACTGATCTAGAGGGTAAGGCCAAATTAGCCTCAAAGAAGCTTGGTGTTCTTAACAGAGCGAGACAGTACTTCAGTCCGGACCAACGCCTACAACTCTACAAGGCGCAGGTTCGGCCTCATATGAAATATTGCTCTCATCTCTGGGCAGGGGCGCCAAAATACCAACTGCTCCCTCTGGATCGTATCCAACGAAGGGCCGCTCGAATTGTTGACTGCCATAGTGTTTCAAACAGCTTGGACCCCTTGGAATTACGCCGAGATGAAGCTTCACTCTGCATCCTCTATCGGTTGTATCACGGGGAGTGCTCTGAGGAATTGTTCGGAATCATACCACCTGCAACTTTTCGCCATCGTCCCACGCGAAAAACTTACCATCCTCATCACCTTGATGAGTGGCAGTCTTCCACAGTGCGTTTCTCGCGTAACTTTGTGCCGCGCACTGTAAAACTCTGGAACGAACTGTCACCAGCAGTATTTCCGGACCTATACGACCTGCAAACCTTCAAGAAAAGAGCGTATTCCCTCTTAAAAGGCCGGCAACGCACCTGCAGCTCTTCTGATGTTGCGAGTGTCCATGGGTGACGGTAGTTGCTTACCATCAGGTGACCCGTTTGCTCGTTTGCCCCCCTATTTAATAAAAAAAAAAGATCTCGGCAACGCGGCAAATGTATGGCCAATGTCGTTTGTTCGGGGGACGGCCTTAACGTGTGCAACATGTTAGATTTTGGAGGGATTATTCACTGTATATGCTAGTAGCGCCCTCTACTCTAACCTCTGCGTAATATTCCCTGTTGGAATGACGAATCTATATTTTCCACATATTGCCTATGTCGAAAAACATTAAACTAAGAAACCCCCAAACTTCTTGAAGTATAAGAAACCTTATTGAAATGCAGCATAAAATATAATTTCAAAACATTACAGGGGTACAGAAAAAGACAAGAAATCCCTTTTATCCCCAAAAATATGACACTCTCATGGGGCGAAAGAGTAAAAGACGACATCTTGACGATTCTTGAACGTTGAAACTTACATTGACGTCTTTATTGTAGCTGAAAGTATTACCTAAACCCAGGTACTTTATATAGTTTACGAAAATAAAACGCTGGTAGATAAACTTTTTTGTAAAGATATACGATTTGTTTTTTTTTAAATCAAAATATAGGTTCTTTGTCAAATTTTTATAAAAATGTTTACAGCAGCTATTATACAGGGGGATTACAGGCCAAAATATCAGATTCCTGGAATTGTACGCAGTGTTTGTTTGCCAAATTCCCCTGAAACGGCTGGACTGATTTTTGATGTGTGCTTTTCCTATAGATCTGAGAAAATTTTGGCCACCATCTATCTATACATATTACATATTATAAAACAAAGTCGCTTTTTTCCCTTATGTCCCTTTGTTCCTTTTAATCTTTAAAACTACGCAACGGATTTTGATGATTCTTTCAGTGTTCGATAGTCCATTTATCGAGGAAGGCTATAAGTTATATTTTATCACGATATGAGTAATAGGAGCGAAGAAATAGAGGAAAATGTGGAAAAAACGGGGAAAATGATTTGAAAGGGCTAACTTGAAGTTTGAACGCGCTAATCTCAGGAACTACTGGTCCGATTTGAAAAATTCTTTCAGTGTTAGATAGCCCATTTATTGAGGAATGCTATAGGCTATATTTTATCACGCTAAGACTAATAGGTGAATGTGGAAAAAACGGGGAAAATTATTTGAAAGGGCTTTATGTTATTTGGCACAGATAAGAAGTAGTCCACGTGAAAGATCATAGGCTATCGATTTTAATAATTCTTTCAGTGGCTATATATTTTATACCCGTGCGACGCCGGGGCGGGTCGCTAGTACTTTACATACTAGAAATATCGAAAAAATGTGACAAGACACAGCTTATCCAGTAAAAAATATAACGGTAATATTTTAAAGTCCATTAGAATTCGCAAGATGTTAAAGTGGAAGTTTCTTTGAGACCAACCCCCCGGGAGGCGACCCGGTATCGGCTGCAGGTTATCCGCGGGACATATTATTATACCCGCATCAGTGTTTTTCAACCTGTGGGTCGCGGAGCTTCTATAGGGCGGTCGCCGGAGTTTAAGAGAACTATTTCAGTTAAAAACAAAAAATATTAAAGAGATTGGTTTATTAAGCAGGAGAATTTTAACATAATAATAAAACAAAGAGATGGGGGGGTATGTACCATTATAAAAAATAAGCGAAATATTTTTTCATACAATGATATGAAAAAAGGTTGAAAGCCACTGCGCTATATTAATATCCGATACTACATATTTTAGAATGTGGACACCGATTCTTTGAAGTGATGTTACATGTTCTATAAAATAGGTACTATATAAGGACCCTGAGCCATGTAAGGCCAATCTAACGGGAAAATGCTTGTTATTCGTTTATTAAGTAAATAAATTAAGAAAACAAATTATCAAGTAATACTCTGTTTCATAACGTATCATATTATAAATCTCTTTTTTTAACCTAGCTTCAATAGCCATTCAATAAACTTAAGTTTTGCTAAGCTCTTCCAAATGGCCTTGCAAGGAACACAGCTCCAAACAAGGCCAATGTTATACATCAGTCGCTTAACTTGAAAATAGAGTTACAATTATTTATTTATTTGCTTTTACTAAAACTACATTATAATTTCTTTCAATTAAGCAACACATTAAACGCTCAATATATTTATATCATCTAAAAAAACTATAACGAACATTGCTTGAACATCATCTTATAACTAAGAATATATAAATGGAAATTCTTTAAAAATAGTAGCAATGAGTATCATATTGACACCTTATAACTAATTGCCAATGCGTTTTATAATACAATCAAAAAAAAATTTAATCTAAAATGGCCTTCTTATGGGCCCGTTCTTTATAAGACCAAAATGTTCAATATGCGTGTATAAGTTTAGTAATCCTAATAAGTAAAGATATTTTAAAAAACAACATTATATTAATTGTTACGGTACGCATTTATAACTAAAAATAACTGTTTATATGTTAATGATGTTTAGATGTTTCTTGTAAAGTTTATGTTCTCTAGCAAGGCCAACTATCAAATCTTTGGTTGGGCCTTATAAGGAACCACCGGCCTTCCTAGGAACATTACCAATATTTTAACGTAAATCGAGGCATAAGTAGATTTTCTTTTATTAGTACCATACATATACGATAATGCCCTGCAATAAAATTTGAGATAGATATAGGTTATGTAACTAAAAACTAAAGTTTTTCAGGGTGCGGAAAATACAATTGTAGCCACGACAACCAAAGTCTACAAACAGTGATCTCACTGCCACAATAGCGGCGCGATCGACTCGCCGCCGCGTTTGTGGCCATAAGTTTGATGGATCTAAGTGTGTAGTAGAAGGAAAATGTCTTTACATGACGATAACTGCGACTTTTTGATAGTTGGTCTTCAAAGGAACATGGCCTTACATGGCTCAGGGTCCTTAGTGGATTTCAAGATATTCCAATGTTGTGTATTGGTCTGATAACTAACCTTTTTAACCATAGATAAAAAAAATATCTCTAGCCTATACTGTCCCACAGCTGCTGGGCAAAGGCCTCCCCCAAGGTCTTCCATTGTGCTCGCTCCTGTGCCACCGCTGGCCAGCCTGGCTGATATTATGCTTCCATCCAGCGCATCGCGCCATGTTAAAAATTAAAATAAATTAATGGAAAGGGAAATTACATATTATATTATGTTATTATAAAATATATGAAGTACAAGTTGGTAGCTAAGTCAATTCAAAAAGGAAAGTTTATCTACGTCCTTAGAAGTTTATCTAGAACAATATTTTCAGTTTCTAAGTTGTGGTAAAGCGACCTGAAACGGAAAACCTGCGACTATTATTACTAATTTGAAAACATTCATTTGCATAGTTTCTAAGGTTTCTTGACAAAAGTTTATTCAACGTCGTTGTTGATCAGTTAACATTTCGACCTAAACCAATTTAATCCTTTGATCGCGGATTCTTGGAAATCTATTGTTATTCTATTGTTGTCGCGATCACCGGTGCTCTTATGGGGCTTGATAGGTTAAAAGTTAAAACGCTAATGAATAAACCTTCCGAAAAAGCCCAGGAACCAGGAATAAAATAGTTGCAAACAAAATAACCAACTCATATTCAACTACATAGATCGCGCGAAAACCGTACATTATTTCGGGGTAATAAGTAAACTATGTCCTTTCCCGGGACTCAAAGTATCTCCATACCAAATTTTAACAAAATTGGTCCAATAAGATTTCGGCGTGAAGAGGTAACAGACAGACAGATATTATAAATGCTAAAATGTGTCTGCAATTGTGTCTGTCTATCATACTTTCGCTTTTATAATATCTATTAGTATCCTTACTATATAAAGTGTGTCTGTCTGTCTGTCAGTAAGGATAACAGCGCTGATGAATCTTATCAATGAATTTGTGATCACAAAGGCACAAAGAAAGACAGGACCATCAATTAGGAGTCTTAAAGCGTCGCATGTTGGAGGTATATTATGTAATTCTATAATCTATAACCGTTAACCCCCCACGGCCGCGTGTAACCCGGCGACGGCGACCCCTTTAAACATTCACGAGCGCCGCGGGCCGGACAGCGCCCGGGTCTTTTGGACCCCTTTGAAGATACCTTCATTAGCTCAGATCCGGCCAGATCCGGCCACCCGGGGGAGTGTCCGGCGTAATTGCAACTTTGATAGTTGCCAACTTCGGATTATAAGTTCGTATTAACCTGGCAGTAGTTGTGTGTGCATAAATTATGATTATGTTGGTCAAGCAGCAAAAAGTTATAATTTTATAATCTGTGTATTTGCGTTTGCAAAAAAAGTCTAATGAAACTTTAAATTTAGTTGGGTATATTGCTTAAACTTAACTGTCAGTTTGTCCATCCATCTGTCTGTCACCAGCCTGTTTCTCAAGAACCGCGCTGGATGGATACAATTTGAACAAACTATATTTTGTTGGCATTTCAGTTGTTTCTACTGTATCTGAGCAAAAATAATAATATAAACATAGTCATTTCACATATTTTGTATTATCAGTCAAAGTTAGTTTTGCTTCTCTTTCAATTCCACAAAAAACAATAATTGACTAGCCACCCATATATTTAACTAAGTTTCACTGCACCAATATTAGCAAATGTACGGTACCTACATACCTGTATCGAGCATCCGAACCCCTCATTTGTATCAAGTCGGCGGCGAGCAAATAAAGAAGGAAACAAGTTAGATGGAGTAGAGCCGGACCGCGCTCGCGACTAATTATCCACCCCTCACGAGGGGTCTTATCGACCCCCTCGGGGGGACACCCGCGGCGGGGGGTTGACCTCACGTAAAAAGTATGCGGCTCCCGCGAGAATATGCACCGGCTTTTAAGAATTCCGCGCTCCTGTGTACACGTGGATGTGCGGGTTGTATATTTCACTTTGGTGATATTGTGTTATACTTATATGCCACGGTTAGCTGAGGTATCAGGTAGTAAATTGGTTGAGTAGAAAGATTTGCTTGAAATGGTTTGAACTTTGAAGGCGTTCGGTTATGGGACAAAATATGATAATAATAAAGTGACATCAACTTTCATACCCGTCAATAACGCATATAGTCCGGTCTAATTAGACGCAAAAAAATCGAAACCTCGGAATAATTCGCATAGAGCTGAAAATTGGTAGAGACGTAAAATACATCATTATGAATAAAACCTCAAAAGTCCCCGGAGATCCTCCTTGTGCTAAAAATTTTATTCAAGGTCAAAGGTATGAAAATGAGGATTTTCCCGTTTTTTTTCCAAACTGTACATTTTATCACAAAAATAGGTAGGACAAGAGTGTAGATCATAGAATTCTTTACAAAAAATATTCAGGCACTTTTTTCATACGACTTACCATTCCTTATAAATGGCGGGCTTAAAGTTTGGGAAAATCATATCTATGCTTAATATTTAAAGGTAAAGAATTTGTGGAACTACTGCTTTGAATTGAAGAATTAGTTTTTTGTGGGATAGTCTTGTTCATCGAGGAAGACTTGAACTATATAACATCACGTTGGCTCCAATAGGAGCAAAGAAACAGAGAAAAATGGGGAAAAACGGGAAAAATTATTTGAAAGAGCTTCTTTCACAAACGGCTGAATCATTTTTTATGTTATTTGGCACAGATATAAAGTAGACCACTTAGAGTTTGACCACACAGAAAAAATCGGGAAAAACCTCATTTTCATACCTTTGACCTTGAATAAAATTTTTAGCACAAGGAGAATCGCCGGGGACTTTTGAGGTTTTATATAAATGGTGTATTTAACATCTCTACAAATTTTCAGCTCCATGCGAATTATTCCGAGGTCGAATGTTTAATTTTTCTGGGGTAATATGACAAAACAACATTTGCCGGGTCATACAATTGGAAATCTAAAATACTGATTGATAAGTTTTCAAAAGGTATTAAAATATTTACTACATTTATTTGTTCATTCTTTAAATTATAAATTAAATTATAATTTTAATTAATTATTACTATGTAGGTACTTACCAAAACCATTAAATGAACGATACAAATTTATGAGAGATTACAAGGAGGAAAACGGGCGGAAAATAATAATATTTTAAGGGGAGCATCGATATTCGATACTTATCATAATTTTTTAATGGTTCTGCTCTTTTAAGTACTTATTTACTATTTAATTTATTTAATTAATCGTTAAACATATTGATTGACATACTGAGTACTTGGTAGTTCTTTCGTTTTTGATTCGCTGACGTCAAAATAATATTTAAGCTGATCGCATATATTTTGTCAGCACCGTCCGCGCCGTACGCACCGCATATAGTACACGAAATGCGGCGCGTACGGTGCGGACTGCGGACGAATGTGCGAGGTTTCACATCATTTCATACTTACGAATGCGGCGCGTTTGGCGTGTGGGTACTGCGTACTGATAAATGTGCGATCAAACACGACACGACAGACGATATAGACGTCAGCCAATCAACAACGTTGTTGAATAGATAAATTCCACGCTAAAATGTCAGAAATCGGGTAGTATATGAGTATTGAGAGAGTATTGCCATGTGGCAATTTACTGAGGTCACTATAATAAAAAAGAAGAAGAAGACTCCTGCCCCATGCCATGGCCGCGACCCGCGACCCATCTGCCCGAAGAATAAAGATAATGCCCGCAGCGCGTGCAGCTGCGCCGGACATATTCTTGCTTCTGCTCATTACTGCTATCTAATGGTTGAATTGGTTGATGATCGACGCTGAAAACAGCTGTTAAAAAGCTGGAGGGAAGCAGGTCGAATTTGAAGGGTTAGGTTCATACCTTCCGACTACTGAAAAAGGCTCTAACGCTACGTTTTTTATTCGCGCTTCATTGGTTGCCAACTGCCAAGTTTAGGCTTTTTATGTTGGTTTACTCTACTACGTAGAAGAAGCGCGATTAATAGGTCTAAGACCCAAAATTATTATACTCATTTTCTATTTACACTTTCACGTGTAAAGGTTAGAAAAGCAGAAAAATGCTTATTATTGGCTGTGTTATACCCAAAATTTGTAGTTGCCCAAAAAAGAATTTTCGCTCTATATTAATGCAGCCACAGGCAAAAAGGGTTATTTCGTTATTTCGTCGTGATGATGATGATGTTTAAAGACTTGAGATTAATTGCTATAAAAACGTGGAGCATATAAATGAAGATGAAAGTGTTCGGTGGAGAGCAAAGCAAACAGATTAAAATGATCTATGACGATACAACTAGTAGTGGGTATAACTGGCTGCCATTTGACATTAAAAATGTTATACTTTTTATTATGCAGTAGTCTTTGACGCACTTGGCTGATTTTTAGGGTTCCGTAGCCAAATGATAAAAAACGGAACCCTTATAAATTCGTCATGTCTGTCTGTCTGTCTGTCTGTCCATCCGTATGTCACAGCCACTTTTCTCCGAAACTATTAGAACTATACTATTGAAACTTGGTAAGTAGATGTAGTATGTGAACCATATTAAGATTTGATACAAAAATGGAAAAATTATTAAAAATTTTAGGGGTCCCCATAGGTACAACTGAAACAAAAAAAAATCATCTAACCTATAGGTGTGGGGTATCTATGAATAGGTCTTCAAAATCATGTTAAGGTTTCTAATATCATTTTTTTCTAACCTAAATAGTTTACGAGAGAGACTCTTCCAAAGTGGTAAAATGTGTGTCCCCCCCTCTAACTTCTAAAGTAGGGGCATTATAATTCTAAATAAAATATATGATATACATTACTATAAAAACTACCAACGAAAATTGGTTTGAACGAGATCTAGCAAATAGTTTTTTTTATACGTCATAAATAGTAAATCTTAATTTAACTTTCATTAAATCAACTGAAATATAAAAATTAATCAAAAACCTTTTAATTTCATAGAAAAAAACCTTATTGCTGCTGCGGAACCCTTCATGTGTGAGTCCAACTCGCACTTGGCCGGTTTTTTGTTTCTATGATATTCAAATAAAACTTGCAGTCTCAATTCTCAAAAGTCAGCACTAGCCACTAGGTACAATTTTTTTTTATTTTATTGATATGCATTCAGAATTCATGTGTAGATCACTCACTGCTTTCTACCCTCTAAGACGGCACATTTAAGTGCCTTTTACACAATATGTCTATAAAAATTTATCGTAATTGTTGAAAATAACCGCCCATATCCCACGTAACATTTCGCCACAGGATGTAATGCTTAATGCTTATAATGGCTATACCATAATATATTATTTTGTCACTTAGATTTTGTATACTGCTAAAGCGGTAGGAATCCAGTATAATACTTACTGGCGCCTTCTACTGTCATTATGTAAAGCAGCAGACAGCAGCAGAACTGTTTGCCTATGCTGTAACAGAGGACAATAATGTTAACGTGATAGTGTTCCCCATAAGGGTTAATTCAGACCGCAACGCGACGCGTAGATGCATTTCTAAATTTGTACTGAATTGACAGACTTCAATTGCGTGAGAGTTGAGACGTCTGAACGCTGAACGCGCGCTAAGTGTCAGTTCATAAGAAATACGTGGATAGGTACGTGACGCGACGACGCTTATTAAAATGTCCAGCGACGTCGCGATCTTTGACATTTTAATTTCGTGTTTATGTTCAGAATCCCCACGTTTCAAATTGTTTAGTTTCGTTGTGAAGTGCCTCTTATGCTCAGGGGTATCTATTCTCATGCGTCGAATGTTCCGTCGATCGAATTGACATTCGAGTTATGAGATTCCGGTACTCTGCGGTTGTCTCGGTGATCGGGCAGCTGATTGTAACGCGAGACCCAATATCCTCGTATCGGTGAAGGGAGCGAGTGTCGGCGGAAGCGCTGCGCCCGCGCATCGTTGCGGCCCAAACGGTCAAGTGCGAGTCGGGTATCGCGCAGTTAGGGGTTTTTGATGAAATACGGTTTTCGGTTTTTTTGTGAGTTGTGATACTTTACATGGTATTGCTTTATGCCCATATATGTTACTACTTGCTACAGTTTTGATTTCCTTGCGGGGTATCAAAATATGCGCCAAGTCGCTACTTCAACTTGCAAATTATAATATTTTAAATGCAAGTGATTAAAGATGTATTAGATTATAAATTATAATAGATGACAAGAAAATTATCACCAATTATGTTATAACACATTATTTAAAAAAATTGTTTACACACAGGCTGAGAACAACGATTGTGATCCTCGCGAGTCACGACGTATGACGGTATACATACCGTCGTGGTATGGTTCCGTTTTGGGAGTAGGGAACCCTGACGCTGCGGCGCGGTGCGCGGGCGCAGGGTACAGGATGCGGTCACGCACGTTCGCGAGATGTTATCGCCGCCCGCGCCGCCGCGCCGGGACCGCGGCCGGCTGTGTTGGGCTGGTGCACCATAGACTTAGGGCTCTCTCTTATTTGAATAATAATAATAGCTCCCACACCGGTTTCGGTGTCGGTGGCTGGTTTCATTGAAACCAGGCCAGCTACGCAGGAGTAATTTTATAGTGCCCAAGTGTGTGCGCAGTACACAAGAGCACTCTCTATTCCTTTACTCTCGTAACCCAGTGGGACGGACGACCGACACGACTGGCGAGAGATCAGGCGCAGGACCGACTTTTTACATGCGCATCCGACGCATGGATCATCTAATACTTGTCAGACAGTCAGGTGATCAGCCTGCATTGTCCTAACCAAACTTGGAAATAACATGTTTCCAACGCGGAAGTCGAACCCACGACCTCCGAGTCAAGAGCCGCGCTCTATACCACTAGACCACGGAGGCGGCGTCTCTTACTTGAAGCCGGGTCCAGACGAGTGTAACGTGTTATGTAATTTACCGTGTAATGTAACATGAATTCTACGTGTGGATGGCACTACGAGCATTACATGTAACGCTCGGGGCTTATCCATCGGCCGTCGGTTTTCGCGCGAGCACAAAGGCTCCTTTGGACAATTCGCTTTGAGTTCGTGTGCCGTCCACACTGTTGACGCTAATTAATTACATGTAATCTTACATTACACGTTACACTCGTCTGGACCCGGCTTGAGATACGAGCACGACTGGCTATTGCTATACAAGACACATGGAGATGCACACATTATATTTTGCATTGCAATAGTCTTTCTTGAGATTGTCGTGTTTCAAGTGAGTGAGAGCCATTTGTGGACTTAGCAATACTCGTATGAAATTGACCACTGGCTAGAAGGAGAGAAAGCGATGTCGGTATCCGCTACTGCAGGTTGTAAGGCTGCAACCAAGCAGAATTCTAGAGAAAGTCAACTATTGGCGCACGCTCGTCTCATCTCTCTTAAACTTTCCTGCGCGTATAAATTACTCAGTTGTATAGGATACGCTCTGTCCATTCTTTAAGTCTATAGTACCACGCGATCTCGCTAGTGATGGGACTTTTTGTGGACAGTGGACACGCACTTATCCGGATGCGGTATGCGACTTTTTGTCGATTCGGTTCGATTGCCGCGATATTGCGCCGCGGTACTGCTTTTGGTAAAAAGTCCAGCTCGTAAGGAATGTTTCATTTTAAATGCTTTGTAATTTTAAATACCTCTTACTGCCTTACTCAGAGTGGAACATTAATTATTACTTAAATGTAATTAATTTAAAAATTTGACCTCGAATTTGCCTCATACATTATCTGTCAATCTCTTCAAAGGTTAATCAAAATTAAATGTCTCTGAGTGCAGCAGTATAATTATTATAGTTACGTCATCGTGACTAATATCAGTGCTTACTAAACATAGTTTCGCGTAGATTTTAAGGAAAATTCTGTGTCCAAATTCCACAATTATCCTTCCTTCCTTGATTATGGACATTAATCTTTCGTTTTTACGATCATCCCTAGAACCTTATGCGCCTGCGCAGCTGGTTAGCACGTCGCGTCCCCTGAGAGTGCGTCGCGTCGTTGCGATGCGGCGCGCGTCGTACGCGGTGAAATTGCGCGGTAATTCCTCGACATACATCACTAGTTCACTGGCCGCTAAATGATTTGAAATTCGAATTTCGAGCGCCTTATTATAGTGGTGCCATTTATCCAAGTAGGTTTATTTTTCTAAAGATAAATATAAAGTTAAATAAGTTGACAAAGAAATAAAATAGTATTTTTTTACGCTAAGACACAAAAATATTAAAACACCTATCTTTGGTAATTGGTAATTAAAATCACATGATACAGTGTTCCCTAACAATCATAATATTCTAGAATACTTTAGCAATCCTCTCAATACCTATTACCTAACTAACCTTTATCAACTGAGACCCTCACTAAACATTCCTCAAACTACTCCACAAATAAAAGCGTCCAGACGATAAATCACCGAAAGTAATTAGCACACAATAAAAGCGAATTAAATAAGTTTAAAGCCCAATTGAGTGGCGAGCGAAGTTGAGCGGCCGGAGTCATAAAATATAGTAATGATGCCACCTGTTGCTGAACTTTTCGCAACAAAACATCCGGCGCGGGACGCTTGCAGCGACTAGATTTTACGACCATTTATCACTTGGTTTATGACGATTTATGATTTAGTTTATGACGATTTTATATGTTTTTTTTTATATTGAAAGGATGAGGCCTACTATCGAAATGTTGGGATCTAAATGATTATGTAACGATTAGGTACAGATTTATTGCAACTAAAAGTATGTATGTATCTTCTATATAATACAGGTCATAATATTATCAGTTTCTTATACTCAAATATAAGAAACAGTTTAACCACGGTTTGACGTAGCAATTTAAAATACGCGACAGCAAAAAATGCTGGCGTAATTCTGCACGAGGTTCGGAATTAGGGCTGCACGCACGTCAATCGATATCGCGTGATTATCGACAATAATGGCGGCGCGGCTCCCACGGCCGCCCGCGCGGACCCCGACCGCGGCCGGCCCCCGCCTGATTACATGTTTTTGTTAGAAAAATGTACGTTTATTATTCGGTCGCGTACCATTAATTTGGCGACGCGCTGCTTTTGGTGTTCGTCTAGTAAATTATTAAACTTGGGGTCATTATTCTATGCTGCTTATTTTTAGCTAATCCTCCAATATAGAAGTTTACCTTATTGCATCTGAAACATCTTATAAAAAACGTTCATTTTTTTTTAAAGAAAATGACACTTAATCTATACACAAAATCACAATTTAATTTGACACTTTTTTAATATAATTTTTGTATTTTATAATAAAAAAAATATCTATAATAACAGTGGATCGTTATGTAAACGTCAATACAAGACTTGACAAAGAAACAGCCGGAGACCGGAGCGCATCCGCGGCCGCCGGCTGAATAATTTATTGCGTTTTGATTGTTCGCTCAGCGGATTTACATAATTGCCCATTAGCTTGTTTCACTCCTCCACGATAATGCCGACTTTATACGCGTATTACAATTTACCTGCAGATTATTATGTAAAATTGTTTTAACGACAATTTCGTGTCGCACCCAAATTCTTACCCCTTTTTTAAATACCAGACAAAATAAAGCAGAAATTTTCTTTGTAATTGTGAGCCGTGGCGCAGAATTCACACAAAAAGTTTTCGAGCCTCGTAAGCCGCTAGGTATCATCAATAAAGGCTCCCAGTGAATTCCGCCTCGAATATCTTCGGAGGCCCTTGTTTGTCCGTACACACGCAAAATCCCTCTAAAGGTACGCCCGCGGTCTCTAGACATGTGCGGGACATAAATTTGGCGAGCGTTACGTAGGTACAGGCCGGCCGCTATGTACGAGGGTACATAAGGAGCTATGTACGGAGCTACACAGGCGTCACTTATCCGCGCGGAGGATGCGGTGGCCGGCCGATCGCCCCCTCCCGGCCCCCGTCGCAACCCCGCTGCCACCCCCTACGGCCCCCACACCCTCGCGATTCATTAAGTCGGGCGCGGCCGGCGCGGCGGACGCGTCGCGGAGTCTCCGTGAATTCAAATTAGAGGCGACTCGGACGTCGTTTCATAGGGATGTCCCTAGTCGTTTATCGATGCAATACTTTTATTCCAAGTTTGACTTTGCAATAAGATACCTCACTGATACTTACTGACTGACGTACTGATAAAGAATTTTAACACAAAATCTATGAACCAATATTTTCTACGACGTAAAATAAACAACAATACAAGCATGATGTATGACATTTATAAAAAAGATGATTAAAGGTGCCGTTTGGCAGCGGACGATATGAAGCAACCGCAGACGACGTGTCGTCGCGACACTACTGGTTTCTATGTATTTCTATGAAATATCCTGCGCACTCTAGCGCCACGAAGCCAGCGACACTTATTCATAGAAATACATAGAAACCAGTAGTGTCACGACTATACGTCATCTGCTGCAAGATCATGAAGTCGGCTTATCTTTTAAAATTTGATTGTCTTGTTAAAAATGAAAGTATTATTATTTTAGTACCTTGAGATTCTAGAGATACTATGTATAGAATTTAATGACAAACATGCCACATGAGCATATTAGTATTTATTATGTTTTTAGATTTATTGTAAATTAACTATAGAATAAACATATTTAGCTAAATGCCAGAGGTTAGCAATGATGCCAATTTACAGTTAAAATAAGTAATATAAGCAAATTCGTACAAATAAAATTAAAAAAATATCGACAAAAGTAATCGTAGCGTCAATCCCTAGCGTCCCTTTGTCTCGGCAAGACAGACGCGCTCGGCGCTCGAGAGTGGGTGGCGAGCGCGGTGCGGCGCGTGCCGGACGGAAGTCGCGCGGGGCCGCCGCTAAATGATTCAAAACTCGCCCGGACCTGCAAGATTTATGCCCCTACCCGATCCCGCCTAGATTAAAGATGTCGCGCCTTTATTGAAATACGCTAAAATATTCCCCGAGGCTCGCTCCTCGTTCCTCGTTCGTTCATTCACATTCAACTCTCGCGCTCATTTCATTCACTCTTTATTGTGCTTTTACTGTCTGTTTATTGTTGGGCCTCGTTCTCATTAATGCCTCTTTTTATATCGAGCAATTAATTTGTGCGCCAAAAAATTGGCGGCCATGTTGGCTGTGTTTGATTACTTTTTTGCGGAGTTTTTCCTACGCCCCGCTTTATTAGGTCTTTAGCGTGTAAAGAAGAACCTGTTAATTAAGCTTTTAATGTTTTTAGTTCTAACAGAACCCTTTTATGTATTTTGCGGTTGTTTCAGGTTATTTGTTAAGATTATTTAAGAAACCTTTAGGAATGTTATTATAATCAAAATGTAGGTTTGATTAATATCAAACGTAGGCGTCATACGTAATCGTAGGCGTCGTGACTCGTGTGGTTTTAGGTTCACTTGGTTCTTTTGTTACGTTTTTTTTTGTTACGTTTTTTACGTTTACGTTACGTGGTTTTTTTGTTACGTTTGCATTATCAACAAGTACCTTGTGTAGCTTTTAGTTTCCATCTTGTATCATCAGTCATAACTCAAAACCAACCATAGGTTATTTGAAATCAAAAATGCTAAACTGGGAATTTCCCGATCATTTCCTTGTCCCATACCATGGGCTTAAAAGGCTCGGTCAGCGGTACCCGAGTGGCCGGTTCGCGGGGGTTGACAATATGCTAATATGGACTTTCCCTGCCACTTGGCCGATTTATTGCTCAGCAAGTGCAGTTGAAATGCTCCTTCGCTGATAGACGCCTCAGCTTTTTAGTGACTCGGGAAGGGTCAGGTATATAAAGGGTTTAGGATCCTCTTATAGTATTCATCATCACTGCGATCGCATGCTTTCTGAAGCTTGGAAATTATGCGAGAATTGGACTGTCAAAATATATAATATGACTTACAAGCAAGTTAGAAATCCTGTTTCTAAGAAAAGAACAAACCTAAATGAGCTTAGATAAGTATATCGGCAAATCTAAATTTAAGTGAAATACCGTCAGTATTAATCCACGCGTCAATGCCTGATGCGTAAATTTTAAAATACTGAATATTTT
This sequence comes from Polyommatus iphigenia, assembly GCA_963422495.1. Taxonomy (NCBI): domain Eukaryota; kingdom Metazoa; phylum Arthropoda; class Insecta; order Lepidoptera; family Lycaenidae; genus Polyommatus; species Polyommatus iphigenia. The sequence continues at coordinate 16,819,419 of OY730181.1, read as the reverse complement.
TTATATTAAAATGTAGCATAGTACTCGCGATTCGCGTCACTGCTACTGGCGTTTTTGACTAGAGCAAATATTTAATCATTTTGTAATATACATTGAATATTTGCCGGCTTTTTTTGGACGCTTATTTTGTTTTTATCAAACTATCACCATCATCATTACTAGCAGTACTAGCAATCTTACTTTCAGTAAATGTGCTCATTTATTGTGCAAATTGATTTAGTTTATTTTGCTAGTAAGTATCGATCCTATAAAGATCCAGATAGCAGTACTCAGTGGCAGAACTAAATGGAGAGGAGAGCCACATAGGCATAGTACCTATGTATAAATAAGACATAGGTGATAGACGATCTGAAACTGACATACAGCATACTCATTGTGTTCTTGTTTTTGATAGAACGAATTGAAATAGGAGTAGCTACTAACAAAATAAAATATATTTTTTTTAAATAATAATACATATTTTAAATTTTATTATAGTCCTATATATTTAATGCACAATACATTCCAAAGGAACATGCGGATACTGCATATTTTTCATACATGAATAAATTATGACATATCACAAGGATAGTATAAATTCGCGATAATATGTATTCATCACCTCAATGGTTTTTATTTCATTAAGGTATCTCCACACATAGCTCTTGCATCGCTATTCACCCCTGTTTCTGTAGCCCCAAATTGGTCCCTAATGAGGCGTAATAAAGTAATAACGCACACACACAGACCCTAAATGGCCGAAAGATAAAACTTTACCGAAGTTTGCCGCGCAAGATCTGACCTTGGCTGACTTACAGTACTTTTGTTACAGATCAAAGTTTGGACAAGTCGCTGAGACGTCATGTAAAGGACTGTGGGAAGAATTTGGTCAACAATATTTTTGTTGACCTTTAATGCTTTCGACCCGTTAATGAAAGTAGGCTAAAACTTGCTAACTCTATCAATTATGCGTGAGATCTGATTAAAATATTTAAAATGGCAAGTTGTAACTTATATCTCCAAATAATTTATTCATATATATGTGTCAGACAATAGAAGTATATCATTTGTAATTTGCAACTTAAAAATATATCATTTGTACTTTTGTGAACATCATGTAATTAGGAATTAGGTTGTATTGGTAGCCCTCAGTACACTCAGAGTGTCCGTGTGTCGGCCAAGGGGGATTCGGAAGGGGCTACCGTTGTAATTACGTTGATTGCGAAGCACGAATGCCGAGCTTTGCGACTCCAAGACTGCGACTCGGATGACTGAGCCGAAAGCGGCGCTCCGGTGTCAAAGCGGGCTCTTAGAGCATATTGCATGCACGTCCCGATGAAGTTTGCTTTGTAGGCGGTAATCCGGGGCGGGGGCCGGGGGGCGGGGGCCGCACACGCTGCCCGAGGCGTCGAGGTAGGCAAATGGCGCCCGCCACCGGCCGCGTAGGCCGACATCTCGGGCTATCGATCCGAGAACGGCGGACTTTCGTCGCCACGAGCGGGGGACGCCCCCGTGGCGCCACGTGACAAAAACACTCCTTTGTTTGATGTACCCGCAATCCGCGAGCCCCCGCTCGTTTCACGTGGAGACCCCGAGCCGATTTATTTTTGAACGCAGTTGCTGACAACGAAATTCAGCATTCGTAAATAATCGACGATATTTCTCGAAACAAATTATCTTCGTCGATGTCGATAAACTGAAAAAAATAGGTGACATCACTAGCCCGCGTCGCGACCGCGCGGCGGCGGGTGGCGCAAATCACTCGCGCGGACTGCCGTTCTTGGAGAGCGCCTCCCCTTGCGATGCGGTGGTTCCATTTTTTTACTATTTTTTAAATCGATAAGAAAAAAGAGATTTATTTTCATTCCAAAGAACTCGTGTGGAGATTTTTCTACTAAGAGATGCATTTTCTGATAATACTGAAATGAAAATAGAGACGCACGTCGTTTTTATATTTTCCATCAAATAATGAACGACATACGTCATAGTTGAACATTATAATTATTAAGAAATAATTACAACATTAAAATTTCGTAAAATATTCTTATTTCATAAATTATCATTTATTAATAAAGGTGAGCAGTGAGCAAATAGTTGCACTTTACAATTTGAAATTTGTTCTACTCACAGGCCACAGCATAATAACATTTTCATCATAATGATTTGTGTGCAAGGTAAATGAACACAACTTTGAATTCTCAATAAATCTATTTTTAAATTAGTTGCAGATAGTGAATATCATTAAACTATTTTAACTTCCCAAATAATTATTTTCTTAAGTTCTTTAATAAAGTAGTGAATAATGACCAGTAATTTTAGGAAACGATTGTCATCAACTGACTAGGTTATAAATTCATTAAAATTTAATGTCGTCGTTATTGTCATAGCCTAAGGATAACATTAAAATTTAAACTACGAACGATTATACGAATATCTATAAACATCAGTCATCGATATTTTTTTTTATTTTACAGCTTTTGTCTAGATTATAAATAATTTAAAATCATCATTGTCTAAATATGACTGATATGACTATGAAGGTTTATACGAAAACATTTCATCGATATCGATAACCTTTTCGTATGTTGCGTCGCAGCACTAGTGCAGCGGGCGTCTTCGAAATTCGAATAACGCTTGGTCAAGCGCAACTCAAAGCGTGGAACGTGGCACGCTCTAATTTGTGCCGAGCTGGGCGGGAATATTATATACTTCTGCGTCTACTATATATTGCTGGCTGCTGCGTCTACTGCGATATACATATACACTTATACAGTAGTATACTGTATAGTGTATAGTATATACTGTATACGCGTTTGTATACGACTTCTCCGTTGCCAGCGAGATGCGCTGCAGACATTTGTATAGAAGTACTTGGGTTTTGAGTTTCGCGTTTCAAATATTATGAACTCTAGCAACGCATTTAAGATATTATAATACTTATGAGTTTTGTATATTGTATAGTACCTATAGTAAAATATTTCACAAAATATCATACATTATCCAATAATGCCAATGCCCAAGATATCTCATTTGGAGACTGGAACCTAGCTCCTGGCTCTATTCTGCATGCCCTAGCTAGCTCTAGTCTTTTCACGAAGTCTATACCTACTGCATAATTACCTACCTCCGTACTCGTTTAAGTTTATTAAATACGTTGACAATCGTTTTCGGCGTTCGCGATAATACAATTGGTAATTGGGGAATGGGGACTAGAGCTTGGGAGGGGAAGAACTTCTAAGCGTTTGCGAGGGCCCGCACTCCGCAGTAAGCAATTACTCGTGTTTGGTGTGGACGGCAGGTTTTCTTACAGTTAACTATCTAGCTCTACCTAATACCTGTACAAAGTGTAACAAAGTTATAATATTTTAGGGTGTGTATATTGTGTGCCCTACATAGAGTTCACTGTGAAAGTAGCAGTAGTAGAGTTCACTGTGGAAGAGCATTTTTTTGTGATTTGTATGGGAAGCGCCCCAGCGTCATGGATTTTTTCATACAAAAGTAAAAAAAAAGTTACTCTTTCAGCGCTGCAACTTTCACATTGAACTCTATACAAAAGTTTTATCTCTAGTTTTGTTACAACTTGTAATATGAAGTAGAGCTAGGATCTGAATGAAGTAGAGTCAATGGCTAGATATTATCTTCTTTTTATTTTAATTTATAATATAATAAATTATTGTGTAAAATAAAGGGTGCTGGCTATCTGTCTGTCTATAACCTCTTTAGACTTAAAGCAATGAACTGATTTTAATTACTTAAAGGTATCAAGATACTTTAAGCCCCGGGAATGAAGATGGGATAGTTTTTATCCTGAATGTAAGTACAGTTCCCGCTGATGATAAGAATAATGCGTATTAATAGCTGTATTATGTATATTATATGATTTAAGCCGTCATTCCACCGCGGCGCACGCTGTGCACGGCCACGCGGCGCACGTTTTTATTAGGGCTCCATTCCAACGCGGCGCACGGAGAGGCTACGCACGTGCGTCAAGCTTCGCTTTGTAAGAAAATATATGTGACTGTGTCCACTGCAACCCATGGACACGCTACGCACGAATTGTGTAAAGTCAAAGAAATAAACCCATGCACGTCCACGCGTGTGCGTGGCCGTGCACAGCGTGCGCAGCGGTGGAATGGAGCCTTTAGGGCTCCATTCCACCGGATTCTCACCGGCGCACGGAGAGGCTACTTATTACTAGCTTTGTAAGAAAATATATGTGACTATGTCCACTGCAACCCACGGACACGCTACGCACGAATTGTGTCAAGTCAAAAAAATAAATCCATGCACGTCCACGCGTGTGCGTGGCCGTGCACAGCGTGCGCAGCGGTGGAATGGAGCCTTTAACTTTGACTAAGTACGTCAATTCGTGCGTAGCGTGTCCGTGGGTTGCAGTGGACACAGTCACATATATATTTTCTTGCAAAGCGAAGTACGTAGTCTCTCCGTGCGCTGCAGTGTACTGACGGCTTTAGCTTAAGATCCTATATGGTATATTATAATTTATATCCCATGACCCATCTCATGTTAGTACTTCGCCTCAGTCCTCTCCTCTCCATGAAAACAGCAGTAAAATCAGCCGGGCGCCTCGCAGATGTTGGAGCATCAAAATGATTTCGCGCCTAATTATGATGTTGCCGAGCCGCATTAGAGTTTCCGCATCGAAATTAACATCGCCAAAGTGCTGAATAAAATATTTTGATACTAAACAGCCGCGGTCCGTCGCAGGGGGGTGCGGGGGATGAGGGGCGAGATCCCCTCCACCCCCCTCCGGGCAAATTGAATCTAAAGTCGGACGAAAACAAAGTCTCGAGCGTCGCGAACTTTTCCGACTTACAACTTTCGCTTTTCAGACGGCAACTTTTCAACACTTTCCCCGCTCTGCCTGTTTTATTTTACCCCACATTCGGGTATTTACTATTTTGTTTACGGGTGTCGGGTGGACGCGACTCGGTTCATGTAGTAACAAAGTTTGGTTCCAACCGTTTCGGTCGATTCCATTGAGTAATTTATGTCCTTTTGATAAAATAACAAAATTTCCTTGCAACAATGTTTAGTTTTAACCGTTTCGTTAAACTGCGGACTCCGTTGTAATTTTGCAGATATATTTTGGTAATGTGCTTACAATAAAATTTATATTTTCAATGTAGTTTTCAATATTCTTAAATTAAAGTTTTATGATGTTATATTAATATTTCGATCGTGGTCCGATTCAATTACGATTAGCTACGATTTAAATAAAAAATGTATGTAAATTGTAATCTTATATTTTATATTATAAAACTGCTAATTGCATGAAATATAATCTTTATAATGTAATAGTTTCATAGAAGAGGTACCTACAGAACTCGAGATCCTGAGAATTTTTTCCGAGTTACAAGTAGGTGCTGGAATTTAAGAAAATTGTGAAAAGTCAAAAGCCTTTTTCACTTGTCGAACGCCATCTAACAGAAAATCATAGTACTAAAGTACCACCAGAACAGTTTGGTCCTTCAAGAGTAGATCGAAGGTGGCGTTTTATAAGGTGCAGCGACATCTAGCGTTGAATAGCGATAATTTTGTTAAGTTCGTAAGCTTTGAGTTCAGCAAGCAGAGTGGACAGGCGCTTCGTGGTTAATCATGTGATTAGCCAGAGTAGCCCTTTGCTGTTGCAAAATATTTTATAGAGCGATGAGGCTTTTAGCTAACGACGACTCTATCAATAACCTACTAGGGCTATAATCTCTACTTAGACGTCAACCAATTAAACGAAGCCATTTTACATGCATGACTCTCTTCCAACTTTAAAGTTACTAAAGAAGTAGTAACTTTAAAGTTTTTTCTACGCCTCACGGTTTTGCTATAAGTACTTAGTTCTGAGTTCCGGAGCACGATTTTGAAACCTCCAATGTCGATTCGATCACAGCCGTTTTGCTCGTGAGTGAGATCGCTGGCGATCGAAACCACGTTCGAAGCTTGAGAATCGGGCCACAAGACAAAAATTTTCTCAGCCGGAGCGCCTGATCTCACCGTTCACGGCGCTGGTGCGTCGCTCCGGCAACGCGTTCGAGCTGGCCCATGTGCTGGTGTCGTGGCTGGCGGGCGCGGGGTACGACGCGCTCGTCGCCGTCGGCAGCGCCGCGCGCGACGTGTGCATGGCCATCCGGTACCGGGCAGAGTGTCCGGACCTGCATGAGGAGGATGAGGTGAGGATATAGTAGCTCCAGCAAGGAGCAGCTTGGAGCTGGCCCATGTGCTGGTGTCGTGGCTGGCGGTCGCGGGGTACGACGCGTGCATGGCTGACGAGTGTCCTGCAGTACAGCAGTGTACATTGCAAGAGCCGGACGAGATAGGTTACACACACAGTAGCTCCAGCAGCAGGTCGAGCACATGCTGATATCGTGGATAACGTTAATGTATGAGAGGAGATGTGTAGACTCCATTTGGCCATCTTTGTTAGTAAACAGATAATCCCAACGAATACTATACCACAAGTTAATCCAGAGGTTTATTCGAGAGATCATATCGCGATTCGCGCGAACAGGCACTGAAATTCCTGCCTGGCGTTCCATGATGTTAACTACAGTGTGTTTGTGTAAACACCGTTATCCTTGAAGCCATCAAATGAGCCCGTCAAAATGAACAACTTTTTTATGAGAACAATGCTGGGAACTCAAAAAAAAAAATGCCGTCTTCATACCCATACGTATGCCCGGATCGGCAATACAAATTGCCGATCCGGGCATACGTATGGGTAAATTGAAATTCCCAGCATTGTTCTCATAGAAAAAGTTGTTCATTTTGACGGGCTCATTTGATGGTTTCAAGGACAACGGTGTTTACACAAACATCTTGTATAATTATTAATCCAAGCCGCTACTTAGTTCATTAAGTTAATTACTATATTGTAGACCTCCATCTATGCATATAATAATAATATAATTTATGTGTGATATTTAAATTAGCTATGTATTTGCTTGTCTTGTTTTTTCAGACGGTGGAAGAATCTCCACCAGAAGAAGAGGAGCCGCGCTACCGTCTGGTGCCGCTGCCGGACCTCACTTCACAGTACTGCCGCGACATGGAAATTAAGGAGAGGGAGAGGAAACAGGCGCAGCTGGACAGGATTGAGAGGAAGAGGCGAGCAAAAATTGCGGTATGACGTTTATTATAAGTATTGTGGTATCTTAATTCTGAAACCTATTCAGGTGGTTATCGGTTACCTAAAAAAGGTAATGTTGAGCAAACTAAAAAAGCATTGGGCAAGACGATTACATTTATGTTACTTCTTATTCCATTGATCATCAGTGTCACGTGTGAATTGTATGAGGCAGAAATCCTTTAGGTAAGACTAAAAGGAACCGGCAGGGCTATCACGTATAAAAATAGCGATCAACAATCCACTAGCAATATATTATGTAATACATAAAAACAATGGTGTCATGTATAGCGATCGATTGCAATCATATTGTTTTGGCTGATACGTGATACGAAATTGCGATTTTGGAGCAATTATCGCGCAATAGCAAGATACGTGATACGGGGGCCGATTAGTCCACTACCTACATGTCAACATTTTACTAAATTCCCAACTCTCTCAAAGTTTGACGCTTTATATTTCGATGGTTTGATGTATCTTTCTATTATGTCTGTCCAAATTAGTGTAGCTTCGAAACGGATAAACCGATTCTGAAGTAATTTTTTCTTCATTTTATTATTTCTGACGGACTCTCAGGAGCTAGAAAAGCCGCCTCCAGATGACATCGAAGGATGGCGTACACACGCGTGGGTGCTGGTCCTGCCTCCAAACAACGGGGTGGAGGAACCGTTCTTCATAGAGCCCAGCGACGGTAGGGGGTATCCGCTAGACGCACCGCAATACCAGTATTTGGATAGCGTGTATAATCATGAGAATTATTATGTGAGTACCTACTCCAAACTCCTTCTAGCGATTGCTGTATCACAAAGTTAACAATAATTTGCAAAATCAAAGTCTTTATCATCAAAATATTTAATTTAGTTTAAGTCCATGTGCCATAACCTATGGCCTGAGTAGTTCTGGTTTTAGATGGTAAGCAAGGGTTGTCATTATTTTGTCAATTGATGTTGTTTAAAATCCTTATAACATACTAAAACTTGAGCTAAAGTCACCAAATGTGCCGTTATTTTAGGTAAACATCCAAACATGCGATGGTAACCTGAAATCTCTGAACTACGACTTGACCGATCTCAGCTGCTGGGAGCACCTACTAGCTGGTGAGCCTTTCCACCGCCAGAAGTGGGGGAAAGTGGACTTGACTGATAAGCAGACGGCCCGGGAGACGGAGAAACATCTGGATATGCCTAGCAGCTGGGTGGAGAAATTGGAGATACCTGTTGAAGGTCAGGACTTAGGTTTAGGGATAGGGAAATAGGACAAGGCCATATTTTTACTTCAATTAAAACGAAATTAAAGGCCAGTCAAGTCCAGTTCCTGAAAAAAAGGCCTCCTTTTTTGTGAGATTTTCATTACTCTTTTCAGTCTTCACTTGGAAGTTAGGAGAACTCCAATTATTAACTTAGATATTTTCAGAATACCAACAGAGATATCCAGGCAGTCACAAAGTGATTCACTACAAGAAAGTAATTTTGGAGAAATTTGCACCGTACTCGGAGCGCACGGGGATTGTCAAGAGGATCAAAACATTTGACGATTATGCCCTTACCGTTCCTTTGGTCACGTGAGTAGAAAACTCAAATGCAGGTAATTCTAGGTACGTAGTGAACGTACTACGTAGTGAGTGACTTACTTCTACAAAAATATCTTTTCGCCATCAAGTTTTGAAAAGTGTTTTACGAATTCTTTTGGAACTTTTTGTTTTTAAACTGGATATTGGATAAGGAAGTTAACTCGAAGTTTTGATCACTCATTTTTAGTCACGAATGGTATAAGCATAGAGTGGATAAGATGGAGTCACTGAAGATAGACCACGTCAAGAAGGAGGCTACGGAAGTGTTTGGTATTGGAAGGTTGGATCACATGTTGGGTGAGTATAATATAATTATAGTATTATTTGTATTATCAAAGAAATTTATTCATAGACAGAATGTGGTAGCAAAGATACGTTATTTAGTCGGATTATGGCAAGTCAATGTAAGCCTAGAATTGTGATTCGTGATCTACCTAGCTCCACCATATGCCTAATGAATAATAATTTGCTCTGATAGTAGATAAGCAGGTACGATTCTTCTGCCTAAGCGTTTCCTAACTTGGTAGAAGTCCGGTCCCTTGTGAGATAGACCGGCCGGTCGTGGAGGGAGTCCTCTGTTAGACAGATCCAGGATATCCCTCCGTATACGGCTGAAGGCAAACCGCAGGTGGTTTTAGTGGGTAAACCCGAAGTCGGGAGTCCCACATACCCCGGGGTGCTTCAGCTTAACTGAGGCACATCCCCAACCCGGGGCACCCATAAAGGGTTTCCCCTGTGCATCAAAAAAAAAGGTACGATACTTCTGTTACTATTATTGTAAAACTAATACGTATTCTGTGCTATTACTTACACTTCAATTCCTACGTGCTTGCTTCTATACTAGGTAGAATACTTCTCTCGCCTCTACTAGGTTACTTCAATCTTTACTTTTTTCACCAAATCCACCAAAGCATTATTTTTCAGAGCACGTATACTCACTGGAGTCTCCACCTATGAGCGTTGAAGGTGTAAGGACGATGGAGTTCAACTACTACGCGCGGCTCGACCACCTCGCCAGGGTCGTATGCTCGCCGCTTACCTTCGACGAGTATTACATGGATAGAGCTGACAGGTAAGTTGAAAATCTTCTTAAAATGAAACATCTCCCGATGGTCTTCTATTTTCTGTGTCTATCATAATATTATATAGGTTCCTTACTTACTTCTGATAAGTAAGACGATAGCGGACCTACGTAGTCTAGTCGGGTTACGTTAAGCTCAATCGACAGATAACTAAAGTCTAAATCTATACTAACATTGACTTGACATAAGGTCGACCAAATAACGTGTGTCCGCAATCTGTCCATGATTCTTATTCTCTAATGGTCAATATGACATTCTTTAAGTATGTATATAACCTTACGGTTATATACATACTTTAGTTATCAAGTAACGTGTTCAAAAGAAGAGTACAGTTGCACGTTTTCAGACTCGAATCTCGTTTCGTCAAATACATAGAAGGTACCAAATCTGAACCAAAACGCCAAGTGAAAGAGATTGTTGAGACGTATGGACGCAATCCGGACGTACCAGCCAAAGACGACGTCTGGAAGAAGGTCTTCCACATACAAGAGGAAACCATTGAACTGTTCTACCATTACGCATATAATTTTGTGTCAAACAATACTAGAAAGTTCTTGAAACCCAACTTGGCTGAAACTGGAGGGAAAATTTTGTTTTATCCTGACAAAACATCTGCTTACATTGTAAGTTTGTTTCTGGATTTCTTTTCATAACCAGCTGTAACAGGTAACTTGCCTCGCCTTAAAGACTTGCCTTAAGTCACAAACTTAGTGTGGTTAATAAGTTTAAGAAGAAATGATGGTACTTATGCCTTGGTACCTTTCTGTCTCTTCATACCTAACGTAAATATAACAGGCAGATGCGCGCGCCAAGCCTCCCAGACCCCTGGACGTCTATTACAGCCTCTGCAAGAACATGGAGTGCGAGGACAAATCCCTCAAACAGCTTCGTGATAGGGAGGCAGATATAACCGACTACCTCAAGGCGAGGCACAGGGAGCTCACCGAACCGAAACTAGCTGTCGCCCTCTTTGATACCGAAAAGAATGAGGATGCTAAGAGAGGATGGAAGGAACAGGTAGATCGAAGTTTTTTCATCCACCAAAAATTTTTCTACGATCTAAGTTACATTGGAGTCAACCATGTGTTACATTATCATGATAAATAAACTTAGGCCCTTATTTTTTCTAGAAATTACTCACCCTACAGACCATTCAGCCGCTATTAATAATTATTTTCTCAGTAATCATTTTTAAGTAGTTAAAAGGAGACGTATGAGAAACGTAGATTGCTGAAATCCTTCAAAGAAGTGATGTAGATTCTACATTAAATAATTCTCAACTTGATGATTTAGGAAATCAGAAAAGCCGAAGTGTCTGAGCGCGAGAAGGAGGCGGTGATAGACCCACTGGCACCGTACCTGGCGCGGATGTTCGGGTCTGGGCGCGGGCCGTTACAGCTGACCACGAAGGAGGCTGCTATAGTCCACGAGCAGTGTATCACCGACTTCCAAGCCAAGCAGCTCGAGAGGCAGAACCTCGTGCAGGAACGGTTCAATAAGGTGGAGTATGCGTGTTTCTCGCGCCGGTTCTTTTAGAATTTAGGGCACATAACTGCGAATTCGTGCGAATTCGTATCGCAATGTCATTTTATTTGCGATGCGAATTCGCAGTTTTGTGTGGAAACCCTCAGACGGTTGGTTAAACCGGTGGTATCCTATTTTGTCGACCTTCCGAAATTATTATGTACTTAGTTCGTTGAGTTCGATTTGGTAGTTTAAAATATTTCCTTTTCACATTTGTTACAGTCTCGGACCTCGGTTAATGGATAGAAATAATATAACGTATGCCCAACTTATTGAGGTTTACTGAGCGTAGTTTATTCAACAACGTTGTCTATTGGTATTGACCAATTTTGGTTTTGGTGAGAATTCACGCTAGTGAATACTGAAAGAATGATTAATAATACGTTATTTAAAACTTTAGCTGAACAGCGAGTACAAGAACAAGAGGCTGTGGTATCTGGCGAACCAATTTATTTTGACCCCAGCAAAGGAAACTGCTTATTTTGAACAGAGGTAAGCTGCTTCCGCAATATAAATGTCGTATCTGATTTTCTTGTCCAAACCATACTTAGTATCTTCAAGCGTTCAAGTATCGCCGTTTACTCCTCTTGCTTTAACCCCGACTATGAAGGGAGTATCTCATTAAAAACTTGTCGTGTCTTTGTGTAGTTGTATGGCAATTGGCACCATAACTCTTAATCGAGGGGTCAAATTTTATTCAGCTCTATTATTTCAGTGCCTCACTAGCCTTTGAAGTACATACCTTGGAGGTGCGTCTGATGCGACACAAGGACCTGTCTGGACCCAGGTTTAAGGTCCTGGAGGAATACCTCGACCAACATCCCCTGCTGAAGGACTTCAACCGTATGAGGCGGATGCAGCTGTACAAACAGAACGTGAAAATTGAATAGGGTTGGAGAAAAGGTTTTGTTAGCGTTTGTTAATTTTTTTATATAGCATTTATTCAATTAAATAAATAAATAAAACGAAAAAAAATCTTTATTTTTAATACCTAGGTTTGTTCGTATGGGTGTGGTAAGTGTTTATTTATATTTTTACAAATATCGGATTAGGTTAATATTAAAACTTAATTATTGCCACCAAATTAATCCTTCAATCGCGGATTCTTGGAAATTCTATTTGTATTCTATTCTTGTCGCGATCACCGGTGCTCTTATGGGGCTGCAAAATTTAAGGGAAATACTGCACATCATTATATTGGATAGCGAACACAACTTTTATTCACTTTACAAAGTATCTTGAAATATTTTATTTATTCTAAGTTTGTCAAAATAGCATTAGAAAAAAACTCATCACTGAGAATTCTCAAGCAAGGTATCACAAAAGGCAAGTCGTGGATTAACAGCCTGAAGGACGAGAAGGGTAGAAGATATAATAGCCGAAATAAGATAATGAGTATTGCCACCAATTTTTACAAATCACTTTACTATGATAATACATTGCCCGAAAACAATAACTTTAAATATGTGTGGTCAGAATCAATCCCAAATATCACAGAAGAAGTAAGAAAGGCTTTACGTGATATAATACAATCGAAGCCCTGGAGAAGATGGCATAACTACTGAAGTACTTAAAATCGGGTCACCTTTTTTACTATCACATTTAACAATTTTTTTTAACTCAATACTTAAATCCGGTAAACTTCCAAGCAAGATGTGTCATTCTAATATAGTACTGCTTCATAAAAAAGGAGACAAAAGTAATATAAGCAACTATCGACCAGTCAGTCTAATTTCCCATCTGTATAAAACATTTATTAAAATAATATTAAACCGCATTGACCACAAATTTGATATACAGCAGCCAGCAGAGCAAGCCGGATTCCGTCATAACTTCTCTACCACTGATCACCTTCAGACTCTTAACCAACTTCTAGAAAAACACACTGAATTCAATAAACCCCTTTATTTAGCCTTTGTAGATTTCACTAAAGCATTTGACAGTATAAAACATTCCGCTATATTTTCATCTTTATACAACCAAGAAATAGACCCTACATATATAGAGCTTCTCCAAATAATCTATGACAATAGCACCGCCGACATTAAACTTAGTACTACCGGTCCTAAGTTCAAAATTCTAAAAGGAGTGAAACAGGGAGACCCACTTTCTCCAAAATTATTTTGCTGTATCCTCGAAGAAATTTTCCGAAAACTGGATAGCCAGTGGACAGAGAAGGGCATCGAAATTAATAAGAAAAGGCTGACCAATCTCCGCTTTGCCGACGACACATTCCTTTTTGCTCCTACAGCCGCAGATCTCCAAGTTATGCTTCAAGACCTCAGCACTGCAAGCCTCGAGGTGGGACTTACAATGAACAGGTCCAAAACACAACTGATGACCAACAGCACGAGACGTAGGGTCGTGGTAGACGAGCGAGAAATACACTATGTCGACGAGTACATCTACTTGGGCCAGTTAGTTTCTTTTGACAATAGACCAGGAAAGGAAGTCGATCGCCGAATCGAAAACGCCTGGAAGAGCTACTGGTCCATGAAGAAGCTGATGAAGGGAGACTTACCAATCTCCCTGAAGCGCAGACTCGTCGACATGTGTATTCTGCCCATCCTAACCTACGGTGCGCAAACTTGGTCATTGACCGATTTGCAAAAGTCCCAACTCGGGGTTTGCCAAAGAGCAATGGAGCGCAGTATGTTGGGAGTAAGTCTTCTGGACAAAATAAGGAACACAATACTGCGCTCAGAAACAAAAATCACCGACGTAGGAGTTAAGGCGGCTTCACTTTGCCAAAGAAATATGCCACTTTGGTCTTTGGTATAATATGATAAAGTTATTGGGTGAAAGAGATGACTAATATTCAGACCGTTCGTCCATTCATCTTCTGCGGCGAAATTATTCACTGCAGCGCGCCTAGCCATTTCTTTTCCATTGGTGCCGATTTAGTGCATTAGTAAGGGCCAGCTACTGGATTGTAACATGTTCACACACTGCTGATAAATGCTGGACAAAACGTGGCTGCTTCAAACGCTGTATCCAATGACACAACAAACAGGGTTCATGCCATCTAGCATCTTGCTCACTACAATAACTTCTATCCGTCTTCTGATTAATTTCGTTGCGGTTTTTCCAAGACGGCTTAGCATGTCAAATGCGTTCCCTGAGATCCAGGTCCAGGCTTAAACGAGTAGCAGTGGTGGAAAAAGTATATTGGCCAACGCCTGTTGCCTACTCCATCCTCTGGCATCGATAAGTCATATTCCACCGCTGGTTCCCACTGTGTCAGTGTTTGGGTAGTATCCAGGATGGTTGTCGAGGATGTAATCCGCCCCAGTCCCCAGCCCCACCAAGGAGGTTGCCACGCCCATCGTGGGTTGCCAGCGCCAGCCGGGAGAGTTTATTGGCGAGTCTCCGTTGAGGAGAGTCAGGTCGGGAGAGCGGTGGGAGAGATATGCTGCCGGAGTCTAGAAAGAGAGAATTTAAATTGAACTGTAATTAATAATAATTATTATGTAAGTCGTATGAAGTTTTAATTTAATTAAAGTGATTCAATAGTTTAGGATCAGAAAATAATTTCATTAAACAGGCCGAAATCATTGTTGAAGGCATAGTCATAATCCGTATCTCCGTATATCCGTATCTGATGAAATACATATTATAATCAAAATATTATTCGGATTTGTCACGTCTTGTCTTCAGAGACAATATGATCAATAAAGAGACATGAATAGACGGTTTTTTTACTGTTTCTTATCGTTTTTTCTTGGTCAGTTGCATGTCAAGGCATCAAATCCAATATCAAGAGGGCTCCCACACATAACAGCAAATTCGTGCGAATTGTGCATTTTTATTATGAGTTTTGTCGTAGATATTTGCGATGCGATACGAATTCGCAGTTTTGTGCGGGAGCCTATAAGCCCAAAATTTACCAGAGTGGTAGTCGTAGTTGGCGTGATCACTGGGCGTCTCCTGTCCGAGCCGCTTGCGGTACTCGCCCGCGAAGTGCGACACTAGCGTGTCCATCATGACAGCTTGCTTCGAAAACACCTGGAATACAAGAAACTATAAGATAATTATTATACTTTGATTGACTCATCTTCATCTCTCTAGTCTCCGTCGTATAGGGCTATAAGAGTAAAACCTAAGATGCCCATGGGCCATGTGTATTGCACACATTATAAAATAGCCAGCCCTGGATTTATGTAAAGGCAGTATAGAGCTAGGCGTCCTATGGCGTCATAGGGGGGGGGGGGGGCAGCGTCCTAGGATGGTGGCAGATTACGTACATAGGGGCGGCGAAATTCAGTGACCTATACTCAATACTCATAAAACATAATACTTAATATAAATACGGCCCTAGAAATAGCTCCTGTATAGCATATTTTTAAGAAACCAGCAACCAAAAAAAGTGCTGAAGAGAAATACTGACAGATTTTAAGTCCAAATTTTTACTATATTTATGGCTGGCTTTCTTACATGGCAAAATTGTAATTCTGTCTATTCTCCTACAGTTCATGCTTAGCATGTAGGAAGGAAGTCCTCTTTATTTCTGATGCTTCTGGAGTGTTATACCTGTAGTATTTTAGACACTCTTAATCCATTCTCGACAACCATAAACTGCAGGAACAGGCAGGGCAGGCAGTCCTCGTTGTCTTCTGACGGCAGACCGATGTCCCACGATAGCTCCTCGTATAGCAGACCCAGAAGCACCGTCTACGAAAGATTTAAAATAATATGCAGTACATATATAGTATCTTATGGAAATGGCCTGTTTACGAGAATCGATGGTATCGACTCGCCAAAACTTTTGGAACTTTGGTGTTTCAATGAAAATTTTACAAGCAACTTTTATTCACAAATCACGATGACGTTTCAGGACGACAAGTAATGCAATCCATATCCATGATATGGATAAAGCTGGGAACAAATTATCGGACGAACGTCCGGGGACGTTTTCATCGGATGCGGCTTGTTTCTATCTGATTAATACAAAATACACTAAATTGTGCACATTGTCTGACACAAGTCGCGGACGCGACCTTGAGCGTTCGGACGTCCGAACAGAATTTGGCTGGCCGGATGTTTTTTGCAGCCGCGGTCGTCTGCCATTGACATATAGGTTAGGTGTTTGACGTTCGCGGATGAACCGTACACATTGCTAAGCCGCATCCATCAGCCGCGACTTTGGATGCGTCCGATAATTTGTTTCTAGCTTAACAGACATGAGAGCTTGGAGGTAAAACAGCTATCTCTCAAATGACTGTACTGTAGCAATGATAGTACAGATTTAAAATAAGGTTTGCGGCTTTAGAATTGTCGATCTCTTTCAATACAATACAAATGGTAAAATATCTTACGCTCTCAGTGTCGTCAATGACGTAGACGCCTTGGTAGTTGATGGCGACCAGCACGGGTATGTCCTCGTGCGTCAGCAGGCTGGTCAGGCTGCGTACAGGTTGCTCAATCTGACCTTGGAAGAACGCCGCCCTGAAAATGCAAACAGAAATGTTGGGTAAGATGGATTCCGGAATCAAGGATATAAAACAGCAAAAATACCCTTGTAAGTGGACTGCATAAATGGAAATGGCGATATCCTGGGGCCTCATTCTGTACGGATTGTAAACCAGCCACGCTCGCGAGCAACAAAGCAACTGACTTACGAATTCCGTACGATTATAATCCATACGTATTATAATCCATGATTTCCGTTAGAATGGGTCAATAGCCCTATACTTTGGTCAACTTTGGTCATATATTATGTGTGCAAGTATCAAGGTGCTTGTCACGAGCACGAGCATACCTGTTACATGGACACTTAGTACTCACCCATAAGTAGGCAGTGTCCTTGTATGCGCGAGGTACTTATGCCTCAGTTTTCTTGGCGGCGCTGCGGGGGGGCGCTGGGCCTGCTCCAACAGCCGGGCTTCGGGGCTGCCCTTCCGTCCCGCCGGCAGCAGCCGCGCCCAGCGCCCGGAGCGCGCGTGACGAGGGAGGTACTTGTCTTGTTGCTCCCTGAATGACGAAAAGAGATGTAGTAAAATATGACCCTGGATCCACTGCCATTTAACGCGATTAGACTAGTTACAAGCCATGGCCCATGATTCGTAATTGGAACATTTTGTTGAGTTGGTTTCTTAAAAGTAAAAACTATTGTCTACCAAACACACTTCTGCTAGTCTGGAAGATATTATAAAACCTATTGTTACCTATGTAAACTATAATTATTGTTATATTGTACTTAGGTACGTACCTATACGGTATAATAGCTCATAGCTGTTACTAATATTATCTAGTGATCTGTGGTCAGGGCCCCCGTAAGGGCTACTGGCGCCTGTGTGCAAAAAAAGGATTTTGGCGCCCCTTTAGGAAAATTTTTTGGGTCCTTGTTTTCTGCGCCCCTAAAGATGGCGATTTGGTGCCCCTAGAGGATGGCGCCCGTGTGCATTGCACACATTGCACATATGGTAGCGGGGGCCCTGTCTGTGGTTATGTTTATCGTTAGTCTTCTTTGCGAAATACGGAAAGATACGTAAAACATGACCAAGAAACGTGCAACCCAGACTGGTGCAACATGGCCTTAGCTACCCACCTGAAGAACTTGGCAGTATGTCGGTGCGGGTCGTACGGGCCCAGCTGTATCCTCGCCTGCAGGCCGCCCAGCATCATCGCCTGCGCGCTCTCCAGCGGGTACCGCCCCGTCACCACGTTGTACCGCGCCTCCTCGTATAGCAGCTCCTGGATGCGGGAGTCCCTGGAACATGGGGAAGGTTTTTGTTGGTTAAATCGGTCTTGGAGACAAATTGCCGAAGTAATTTAAGCCTCCGGTTTGGCATGGTTGTATAAATTATTTTATAGTAGATAGGTAATAATAAATAATAATAATAAAACACTTTATTGCTCACAAATACCAAAAAAATAATTACACTAAACGTGGTACACGCTATTAGAATATAATATTAGAACTATGTAATAGGTATGTGGGCAAAGGCGATCTTATCGCTAAAAGCGATTTCTTTCAGACTACCGTAGATTTTTATGTTCTAGCTAAAGGAACATCATTCATCCAGACACATAAGGTGGACGTTACATGTTTGCATCAACACTGATAGAAAAATAGACAAAGACTCATATTGAAATTGACCAATGAGTTAATAATAAATTAAGGTAAGTATGCCATTTTAGGTGTAAAATTCAATTATTGTCTTTTGCACTTGAAGAGACATAGTCACTCGCTCCTTACATCCTTTAGAAGCGAGATCTTACTTGATTCCCTCCTCCAGATGCTTGGGGAAGAAGATGTTCCTCTGCAGGCGCAGCACGGGCTGGTCCTTGGCCCGGCGCGACTCGGAGCCGTGCCCGTACCGCTGCAGCAGCTTCTGCCAGCTCGCCCATATGCGCCACGGACAGTTGTGCGGCTTCAGCTGGATTTCTGGAGATAAATGTGCCAGGATGCCATCAGAAAATTTAATAGGGCAAATGGTGGATCTACATTTTAATATTTTTTAAACTGTCTGCTGTTCTCTACATAACCTGACCAAATAACAATATAGAGCCGCCATTCTCTGATAGCATACTTGCAGGTTCCTATTGCTGTATTTCCAACGGTCTGTCACATCCGATGAGATTCTCTATTATTACCTATATTTAATCGAAAAGCGAGATAGACCTTCGTATATGATCATCAATCCACACTAATAATATTATAGATACGAAAGTCTGTCCGTCTGTCTGTGACCTCTTCACGCCCAAACCGCTGAACCGATTTTACTGAAATTTGAGTCCCGGGAAACGACATAGAATACTTTTTATGCCGGAATTTTATCCCGTACGGATTTTTATCCCGTACGGTTCCCGCGCGATGAACGAATTGGCGCAACGGATGGCGGCATTTATTCAATAATAATTATAAAAAGTATGTCTAAAGAAACCCGCTGGATAACAAGAAAGTTTCATACCTAAAAGCGGGCTGCACATCCACAACGAGAACACATTTGCCGCCAGACTCCTGGCACTTTGGCTGCTCAGCCCCAGCTCTTCAGTACACAACACGGCATTGAGGAACCGAGATGCTGTGACGCAGGAAGGCACCTCCTCCGAGCTCATCTCCACCATGATAGCGGTGCGCGACATCAGGTAGACGCACGTCACCGGGTTTGACGTGCCGGTGGACGATGACGTCGTGCTGCCGGATGAACCTGGGGATGATTTCTAGATTCTTGAGGCTGTCGTTGCGGCTTGGTTGTTGTTTGATCGGATGTACCACTTTGTGACCAACTGCTTTTCAACTTATAATTATTGGGAAGATCGAATTTTTCGGTCAAAAGATTATGTATTGTGTAACAGCAGATTGCGACAGTAGATTTGTGGATCGACAGAAAAAATCTTATGAGTAGTTAGGTACAAGAACATAAAGCGTTTTAACTTTTTAGGTCTTTTATCGATGTTATCAAGATCGAGTTATTGAGACAGTCGTTGCAGGATTGCCTTCAAAAGCAGGAATATATTGTAGGGGAACCAACAAAGGCCTTTTCTGGATTGTAGTACCTACCTGGTAGTGGCGGCGATATGGCGCTAGAGGAGCTACCGCCGCTGGTGATGGGTTCCGTGGTGCTGAAGGAGCCTGCTGCTATACTACTGGACGCTGTTTGGTTCGAACAACTGCTGAGATTTGATCCTGAAACCGTTTTCGTCTGGTCACTGGTTTGTTTCAAAGATTGATGCTCTGTTAATAAACAAAATCCCAAATACATTTTTATTGCCTCGACTGACTGTGCAGTACCACAGTATTACTGTTAGGGGCCTTTCATCAAAATCTGGCTTAGTCAAAAAAGAAAATCCCACAAAAACCTTTGATCCTTGCACGTATTTTCTAGGGTTTTTAACAAGGGGTTGTCTATTAAATCGCCTTTTAGATTGACTCATATCAACAAAGCTATGGAAAAGATGAGCTTCAGTTAAAAACTTCAGTTAATAACAGCCTTATTAACTGAGCCTTCATAAACGAAACTACGTCAGCTGTGAAATCTTCTTACCCATAACACTTTTTTCCAGCGAGTCCGAACTGTTACTCTCTTTGGAGTCCGGCAGAGGTTTGTGTGGATCATGCTTATCCCACTCCTGGTGCCTCCCTAAAGGGCTATAGGACAGATGAGGCAGACGTTGTGATACAGAATACAGGTGTGCGTTCACTTCAGCCTGGAGTTTCTGACTTTGGACGCTGTAATATTCTTCGCGCGATCTGTACTCGCTGAAAATATATTTTGGTGTCATTGTTTGGTGATATAATTTTTTTATAACGACGACGTGTGAACTGTAAAATTCTTTCGTTGCTACAGTGTGAATACTACTTACTTGAACTGATATTCCGCTTGCATAGGATAGCCTCGTCTGGAATATTCAACTGGAATTATAGTTATATAATTTCCACTATTCTGCACGTTAGAGCTTTCCCCGTAAGCGCCCATGTTTACTTGATATTGCATTAAAATTTCGAGAAAATACTGCCCTTTATTTTCTTAGGTTGGGAAATATTGATCGGTTTTCGCGCCAACCAACGAGAGTTGCCACGTTAAAATTATTAATTATAAAATCACAAAATGAACATATTTATGAAAATATTTAATTTATTAATTAGTATAAATTTTGGTATAAATATTCTAGTTTGTGAATTATGAGGAACTTCAATAGTTTTCTCACTTGATTCTTTACATTTGCATTATTCAATGTTTAAAATAGTGTTAGTATTTATTTTTAGCACTGGTAATAAGCACGTGTACTGTCATTTGTCATTTTGTCAAATGTCAAGAATCAGCTGTTTGTTTTGGATGCCAAGGTGGCTATTTATTTGGTAAACCCATTTTTTAATGAAAAAACACATTGATTTAAGTGCTTATTAATAATAAGGAAGTGTGATGAAATGCTTAATGTGCGCGAAAATGTGTTCTTGAAGATCTGACAAGCAACCTAGCTATTTGCATTTGCAACATAAATCTGCATCAATCTTATTACTAAGGTAATACATAGTGCAACTAGATTCTTAGAAAGGCTGCCTTATGCTGCTACTTCTAGATAATGCGTTAACATTTTGTTATTGATGTTTTATCTAAGATCTTATCAATTCCAGGACTGTACAATATCTTTTTGACCAAATGGAGGCAAAGCTGAAAGAGTACAGAACACTTAAACGAAGAAAAGAATTGATTGACAAAACCAAGGAGAAGTTAGAAAAAACTAAGGACAAAGTTCTAGATTTTTTAACCCCCAAAATATTTAAAGAAATGGAGAAAAGACAAGAAGAGGAAGTGTTATTGGTATGAAAATGTTTTAACTTTTTGCTTTATAAGTTATAACAAACATTAAACAAACATATTGCTAAGTACTCACATACAGTTTTGCTCGATAGTTTTACTCCAAATCGAAGGAAATGACATATTTGACATATTTAATTCCATCGAGCCGGCTCGAAGCGAGCCTTCGAGCTGTCAGTTTTGCGGTCCACGCGGTGGTTATTGCTCGATTTGGAGTAAAACTATCGAGCAAAACCGTATGTCAGTACTTAGCATACAAGGTGATAAAGTAAAAGTACTGGTTTTACTATTACTTTTACTTTATCAACTTTGCCTTGATTTAATGCAATTATTTTTATATTCTATTAAATTTCAGTTACAAGATGAAGAACATGAAGAAATGATGAGAAATCCTACCATGGAAGAGACAGTAGAGGAAACTGAAGAAGAACCAGAAATAGAAGAGATTCCAGTGTCTTGGAGATATGTGATTACAAAATGGACAATAATCCTTATCATATGGCTGGCACTTTATGCATACTTTTTAAAAGTACAATTTGGAGCTGTGTTCTTTGGGATATCTTTATTAGTATTTATATGTGTGAATACAAGAACTAGGCCTAAGAAACGCGGTGAAGTATCTGCATATAGTGTATTCAATAAGGGCTGTAAAAGTATAGATGGTACAACAAAAGCTGAAGATCTTCAAAAGCAGATGTTGTATGGTGGGAGATTGTTTTAGGTTCAGGTTAATTTTAATAATTATTAATATAGTATTCAGAAAACATCAGTGTGTAATGGCGTGTTGTAAATATTTATTAAATTATTTCTTATATAAATGTTTATCTTAATAATTATTCCCAGAAGAACATAGAATCTTGCTTAAAATAATAATTAAATTACTTCTAAAGCGCACCAATCTTTAAGGAATTTGAATACAATAAAAAACAAGGAAATTGTTTTTTAAAATATTTTATTACGTAAACAAGTCTACAACACTAATTATATAAATGACACATATTGTAACTTGAGATTAATAATAAAAACATTTTTGTAATGACAACAACAATATGAGAATTGAGAAGCTATGGTAACATGGAAAATAAACTATTTTATTAAGTTATATCCACTATTTTATTTATAAGTTTTAAATAGAGTATACCCTCTTTTCATAATATTATAATAACATAATGGGAATAATTACCTTTTATTAATTGTAATGAACTGTAGATCTGAATCTGTATTGTGATGTCTCAATACTACTGTTGGGCTATGAGAATCTTCGATTTTCATAATAATAAATTATGGGCCTGTTTCACCTCTTCCTGATAAGTGTTGGATAGGCGGTAGCCTATATATATATATATATATATATATATATATATATATATATATATATATATATATATATATATATATATATATATATATATATATATATATATATATATATATATATATATATATATATAGGCGGTAGTGTGGGTACACAACTTGACAGATAGATTATGGAGAATCTGTCAAATAAGTTGTGGATAGCCTATCCGGCACTTTATCAGGAAGTGGTGAAACAGGCCCTATGTGTGTTATTTCTGTAGAAAAACGGGGAATCTCGAGAACTATTAGTTTTATTGAACTATAAATAGTGAATTGTTCAAAGAATAAGGCACACAGAATATATAATTATTTATATTTTATTATGATTACTTAACTATTATTGTTACAATTTACTTAATTTTTTACATACAAGTATTATCATAGTATTTTGAAGTTACAATTTCATTTCTTAGCATTTATAGAAATTATTAATAGCTCTCATTTAATTGAAAAGTTACATAACTTTGTGCAATATAGGTATCTATAGGTATCCATTTTACACAAAAGAATATTAAAATAAATTCTCATATAACCTGATATTATAACATACAACAATAGTATTTAAATGTTATTGTAATAATATAGGTACAAATAACAGAAATAGGATAACATTTTTTAATATCAATTTAAATTTTAAAAAGGAATGTGTAACATAATATAATATTTTCTCACTCACACAACCATGATTCATGTAAAAACTGGCGCTTACTTCAAAATCAGCATTGCGACTACACGCAAACACGGTTTTAAAATGTTTTATTTCTTGTTTCATTTATTTTACCAAATAAAGTTTCTTTATTTCCTTTTTTTTAATAGCTTGATAGTTTAAAATATCTAGAAAGCAAATAATAAGAAAGATGTGTAGACTTAAAGCATTAATAGTTTGATCGAACCTTTAGCCTCCAGACTAAAAATATGGTTTAGCCAGCCTTTCGTCATAAAAAAACAGTAAAATATGGCAGAATATGAATATTTCTAATAACTAATCAGCTACTTAACTTAAAAATATAAAAAAAAGTCGATAATTGAGTAGGTATATCGTAATTATGGCAAATGTTATATTTTAACCTATCAATCCCCAAGCGGCACAAGGCTGCCGCATAACAACTGAAAATCCATTGTGTCTGCGATTCCCACGATCGAGGTATTAAGAAGCTATGAGTGCGTTCTAGTAAAAAGCATTAAATCATTTATGATTTAATGCTTGTATGTTACAGTTTACAGTAACATACATAAGGCAGAACTACTTAACAACTGAGTATACATCTTGTGTTCTAATAATGGCAAGTGTTTCAAGCTATGAGCTACATCTAATAAAAAGCATAAGTCTTATTATCGAACAGAGAGTCTTTTCGTGAATGACGTAAGCCTTAAAATTAAAAACATTGTCTTTGTGATGTAGAGATAAACTACGATAACATGGCGCGCCCCTCCAAATTACTGTTTCAATGTGTGTAGTCACATCCTTATGAAAGAGTTTGTATGTAGTAAGTATTCAACCAATCAACCAGTACTCGTAATATTTCACATGTCACTTATTACCAAGATTTGTTGGCATAACTAGCCGACCGCGCAAGACAACGCACTTCAAACGTTTTGACAACGCACTTCACATAGATATATCAGAAACAACCAGTGAACTTTAAGCTACAGGAAGAGTAACTCCGTCAAAAAAAGTGCACCAAAAGGCTACAAAATGTGACCCGAATACATGTATAGTTTATGCATGTGATCGGTACACATTTTTCGTGTATATATACACGAGTGACATTCAACCAGGTTGACATGATAATTATTGTCAAACTCATTTTACAATTTGTTTACTTACTTTTTACGTAGCTTTTTACAAAATTTTCGTTGTTAAAATGCCTAAATGCCCTGTGAAATGGTGTAGAAGTCATACAGATACGACTTTTAATACAGGAATAACCTTTCAAGTTTCATCAGTAAGTGATTTTTTTTAAATTATGCTTAGGTAAAGTTCTTGTATTTTTTCCGACCCAAAAACATGCCCAAAAAGATGGTTTATTTAAGTTGGATGCCAGTGTTTGTCTTATTAAGTTTACATGTTATTGTAAAAATGCAATAATCAAAAAATAATATAATTACAAAATTTTTACAAAGTCGCCATGGACAGTGTTATGCAAGATGTAACAATTAAAGGTGAACGCAGATTTGGCCGCACCGCATTTCGAATTCTTCATATAAAGAATGTAGAAGTTGCGAAGACTGCGGCGCGGGTAGGTATGCGAGCTTGCCTATAACTTCATATAAATAATTCGAAATGCGGCGACTGCGGTGCGTGCGGTGCGGCCAAATCTGCGTTCACCTTTAATCATAATTCATAAACGAGAATCTGACTGACATCAGTATGGAGTATCTTATTTTTATAATGCCGTTCGTACTTCGTTTAGTAAGAAACTAACCGAATTGGATGCCGAGCCAGATTACTCGTTTATGTAGCATACACTTTAATAGTCATGATATATTTTGTATGAGTAATGACCGAAAATTAAAGAGATTACGAAAATCTGCATTTGCACCGTAAGTTTTTTATTTCAATTCTGTAATAATTTAGCACATAGATTTTTGTAATCTGAAAACGTCTTGTCTAGGTGCTCTGGATAGTTTTAAATTCGTCCGAGTCGTACAAGGTTTGTTCAAAATTATTATATATTATTATTATCGATGACTCAAGGATCAGAGGAAAATGTTTGATTTTAAAATAATAATTATGTACTCCTTTCTTCGTGATAGTAGATATGTTTGGTGTATACTGCATAATGCCATCCGCTTTTGACAATAGGGATGATGACAAGGTCAAAGATTAGCGAATTTTGTTAATAAAATAAAGAAATCACGGTAAAAAATAAGTGTTACCAAAATTTCAGCTCGATAGCATTTGTATTTTTTTTTTTGTTATGCGCCTTCAAAGTTGGATAATCAAGTCGATTTTTTTTTCAATTAAATTTCTTAATATCTGTATACCATTCGGTAACTTATGCAATTAAAAGCAACTTTTGGTATGAAACCACTTTCATAAACGCAATATTTAATATACCTATCGAACAAAGTTCTCTCCCGATCCGTACAAACTACGAAAGAGTGACGTCAGTCTTTCGTAGCACTTTGTATGGAGCGTTTCGGGCAGGTCTATTTTATGAGATGTTTGAATTGATCATATCTTGATGAATTTTTAAGCTATCAGAGTCATTCTTTCAGCGATGTTTCTATTTTTTAGAGGTCTTTCAATTACCAATAAGAAAAAAAATAGTCATCAAGCCTATTATTGTCCACGGCTTTGTTTCATAACTGTGACAGTGACAATAACCGCGCAGGCTGTCGTCCTGCGCGCAATATTATGATACGTTACCTTGGAAACGACCTTGGCGAGAATCTGAATTGTCATATTTTAGTGTTCGAAAAGGAGCCAAATTTAAAACGGTTGAAGTATGGGAGTTACGTTTCCTGTAGTTTTGTTATTCGTAGGAAACAACAGTCAAATGTTTTGAATTTTGGAGGGGCGCGCCAAGTTATCGTAGTTTATCTCTACTAACAAATTTCTCAGGCCCAGGAAACATAGACATTTATATGGTTTGTTAAATGTTTTATAATAATTCTGTATTCAAACTGTTCTCACAGTGTTCACATTTACACCATGATGAGAATAAAAATATGTATGTACCATCGAGGAAATTGATTCCTAGGTTTGACGTAACGCGACCAAACTACGTAGGTCCCCCATCTGCCTAGAAATCAACTTCTCTGATAGTACATTTTCCATATTTTATACATGCTGAAAAGGCAATATAGCTAAAATCCGAATTAAAAACTAAATTAAAAAAAACATTAATCATGTACTTAATAGTCACAACATCGTATTATATTTTATATTTAGTTATATATTATGGCTCCTTGGAGGCACGTCCAAAATAGGTATGAATATAAAGAATCAATTCTTAATCTTAGGGTACACAAAAGCTATAATATTGTTCTTCCCTGACTAGTAGCAACACATTTCTCTTATATCTAAGTAATATATTACAGATAAAATCGTATTATTTTAATAACATTGTCATAAGTCATAACATCAACTTTTTATAATATTACACAGAATAAAACTCATTGTGCACTTATAGGTGCACATTGAGGATAAAATAAAGTAAATTTCTTAACATTAAAGTAGAAATTACAAACTAAAAAAGTTTGTAATATGTTGATATGGCGTAACTGAACAGCCAAATAATATTAATTACTCTTTATAATTCAAGCACCTTGGAAGTTTTTCTTATTTTTAAATTACAATATCACAAAAACAATCATCAGCCAATTTAAGAAATTTCAAATTAAAATGCAATTCAAAGAATTTTTCTAATTTTAAAATAAGTATGTCCTCGTTTATCCTGAGGTAAAATGTTTTACAACATAATCCTAAATACAAGCTAAAAGGCTAGCTTTTTGAGCTAACCTAATTTTTTGTTCAATAGGCTTTCTTACATTAAGGGCCTGCTTCACCACTTCCTGATAAGTGCCGGATAGGCTATCTACCCTACAACTTAACTTGACAGATGGAGTATGAAGAATCTGTCGAATAAGTAGTGGATAACCTATCCGGTACCTTATCACGACCAAAAGTAGATTATTATAAACCTAATTGGACAAACGGCCGGACGGATCTGAGTTTATGTGGTTCGAGTCCCCTGTATCTCTCGACAGATTAAAAACCCTCCAAAGAGGACCCTTATAGTACTCTCTGTTCGGTAGGAACGGGTTTACATTCCGTCTATTACCATCAGGTAGTAAAAACACCACGCTGATAGCCACTATAGCGTGCCATGTGGAATGTACTATTTTATAGTTCTGTTCGGTCTGCAAAAACGCGTAGCAGATCAGCCCTATAGACACTAAAACCAGGCCGATCGGGAAGTATATGGAATAGTAGCTCCTTGGGTAAAGCCATCGGTTGTTCACTCTATAGTAGATATACCAGGAGGCCAGAAGTATCGTACCGCCCGTCGCTACGGGGAGTAGGAAAGAGATGAAAGAGTGCATGTTCCATGTGGTGAATAGTGCTATCACTATCGCACCTACTAGTTGGAGGAAATGCTTGGTGGGTACCGTGCTCATTGCGATCAGTGTCATCCAGAAAGACATGAGCCCGCAGTAGAAGTCGCCGAACTGGAGCACGTTGCCGCGTATGATGCAATAGGACACCTGCAACATATTATATTAACAACTAAGGGCCTGTTTCACCACTTCTTGATAAGTGCCGGATAGACTATCCACCACTTAACTTGACAGAGTATGGAGAATCTGTCAAATAAGTTGTAGATAGCCTATCTGGCACTTTATCAGGAATTGGTGAAACAGGCCCTAAGTCATATAGAAGTTGGAAATAAACAGTATCCCAATTTGAGTCCAAAATCGAAACAGTTTTAACCCAATCCAGGACCTAACCAACGGCGAATTAGTATTCTCATTTTAAACTTATATCAAGCAACGGATGTCTATAGTTTTGACGAATCTAAGTTCTGAATGCACTAATTGAAATTGCCCCTCCCCCCGCGGCCTCCGTACGGTTAACATCGTCTGACGTGCGCTCCGGGATTAAAAATTATTTTCGGTGGTTTTAAATCGGTAAATTCGTGCTGAGTGTGTGTAATTAGCTAGGTAACGGTGTAATCTACGTGTACTGTAAGTTTTTTAACACATTTGCTCGTACTTTATTGGATTTAACTCAGTAAGTAAATTTCTTTGGTCACTTTTATCAGTAGGGAATTGTAGGTAGGTAAAATATTGTGTGTGTCGGTACCGCTCGCGCGGCGCCGGCCGGCCTTGCGATCAGCTGACTGTGATTATTAAGCTAAACTTTTGTTTCATTCTAATTTAAATTAAATAAGTGTAATTGGTACATTCAAATTTTATATTAACTCACAATGTCGAGCCAAAATAATATGCCGCCAGATAAAGATACAAACCCGTTTAATAGAAGCGATAAAACTCCTCGTTCTCCGACATTCTCGTCCGGTAAACGTTTGTTGTCGGAATTATCTCCTTCCTCCTTGTCACCTGTGGAGAAGCGTCACCAACCCACTAGGGACGAGCCTCTGCTGTCCCCCGTTACGTCATTATTAGACACAAGCCGCGCATCCGACGATGCTTGCAATTATTACGAGCTCGTCCGCGAAGCTTGCTCGTACTTAGCCAAAATAAACGAGTTCGCAAACGACACCGTGTCTCGCCGTAATAATTTTGCCAACAAGTCCGATATTATGAGTATGATTTAAAAAAATAACTACGATTGTTTCACTTCTCGCCATAAAGAACTCCTCCTTGGAAACCAAGGTCGCTAATATGGAACGCGAATTGTTAGCTGCCAAAACTAATCCCGTCGCACAAACAGTTGCCGCCGCGCCTTCTACCTCCTACTCGGACGCGCTTAAACTAAGACTTGCGAAGTCAGTGCCGCCAGTCGAGACCCGAAAACCGCTTCCCTGCGTTATTGCCTATCCGACACAAGAAAAATCGGGGGAATTAAAATCATCGTCGGAGACAAAACAAGCTCTGATGAAAGTCATCAACCCAGCCGACGGTTTTCAATTTCACGGCGTCAAAAAAACAGCTAATTCGGGTGTGATCTTGCGACTAACTAGCGAGTCGCAAGTTAATAAACTTAAATCCGTGGAAGCGCTTAAATCGGCCGGTCTGCGACTCGAGTCGCCTAAAGGACGTAACCCACGTATTCTCATAAAAGATGTACCGCAACATATGACGGATGATAATTTCCTTCTCGCACTTTTTAATCAAAATATTAATGGCGAAATGAATATGTCTCCAAGAACAATTTTTGCGTTCAACAAAAATAGTAAGACGTCGTAATTTAAATAAAGATTACAACAACAGGAAATGGATAGGTATCGAATTAGACCCCGCTGTGCGTAAACACCTGATCAATTCAAAAGAAAAACTGTTTATCGATTGGGCGATGTGTCGCTTCGTGGACGACGTTGAGCTGGTCCGCTGCGGCAACTGCCAACAGTTTGGGCACGTCGCTAAATTCTGTCGCGATCCTAATCCTTGCTGCTATCACTGTGCCGAAAAACACAGCTCGTTGTCGTGCCCCAACAAAGATAAAGAAAATTTTAAGCCAGTTTGTGGTAGTTGCCAACGTTATAAAAAACCTTCCGACCACCCCACGGGCTCCCCAGACTGTCCAACATATAAAAGCAAAATGGAGCAACTTATTTTAACTACTAGGTATGGATAGTTTAAATATAGGACAGTTAAACCTCCATAATAACAAGCACGCGACTTTAGAATTAGAAAAGTTAGTTTCTGACCACAATTTAGACTTAGTACTTGTTCAAGAACAATATAAACTCGCGTCGTTTCGGTCAAAAATGATACAAATTAATAACTTAGCTCGCGCGGGTATATACACACCTCAGTCTAGATTTTCAGTCACGGCCTTAACTAACCTTTCGACGTCGCATTGTGCGGTAGCCGAGGTATCCTGTCCTCAGTTTAGACTATACGTTGTAAGCTGCTACTTCCAGTACGCGGATACCGTAGGCCCACATTTACATCAACTTCGCCGCGTATTACAATCTCTCGCGGGTGATAAAATTATTATTGGCGCCGACGTCAATGCATCCTCGCCCTTATGGCACGGCCAGCTTAGGTACACTGACCGCGACCGTCGTACCGCTGTAGAAGACTTTATTGCGGAGTTTAACCTCCAAATTCACAACACCCCCGATGAACCACCTACCTATAGTAGCCCAACGGGCGAATCGTCGATTGACGTCACGCTATCCAGCGCGTACGTCCAGATTAGGCATTGGCGTGTCCTTCCTGATGCGTCATGTAGTGATCACCGCTTATTGGTGTACGAGTTTTCTCGTGCGGTCCCGAGTGATACCGTAGTCAATTCTAATGACTATAAATACAACGTAAAGAACGGCGATTGGAATTTATTCCGCACCCTCATTACCGCTCATGCCGGAGACTTCACTCGGCCGGATTTAAACGTCGATGAGTGCGCGGAAATTATGACAAACACATTTGTTTACTGTGCCGATGTAGCCTTGGGTCGTAGACCTCTTAAAAAAGATCACAACTGTAAATGGTGGAACAGTAACCTTCTTAATCTTCGTCGGGAATTTAGAAGGGCCAGGCGCAAAATCAATAATCTTCGTAAATCTGGCCACGATCGTTCGGATAATAATTACATAATTAGTTTGAATAACCTACGCATTTCAAGGTCACGCTATCGCGCCGCCGTTACGTTAGCGAAAAATAATATGTTGAAGAATGACAGACAGTAGTTTCATTATACCGAGACATCGAAACATCATCATCAAAACTATTAATGTTGGATTAAAATAGCAAAATTGGGGTAAAGTGTCAGATTTGTCTTCTTAATATTACCTGCGCAGGCGCATCACAAGCATGGTAGAACGTTGAAAAGACCATCGTGAAAGCGTATAGCAGGGCCTCGGAATAGTACATCCGTATTATAGCGATGTACACGGAGAATAGAAACAGCAAGTTACTGAGAGTCAGCAGTAGTACAGACACTATCATGGCAACTCGGCTGTCCATTCTGGAGTCATCGGAGCAGTCCCAGCCTGGAAAATTGTTGAATGGAAATTATTGTACTATCAGAGAAGTTGATTCATAGGCAGATGGGAGACCTACGTAATTTGGTCGCGTTACGTCAAACCCAGCCGACAGATCACAGTTAATATTGAAATCGACATGATCCGACCAAATGACGTAGGTCTGTCAACTGCCTGAATCAATTTCGTCGATGGTACAGTGGCTGTTGTGTTTGATAAAAATAATTAAAAAAGTAATAATTAATATTATGTGATAAATAATAACAAGTTGCTGATAAATTAATGAACATTGGTATAAATTTTGTTTACGGTTAATGGTATTGATTCACAATATGCCAATAAGCAGCTATTTTTAAGCAACGAAAGTAAGTGTAAGCAATATAATAAGAGATTCAATATTTATTGTATAAATATAACGCTTACTAATTAAACTTTTAAAACAGCGATAATTATTCTATTAGTAACGGACCATCAATAAAGTACATCACACTAATTTCATGATTTCTAAACCCCTCCCCGCTCCCTTGTCATCGGTGGCCTCATTTTTGAGACCCCCCTCCTGAAACTGTATAAAGTGGTGTAATAGGTAAGAGGGAATAGACATAGCGGAAGAGGACCCATAGACAAATGACAATTTAGTTAACCTATCAAGCCCCATAAGATCACCGTGATCACAGGTGATCGCGACAACAATAGAATTACAATAGATTTCCAAGAATCCGCGATCGAAGGATTTGTAAAAGAAATAGTAGAGCTTACCACCATAGCCAGACGAGCAGGAGCAGTAAGATATCACTAGTCCACTGAAGGTGTTCCAGGCACAGTTGCCATAGTTGCTGCACTGCCCACTTAGACACGACGCCGATGACACAGACAAAACCACAGTCGCGTTGCACCTACTAGCTCCTTCCCTCGTCGAATT
Organism: Polyommatus iphigenia; assembly: GCA_963422495.1. Classification (NCBI taxonomy): domain Eukaryota; kingdom Metazoa; phylum Arthropoda; class Insecta; order Lepidoptera; family Lycaenidae; genus Polyommatus; species Polyommatus iphigenia. Next base: position 16,786,962 of record OY730181.1, on the reverse strand, counting down.
AGAAGTAATAACATCATCCTCTCTATCAGTCTTTGTCTCCACGTAGTATTTAGTACCGTTGTGCGACGTGCGACAAGGACAGACGATGTTATCGCAGAACATCCGGAAAGAGATGTACCAAGTCCCACTCTCAGGGTACGGAATGATGACCTTGTCGTAGATGGAATCGGAGTCGGTGCTATTGAGGATGAAGTTTGCTGGTTTGACGTGGTCGTTGAATTTGCAGTAGCCGTTATCGAGAGGTATGCTCGGATGACCGAGGTTCAGGCAAATTACCACCTTGAAGAATTGGTTGTCCTCCGTAAATGTTAGGAGGGAGCCGTTCACTAGTTCCCTCTTGTATCCCATGTAGTATTTTATGCCCATTATTAAGCTGACATCGATCGCCAAATTACCGCCAATGTCTACGAACTGGTTGATACCAAACCTAAGAGTTTTCATCTCGTCCGAAGTTATATTGACCAGACTTGTAACGTCCTGGATATCTGTTGTGGGCAGTCCATAATCGAATGTGAAGAATCTGTCTTTGTCATCTCGCATCAGATCTACCAGCGTTTGGTTCTCTATATCGTTAAAATCTGGAATGACGTACGACTCGCAATCTGGTAAATAAGATACGTTGCCTCCTATGCTGTCGACGGTGATAATATGAGTGGACGCCGGATAGGAATGGAATGTCAGTTTCTGAAACGGATCCACGTTGGGATTAAAAACGCAGTGCAGAATAAAATCTTCGTCAGTGGGCAAGCTTTCCGCTTGTATTTTAATGGATACTTTCTCATCGTCCGCCGTTACGTCCTCCACTTTAAAATTTAGAGTCACCGGTTCGATTGCATCTCTAGTTCTGCATTTGTAACTGGCTGGTAGTATGTTAACATTGACATCGTCGTAGCAGCTAATGTAGCGTGAAATCTCATCTTTTTTCACTTGCAAATCCGTGTATAGCAGCGTATGACAATCGGCTACTAGCCCTGGAACATAAAGTATTCTAAATAAATATGTACCCATGAAGGTTAAGGCCATCTGATAATGGGACACCATTGTTACCACTTGCCTACATTTCCCGTTAACAACAATAATCTGGATATTGTTTTTCGCCTAAACTTACTAAAGGGTTATGTACTTTCCTAATTATCTTTGATTGCGAAGCAACAAACAGATAAGAATGTCGAGTTCTGACTTACTGATTCAGTCATCACTTAAATCAATTTACAAGCTATCGCTTTATATTTTTTATTCGTTATTTTTGTTTTAATTTACATGCTGTAGGTATTTTATGAAATTCGTACTTGGTATTTAATTATGTACATATTTGTATAAGTATAATATTATATAACTGTGATGTCACCCGCGTCCCACGGGATCACGCAAAGAATGCAGTGTCCGAAGCTAAGGGTGCGCGGCGCGGCGCGGGAGCCTGCTCCCCGCGCCTCACCGCCTCTCTCACTCCTTAATCCTTATCTCCAGGCAGAGATGCCTAAGGTGGTGGGTATAGTGATAGGCGGAAGGTCACGATGCGGCCGTTCCACATATTATATAAGAGCACGGTGCATGGTGCGGCACGGCCCACGGGTGCCACCACCTGTTTCGTCGATATTATTATTGTTTTATTTAAATTACACACATTATAAAATATATAAGTATGCAAATATAAATCATGTTATATTATTACAATATATTCTTATATTTCACTATATTATAATGTATTTTTATTTTTTTTATTTTCTTATCAATTATTACTTATAATAATAATTATTCACACAGTGTGCCCGAAGTAGTCTGTCCAACGCTGACAAAAATGGGTCCACAGAATATCAGGGGCTGTGAAACCCACGGTCATGAACCTGAGCGGATTCCATTTCGACGGTTTGAGCATTACACTACCTACCAATTTATCTCTAAATGCGCCTTGTGCTTTTTCTGTTTTTGTTTTGAATTTGTTGTTTTTTGTGCTTTTGTTTTACCTAGTTACCATCATAGTATTTGTCTGTATCCTGTATTATTGTTTTAAAAATCTTGATTGTTTGTATTGTGTCGTATTTTTCTTCTTTTATTTTAAATGTAGGTACTTTGTGTAATGTTCAAACTTTTGTTGAATAAACGTTTATTTATTTATTTATTTTATTTATTTATTTAATCAGTACCAGTGGAAAAATTATATACATTACGATTCGAACCTTATTAAGGACCTACAGATTTATAAATGAAACGCTTCATATTCTTCGCTGTCTGCAAAATCCCTTTTTACGGGTCATAAAAATCAATAAAATGGCATTTATCTCTAAAATATCAGATCTAATCCTACATATCTAAGTTCAGCATAGTATCACAGCGAAGGACAGTACCAGATTTATTGAATTAGACAGCGTGTTGCACACGAGTCACGACGGAAGCAGCACCAATCAAGGCAATGTGCACATCGAGGCCAAACGGCACTCTACCGGTTGTTTTATTAGGACTTCAGAGTTCAGTTAGAAACGATTTGAATAGCACTAACATAGGAAGGCATCAATAGTGCTATGACCGATGAATAGGTTGACAAAGTGTTTAGATAGATGTACTATCATATTACGGACCCAAGCAGCACAAGTATATCTGCATGGTGAAGCACTATACAATACAAATACAAATACAATACAAATATCTTTATTGCAGACTACTATGGTCCATTGGTTAGTATTACATACATTAAATACTATGAAGCTCTAAGTTATTTTATAGAATTAAAGTTAGTATTCTTACATAAGAGTCAATAATCCCTGAAGACATCCTGAAGTTATCCTATATACCGAGTTCAGTAAAAATGGGCACCTGTCTACACTATAATGACAAGAGCAGCATAAGAATTCATCATTAGATAACGATAAGAGCAATTTATATTTATCTATAGGCAATATCTACAAAACTATTATAAGAACTTAATAAGAGGCACATAAGAAAGGAATTAGGTTTTGTAGCCAACATTAAGATAACACCATTACTCTAGTGATGTTCTAGAGGTGAATATTTTTAAAACTATTAATAATCAAAATCAACTAAATAAAAACATCAACAACAGTTATTTCTTTTTAAAAGCATTTCCTATTTTCTAATAACACACCGTAGCTCAAAGTGTTTTAAGTTAAAGCTTTAATGGCGAAATGAAATTACATAAGTATATTATATTTTTATATTTCGCGCGAACGGAGGGCTCAAATTCCGTGCCGAATTTATTTTATCGTAAAAGTTGATGAAATAGTTTTAAAAAACTTATAGGCCTATTATATTCGTAAATTTAATTTTTTTTTTTAATATTATTGATGCACATTTTTAAATATATTTTGTTAAAATAAATACCTAAACAATGTATTTTGATAAGGGGGCGTCCACAAATTACGTGAGGTGTTTTTTTGAATTTTTGACCCCCCCTCCCACTGGTGAGATTTCGTGAGATTTTATTCAACCCTCCTAAATCTCACGTAAGATTTTTCAAAATGTGGTTTCTTACGTAAACGTTTGGTTTGACAGTCAGTAGATTTTCTTTCGAAGTAATTTGTGAATCATCATAATCGTGTAACGATAAGGGACGATTCACACCGGAATGGCATAGGCGAGGCGAGCAGTTTCAGTGTCATAACTAATATGATTTTAAACTTTATCTTCATTATTGTAATAAATAGTATCGCTTCAGAAATCTGCGGCCGCCCGTGGACGCTCGTGGCCGCTCGTGGCCTCTGGCGGCCGCCGGCGGCGGCGATTTTTCAAGCGATACTATGTATTACAATAATAAAGATAAAGTTTAAAACCATATGACACTGAAACTGCTCGCCTCGCCTCTGCCATTCCGGTGTGAATCGGCCCTTATGCTTACGATGCACGTACAATCTAGATCAGGGATGGGGAAACTACGGCCCGCGGGCCATCTCCGGCCCGCGAAGGCTTGAAATCCGGCCCGCGACCATCAAACAAAAATCAAAAGAATATTTTGTATTGTTAAGTAGTTGTTAGTAAACAAAAGTTTAATTTAAGTAATTACAAATTCTAATTTCTTTTTTATTCCAACAGTTATTTTGTAATACATATTTGCACAATAAATTAGTGTTTCAGAAAATTCATATCAATATTTTTATTTCAGTAGGTAATTAACATAGTCAAAAATGCAACAACTTGGCCCGCCATATATTTTGTTAGGATTATATTGGCACACGAAGGAAAAAGTTTCCCCATCCCTGATCTAGATGAAATGGGCCAAAATAGTATTATTTTGTTGAGAAAAAAATTACGTGAGATTTGCCGAGACCCCCCCCCCCCCCTCTCCCCAACGTGAGATTAGATGAGATTTAACTCGACCCCCTCCCCCCCCTAAACACCTCACGTAATTTGTGGACGCCCCCTAATAATTTCATTTATTTAAGTATTTTTATGTTTACAAATAAATAAATCGCGTATTTTATTGTTACTATTTTTTTTTACCGAAATGGCGATTACCGTCGTATTCTATTAATAAAAATGGCCTCTAGATCAAATTATCTATAAGAAAGTATTGATTAGAAGATAATTTACTCCTAAAATTGAGCTAAAGGTAATTTTAAGAGCATGACAAGTCAACTTGCACTTTCACCAGAAAAAATAATCTTTCAATAGTATAATCGTTCTTAAGACCATCCTATCGTAGTCTATAGAAAGAAATGTTTGTACAGAGTCATGTGGGTCAAGTGTGCGCATTTAAACTTTGATGCTTTAAAAAACTCAAATATTATTAGTACAATGAAACAAAACTGTGTTCATTTGTAAGACTGTTTATTTGTCATCAACTTAAACACAACAATAGTATTTTTCAATAGCTTATATTTTAAAAAACTTTAGAAAACCATAACCCTTCCATTTGCGCACTTTTACCCCAGTATCGGGGTATGTGTACGCAGCACTTTGGGTAAGTGTACGCAACAACAAAATATATATATTTTAGAACATAAAGAATAATATTCTTTTATAATTTTAATTTGTAACTACTTATAGTTACTTAAAGTAATCAACAAAATCGTCTTAAATCAAAATATGAGAACAATAATTTTCACTTAGAAATATTTAGTTACTACGTCATACATGTAAATTGTAATTTAAAAAAAAGTGCCGTGTGCGGAGCTGATGCACTGTTTTTGTCACCAGACTCCACAAAGGCTTCATTCAATCCAATCTTCAGTCTGTGGTTCAGAATACTGTTCGCCACATAAGGGAAAAAGCTTCTGCGCACATTTAACCCAAAGCATAGGAACTGGGTTATACGAATATCCTTAATTCCTGCATCATCAGAATACGAGTATCCTAAACACTGGCAAATAACAAACTTGATATTATGTTGCATTCGATAGCAAAAAGCTTATTTAGAAAAAAAATGCATAACTCCAAAAGATTACGCATCAAAATTTACAAAATATCTTAAATATTTGAGCAAAAATCTTCATGTATCTGTCATTCCAAAATGACGCACGCGCAGCCGCTGGGACACGAGCGCTTCGCAGGGCGTCCTGTGGGTTATTGAAGAGGGGGGTAGCAGTCCCTTAGCGTCGTATATTTTTCGAGATATTTACAATGCGCACACTTACACGCTGCGCACACTTGACCCACATGACCATAAACTATTTTTTCTCGTAATTATCTACCAGAGTATATTCAGACTGGTATAAGAAGAAGGTGTTTTGTTCGCGTTTTGGTGATTTTTCAGTGCATTACCATAGAGAACCAATATTTCATGTGGCCTTTCTTTTTTATAATATTACGTCATATTGTCAAATCAAAATTAAAATTCGCAATATTTTATTGTCTCAGGTATAAAATCATTAAGTAGGTAGTTGCTTCCTCCTCTTCATCGCCAGAATCGTCACTTTCACTATCATTGTCAGTCTGTAGTTCATGGTTTTCATCAAGAATCGATTTTCGAGACGGTGTCAATTCTTCTTCTTTGCAGCTTGATAATTCGTTGCTGAAGTGATGACTGATGACTTTGAGGGCAAAGAAGGTTGATGTGACTGTCTACTAACGGCACCTTTTTTATATCTACTTTTCCCCTTTTCTCCGAAAGCCTACTGAGTACTGTCTTCTTATATCTCCTGAGTCCTGCTTTCTTCATGCTTGCAGAACGCTGTCCTTTATATACTTAATACTCTTAAAATAAAATGTTTTAAGCCTAAGTTCCCTAATGAAGGAGGAAACTGGACTTTCACTAGAGTATACACTATTGAGTATCTAGTCATTGATTCTATTAAGTATAGACTTAAAAAAGTACCTAACAAATCCATCTAAAAAATCGGTTGTCTGTAAAGTCGGTTTACTGACGATAGTTGAACGTGACAACGTCATAGCCTTAACCCCTCAGTTCCGGGGAAAATCTATGCAAAAAAGTTGGCAGGTCAATGTGCAAAAAAATGGCGCCCGGCCTACCCTCTTTGTAAAATTAATGTAATATCCTTACATACAATCCATATTTTATGTTTGTGTGAACTACATTATAATATATGTTAAATTTTCTATCTATCAAGCCATCATAATATAGTATTTAGTCCGATGTGATATTAGTTTCTCAATTATAAACTTTCGAAACTATAATTAGTGACTTGTTCAGAAGAAATAAACGAATACTTTATTCTTCATATATTAAGTCATACCTTGACACGTAGGAAATAGAGCACAATTTTGAATAGCCGAAATAATACTAATAGCTCACAGATTGTTTATTTATTTTTCATTCAGAGTGTGGTCAATGTATCAAAGGTCATAACTAACCAAACTTCTTCATACAAAAGTATTCTCTAAGTCATCAAAATACGTAATATAATCGAAACAAAGAGCGCGGCCCAGGTGGGCCTTAAGGTGAACGCAGATTTGGGCCGCACCGCACGCACCGCAGTCGCCGCATTCGAATTCTTTATATGAAGTTATAGGCAAGCTCGCATACCTACCTACCCGCCCCGCAGTCTTCGCAACTTCATAATAATATGAAGAATTGCGAATGCGGCGACTGCGGTGCGTGCGGTGCGGCCAAATCTGCGTTCACCTTTACGGTTGTTGAGAGACTTGAGAGTGTAATTGGAACGCCTCAGAGCTGTCAGCGAGGTAACCCCGCATGAACTGTCATGTTTTTCGGGCGCGCACCCCATATCGAATTATAAGACGTTATCACGTCAAAACCTTTTTGATTACTTTTAGAGTAATTGTTCTTCAAATAATTTCAATTCCTAAAAAGTATTTGTGATAATAAGTCTATAGAATAATTGAACTACAGCAGCGCTTTTAACAGAGCAAATATAGTCCTTAGCAAATCTTACAAATCAAAATTTGCTCTTAAGGGCGTTCCCTCCGGAGATTCCGTAATTGACCGTATTTAAAACCTTATGAGCTCATAATCTGAAAGCTACAAAGTAATAATAAAAATACAGCAACAATCTTCAGTATATCAATATTCCTTTCCCCGTTTTAAATTTTCTATTTTTGTTTATTATAGTCATGATATCAGCTTCCAAACTAATACCAATTTATTAAAATTCAAGCATACATTCAGCATCTCCTTAGCATTTACAAATTACTTTTATTTGAAACTCACGCCAATAGATCGACAATATCATGAACTACATATTCCCCGTTTTAATTTTTTTTAGGACAAGTTTGAACTAAGATAAGTAAAAATAATAGGGTTTTGGCGCGATCCCGGCAACGCGGCAAATGTATGGCCAAGGTCGTTTGCTCGGGGGACGGCCTTAACTCAGTGTAATGACGTGATCTTTTTGCTCTTAACTCAGTGTAATGATTGATCAGTGTAATGACTCCTTTACTAGTGTAAAGATTTTAAAACAAGGAACACTAGAATTTTTTTCTATTAGAAACTTAGTTCTTATTCAAAACCATGTATTAGAATGCCAATGTCTATTATGTCTATAAAAAAGCCATGATTAGTACTCTTAAAGCATAAATAGATTTAAGGCGTCTGAAGTGTGCTACTTGGGGAATTTCATAAAGCGCGTGCGCGTGCGTATGGCTTATTCGGCTTTATGCAAGCGCCGAATATAAAAGATACTCGAGATTATTATTAATGTTGTATGACGTATTCCATACAATATCTTCACATAATTGTATTGACTGGTACAAAATATTATTAGCATCGATAGTGTTAATTCCCGCGACTCTACCTACTTAACTGACAAGTTTTGGAGTACCTAACAAAAATACTAACAACTTTCTTAAATTGTTGTCGAGGTTTGGTACATACGCTGTACCTATGCCTTGATCACACCTACCGAATAGAGTGGCAAGACTCTCTCTGCTCTCGACCGAGCACTCGGCATGTTTAAGGTGACGCCGCGTTAAAGTAAAAACCGTGTTGGATATGTTTAAGATTGCTTGTTTTCTATGAGAGGCCGACCCGGCCTCTCATAGAAAACAAGAAATGGAACAGCAAGAAATGGAAAGGGCGTAAGCGACAAAATGGTTTTTGTCTCGTGATTTAAAAACCATAAATATGTCTCATTTATGCTATAGGCAAATTAAAGTGTATGCTTGAACCAATTTATGTACAAATGGAAGCTTAAATCACTCTCGTCTGTTGGCAAAATTGGAATGCCTTTTTTTTGCAGAGGTCTTTTTGATTGATTATTCTGTGTTACAAATGTTGACCAATCGTGTTATGCTATGGGTAATTCAAAGACAAAGACATGATGAATACTGACAATGAACTTTAATTTCTTAGCTTTAGTCATTGCTGAGAAAAATCGATATCGCTACAGCCAAATTATCAAGGCGTCGCCTTAATATGGATGTGAGGATGTGAGGGCACTGTCTCGCCACTTCACTCGGTAAGTGTAAATTGTAATCAGGCACTAACTTGCACCTAATAATGTGAAAGTATAAGCTAGAATTTCTTGCCTTTTCTGAAACTTGAGCTAAAACCGCCACTCTGTATCTACAAGATTGAAAACGACCTAGATTTAAAAGTATCACAGCCTTTTGCGGTCTAGGTACCAGAGCGCTAGACTCTAGACGTGAAACGGTTGCCAACTAATTCTCTGAATTGTACTAGCAGCAATCTAAGGTTAATCCCTTGTCTTGCCTTCTTTTTCTTTATTACAAAGGACGAGATACCATGACATTTAATCCATGGTTAACTTTAACCCAGACTAGCTGGTGCTATCCTAACTTTTGTCGTCTAACTAGTACGTCCCTCAAAGTTTTAAATCGTAAATGAACCGAACTTTTCGTTCAAATTCCTTTGTATGTAACTGAGATGATGATTGTTAGTAGTGTAAAACACGTTATAAATGTCCTGTGACCTGTCAGAAAGTGGTTGATACTTGATAAGATTCGTTTTCAACACATGCTTTATACAGCAAAACTGCTTGAGACACGCATATTTTAACATAGGTAATATGGCAAGGTCGAGTGGTGTCGCAATCTTACATCTCCACTACCGGTGTAACAAGGTCTACGATTCCGCGGATAAAAATAAAAGCTAAAACCTTACTCGGGGTCTTCCCGGAATCGTTCGTCATAACTTTCTTATTCTTAAAGCATAATGTAATCAGAGAAGTTGATTCCTAGGCAGATGGGGGACCTACGTAGTTTAGTCATGAATTGTCATGATCCGACCAAATGATGTTGGTCCGTCAACTGCCTAGGAATCAATTTCCTCGATGGTACATACTACATAACATAATCTTGTGCCTGTGACCTTCCGGGGACTTACCAAGTACCAACAAGCGAATTTACTAATACCCATCACCACAACTAGGTACCGAAAAAGTACGTATCTAGGAATTGTGAAAAAGGTCTACTGCTACATGTCTATTTCACTCACGATATTACTATCTAGGAGTATCTAGGTATAGGGGACCTGCAGAATAGAAGTAACGCTATTAACGCGGGGGTGATAGAGACGCATAGCATTAGGCCTTTTTCAGAAACTCTACATGTTTGGCGATGAAAATACCAACCTTCCTGTGCCACCTGCTGTGTCCTGGGATCCTCCCACTTTATATACACCAGGCCATACCACGTCCCAGGCTTCGGGTTCAGTATGGAATACGTGGTATTGGTGCCATCTGATAGCAGCTCCAGCATATGGATTCCTGGTCTTTTGGCTGGATCTATGAAGTCCTTCGGAAAAGGATACCCGTCGGGATTTACGGCAGGGAAGGATCCGTGCTTGAGTTGGATTACCACGTCTTGTGGACTGCAGGATCCTGAAATTAAATGGATTGATGTAGTGTCAGAGCCAAGCTACGGGACCTACACGCAAACTTGAAAAATAGAAGGGCTCACACAAACGCATCTGAAACTTCTGATAATAAAAAAGTGTAGTTCAGAAGGAAAGTACAGTAGCTTTTAAAACGATCCAAAATATGCAATGCTTATCTCAATAATTTGTTAATAGTTATTTATAGGCATTAGCATTTACGTCGAACGAAGTATATCTTCTTTACATTCTCGTAAATATTGTAGTAAACTGCTCCTTAGGGTCGTTAGGGACAGGAATCTATAGTATGTATAGTGTTCTGTATTTACGCTATCCATGTAATTAACTATTAAGCACTTATTAAGTAATTGGTGGGTCTCTACTTGTGTGACGTCATCTAAAGGTGTGCCGTATTGATATTCGATTTGAAACCAATACAGCTATGTCGTATAATGTTTGAAAGGTAATAGGACTGATTTTCAAAGTCTTCTCAACATTGCCAAGCGACGATTGCCACGCAGTAGTGACATTAGGAGGCCGCCCAAGGCGCCGGATAAAAAGGGGCGCTGAATGCAAACAAAAGGGGCGCCATATTTTTTCAGCAGTATCCCTGGGCGCCGAAGATATCTCGCCCAGGGCGCTGGAAGTGCTAAATCCGGCCCTGTCGCCACGCATCAACAGGTCGTCCTCGCGACATCGGATGTTTCGTAAAATAACGTTAACACGTAACAAGATACAATAATAGTGTGTGGGAGGCGCAGCTCAAGGAAATCATGCACTTGCCTTCAAGAGCATTCATTCCATCAACATTAATTCTGGTTCTAATTTCGACCTAAACAAATCTTATTTCTTGAAATAATCAATTGTACGGAAGACTGGTTAGTGAGCATTAGAATCACTTGATAGTATGTAGTTATTGCTACTCTTAAGGTGTATGGTAAAGCGAATGACCTTGGACGTTTGGCCGCGGTCCGGGGAGCGCCATCTGCTTATGAATCAATGTAGCGGTAGTAGGTGTAGGTTGTCAAGCTATTAAATCCTTCCGCTGGATGGCGCGTTTCGCAGAGTTTTGGGCCATTGGTTAATTATAAACAGGACTACATTTTTTTCGAATTGTTTAAATTAAATAAATATACATAGAATAGTTTTTTAATTTATCCCCGTTTAACCCGTATTATGTAATATGTCCCGTATTATATTATGTATCTCGAATACGGCTCAAACTATTTTCATGATATTGGTTTCGGGGGATAGCTAGATAGATATCTAGCTAGGTTTTTATACAAAAAGGCAAATAATACAAAACATTGATTTAAAAACACAAACACAATATTTATTTATATTTTAAGTTTTTTTCAATAATATTCACAGGGAATTTTTTTCATCGATGATTTATACAGGCTGTTATGACTTTTATATTGCGCTTTATTTTGGTTAACACTAGAAAGACCGGAGCGGTCAAATGACCGTATTTTAGTTTTTTTGCGATATTTTTGTTACCGTTGCATGAAATTCGTTTTCCTCTCGTGACATTAAATAATTTTCGATCAATTAAATTGTGATGAGTAATTCTTCAAAAATGATTCTCCATGTAACTTTCGTGGGTTCACTCATAAATGAGTGTAATGTTACAAAACTAACTTACTATTATTTATTTATTATTTATTATATTATTATATTAATTATTTATTTATTATATTATTTCGTGGGCTCACTCATAAATGAGTGAGCCCACGAAAGTTACGCGGAGAATCATTTTTGAAGAATCACTCTGATAATGTTTTTTTAAAATATAATAGAGTATTTGACAGATTTTTTATTTCTATCTTGAATTACTTGGTAGCGATTAAGAAGTTCACCGAAAGTATTTTTTTAAAATTATTTTAAAATACATATTTCGTAAGACACATGCATATAAAAATTAAAAATTCAATTAAGCCGCCGAAACGCTTTATTCAGCAATATCGTGTCGCGCCTTGTTAGTGACGTCTCGAGCATGCAAACCAATATATACTTTAATCTGTGGTGTAGACGAGTTTAAGCGCCTATGACGTCATTATGACATTAGCCAATCCGGATCATTTCCCAAAAAGTGGCGCGAGAAACAAAAAGCCACACATATTTTTGTGATTTTCGATGTAAATCACATAAAGAACCCTAATTTTTAAAAAAATCACAAAAATGTCCATACTGTCAAATATCCTATTCTAGGTTTTAAATAACAACCTACCTAAAAAGACCGCCGCGGTCAATTGGCCGTTTGGATAAAATTTCTAAATAAAATGGGTTTTCGTTGCAAGTTTTATTTTTCTTTCAAATGTTTTATTAGGGAGTGCCTTCACTGCCGGCGACGGTTGTCGAAATGGCTACCGGCGCCGTTTTCCGAAGTTTGCCGAAGTCACGCGATGTTTTCCGAATAGGCTGCCCGCGCCTATTCGGCAAACATCGCTTGTCAAATTAAAGAATAATGATCAAAAACATCAGTCTTGAGCTAAAGGACTATGAAAAGTACAAATAATAAGGTCATAATGTAAGGATGTATATTTTAATGGTGGTGATGATGATGTTGATAAATGTGATCTGCATAGTAGCATAATATAAGTACCTTTGCTTCTTTGAACAACGCTGAAATTTTCTAATATGTATAAGGATTAAGGAGTCTGAAGTTCTGTTTGGTACCTTCGGAAGTATACCACGGGGTTTATAACTGTGGTGCAAAATCTTACTTTTTGGTAGCTTGAAAAAGGTAGCTAAGGTAAAGCTAAGGTACTTAGATGAAAATACATCACAAAAAACTAAAATATACATAGCCGAACATAATATAACCTTCACCTTTGGAAGTCGGTTAAGAAGTCAAATATTTGAGATTATAATTATTTCTTTTTAAAATTTGTGTATCGGCACTGGAACCTAGCGTTTTACGCATTATCACCGGTTCCCATTTTGAGTGCCAGTGCCGGCAGCCTTTGTTTTAAATCTCGGCTGCCGGCAGTATACTTACCGCCGGTTCCCATTACTGATATTTTTGGAAGCCGGCGCCGGCAGCGGAGGCACTCCCGTTTTATTATTATAATGTTTTGTTTGTGTATTGTATAATATGAAATTTCATTAAAAATTTATAAAAAACTCGACTGAAATAGACTTGTGAATTACTCATAGGACAAAAGCTGACGGACACGGAAACGGACGTAAATGGTCTAAAATTTAACATTTTTATAATATGTTAAATTTTAGACCATTATACCATACTGTGCACAAGTAAAACCTTTTGCCTTGTCTAAAATATTTATGCTGAGTTCATTTTATTTTTTGTTTTAACTACACCACGGCCCTCAATCTTCATAGAAAAAAACTTGAGATAGAGCGACGCCATTTTGAAATTTCTGAGAGAAACTGACAGTTCCTCCAGACCCCATGGCCCCCGCTCCCGACCTCTTGCGTTGACGTTTTAGTTGACGTTTGCCGACCGGCTTCCGCGGTCCGCCATTACTGTTGTCTGTTATTGTTGTGTTGATCGAGTGAAGTCTTTGGGCTTATCCCTGCAGTTGTATTGTTCTGGTACAAAAAAATACGCGAAATTGGACGCTTAATTAGTGTAAGTTAAGTGTGACACTGTTCAAAATGTACTTTAAGTGTGTGTTCGTGGTTGTAACAGTACGCGAAAGGACGCTATGCTTCACAAGTTTCCAACCGATGAAAAACGCCTGAATAAGTGGTTCGAGTGCCTCAATGATGACAATATTAGGGCATCAGCAAATTATAGAATTAAAAACAAGTCGGACCTACCATATTTTCAGAAATTGGCATACGAAAAGTTTTTGAAGAAATTAAAAAATAAATCATTTATTAAACAACATATTCTTTTATTTAATTAAATCAAATCTTCAATGGCAGGTATTAATATGATAATATTGATGCGTACGTAATACCTGCCAATAAAAAATAAGGTCTTATTTTTGGTTACTAGGGCATAGGACTCCCCAATTTGCCGGGGATGCGTACAGCGTAAAGCATTTCCCCATGTTAAAAAAAGGGCATAGGACGGTAGACCTTTTTGCCGGATATCTGTCCACAAAAAAAAGTAATGTCAGTTGACTCCAGAAATCCTATGGTTACAAAAAATGTTCGGCAGTTGGCGGTCTGATACGTAGTATCTCTTCTTAGTCTGTGACCTACACCAACGAAGCAAACAGCTAACTAAAGGTTACGAATTGTACTTCTATGAAAATATGATAAAAATTGTTATATTTATGCTAATTTTAAGTACATATTTTTACTTTTATAGCATATTTTTATACTTTTTTTAAGCTTTAGTGATAAAAGTTTTTATGATGTGACCAAAAATACGATACGAAAATGTGATATTTTTCACCTCCAATAGGGTATTTCATCAAGATATTCATGGCTTCTTGACATGATTTACTGTACATACGAGTAACTTTACTATTCTGTTGCTAAAATTAGAAAATATAAAATGTGAAAAAAACGGTGTTTTATGCTCAAATACAGGAACAAAACCAATAAGTGTTGTGGAGTCATTATAATGTCATTTTATCAGTAGTAGGTATACATATAAAAAGCTTTTTTAATTATTTTTTTTAATATTTGTTCTAATTATAATATAATTTAGTTACATTCATAAATAATAACAATATGATCAATAAAATGCAAAAGCAAAAAAGTAAGACACACAAAAAAAACGTTAAAATATACGATGGGTCATTTGATCGCTCTTGGTCTTTAAAGCTAGGAAGTTCAGAATTTCGGTCTTTCTAGTGTTAAATAGTCAGGTTCACATTTAGCATGGGAACGGTTTTTGTTAACTCTGCAGGTCACAGTTTATATTACTGTTAAATATTGTACACTACACACTCTCCTTTCGTCCTTGCAGTAAAGACGTTATTTATAAATGTAACTAAACTAAATTATACAACAAATATTTAAGAAAATGATCAAAAACAGCATTTTATAAACCTACTACAGCTGTTATAATGACATAATAATGACTCCACAAGACTATTGGTTTTGTTTCTGTATTTGAACATAAAACACAGTTTTTTCACATTTTATATTTTCTCATTTTAGCATAGAATGGTAAAGTTACTTGAATGTACACTGTACAGTAAATCATGTCAAGAAGCCATGAGCATCTTAGTGCAAAATACCCTATTGGAGGTGAAAAATATTATTTTTTCGTATCGTATTTTTGGTCACAAAATCACAAAATCTTCTATCACTAAAGCTAAAAAAAGTATAAAAATACGCTATATAAATAAAATATACTTAAAATAGAACTATAATTCGTAACCTTTAGTTTGTTATTGGCTTCGTTTGTGTAGGTAAAACAAAAAATAAAATAAACTCAGCGTAAATATTTAGTTTCAATTCGAACTACTAATAAACCTTGGCTGTGTTAGGCCAACTCAGGCAACAATATTAAATTTACACTGATATTTGTAATAACGCTGATGGTTTTCAATAAGCAGAGTTTCACTAGGAAAAAAAACTTAAAATACGTTACAATATCAAAACAGGAATGGCAAAAGATTTTATTTGTTCACGTTTTAGAAATATGCAAATATTTTATGTATTTCCATTATGTTTACATATCAAAATGTGAAATTTTAGACCATTTACGTAAATAAAAGTATTTATCCCACTTTTTATCCTATGAGTCATTCACGTCTATTTCAGTGGAGTTCCGTTCCAAAATATCGGAAAATAAAGATGAAAGGCGGTCATTTGACCGCTCCGGTCTTTCTAGTGTTAAAATCCGGGGAGATACAAAATGATCCAACATTCGTTGCAAGGATGAGGGAATATATAATTAATCCTAAACAATACTAATTAATTAGTACTAAGTATTTATTCAAGGTCAACAAAAGAAGAAATAATAAATATATTTTTCTTTTTGTTTCAAAATCGAACCGTAATCACTAATCAGTAATCACACAATATGTACTATCAGGAAAGTTGATTCCTAGGCAGATGGGGGACCTACGTAGTTTGGTCGAGTTACGTCAAACCCAATTAACATTGAATTGACATGATCCCAGTTCCGACCAAATGACGTCGGTCTGTCAACTGCCTAGGAATCAATTTCCTCGATGGTGCAATACACGTGCGCAATAACTTGAGAGTAGGTAATTACAAAAATATATTATCAAACGAGTGCGCGCGGCCACAGATTACAAGTATATTATATTAGTAGACGCGCGGCGTTGCCGTTCGGCGCAGCCGCAGGCCGCAGTCTTCGCAGCGCGAACTGGCAACCTCGCATTGCTTTCCGTAACTAATATTTTACGCCTGTTACATTTTATGAGCAAATACTTTAGTACATTTTACTAGTGGAGTTCGATTTACAGTAGGCGCCAAAGAGTTTTATGATATAACTTCTATTTTTCAATACTGTTTGTCACAAATGGGTCGCGATCAATAAGATAAAAAGTAAAGAAACATGTATGCAAAGATTCATTATAAACGGATTAGCTAAACCAACAAAAAATCCATCCCAAAATATACATCTTACGCGAGTTATAGCACTTTAAAAATGTATTTTCTGATAACTGAATAAAGATCACCAAAAATATCGTCCACGACAATATATTTCAAGATACACTTTCTAATTATACAAAACTTCTGTATTTCCCGATCTGTAATTTAGCTGAAAAAACATCGCCAAAAAGACGTCTAAAACGCATTTTGCTTTACCATTCACCTTAACTCAAACTAGTAAATTTAAACTATGAGGGGGCCAAATGTACTGCTAACTGGTTTGTGAAATATTACACAATATTTTGTCCGTGGGAGAGCCATTCTTCGTTCGGCACGAATGGGCCGGCTCGACCGGAGAAATACCACGGCCTCACAGAAAACTGGCGTGAAACAGCGCTTGCGCTGTGTTTCGCCGAGTGAGTGAGTTTACCGGAGGCCCAATCCCCTACCCCCTAGAAATGCCGCAGTTGAAAAACAATTTGTTACCCCAGGAGGGTACCAACTGCGTTGGAGAATCCCTCTCTGGACGTCCATGCTCAGGAACCCCTGGAACTGAACGTGGACGTCCAGGCTGCCCCTCGTATTCTGGGGAGGGCAAAACTGCGCTCCAATCTGCTCGGGGCAAGAGCAAACACACAAAGGCACCCCCCTCGATGTTAAACGTGGACTTTTGCAATATCAGGGGATTACACTCTAACCTTAATGCCGTCCATTACCACCTTGAGACGGCAAAGCCGGCTTTGCTCTTTTTAACCGAGACGCAGATATCATCTCCGAGTGACATCATACCTTTCCCACCCAGGGTATTATCTCTCCTTTCTACCCAAAGCTGGAGTGTGTGTGTATCTCAGAGATGATATCAGCTCTCGCCGCCTCAGCAATCTTGAGGTCATGGACCTGTCCATCTTATGGCTCCGCATAGATTGCGACGACCACCCTCGCGTCTATGCATGCCTATATAGGTCCCATAGTGGTGACCCCGAGACGGACCGACTCTTGGAGCACCTGTAAGCTGCTTCAGATTTTGTGCAGCAGCAGATCCCATCCGCAGAGATCATAATACTTAGCGACTTTAATGCCCACCACGCCGACTGGCTCAATTCCAGTAAAACCGATCATGCGGGGAGATCTGTCTGCAACTTTGCCCTTGCGAACGATTTGACACAACTGGTTACTACGCCTACGCGAATCCCAGATGTGGATGGTCAGAATCCTTCTTTGTTGGACCTCCTGTTAACTTCAAACCCTGACGGCTACCAAATATCCATAACCGCACCACTTGGTTCATCGGATCATTGCCTTGTTAGGAGTTCTGTGCCACTTACGACGGTGTTAAGACAGCGTGCTGTTAAATACCGTCACCGTGTGTGGCACTACAAGTCACTGGCAAACAAGCAGACTGGGATGGGATGCGGTCGTTTTTTGCATCCTATCCTTGGGGGCACGTGTGCTTCTCGCCGGATGATCCCGACAACACTGCCAACTCTGTTGCCGATGTGGTGATGCAGGGGATGGAACTTTTCATTCCGTCCTCTGTAGTGCCAACTGGCGGCAGATTTCGTCCCTGGTTTGGTTCATCCCCCAAAAAAGCTTCTCGCCGGAAGCAGGAGGCTTACCAATCCTGGGCCAACGCAGTGTCTGCTCGGGATTTAAATACCAGCACATATAAAAAGGAGTACAACCTTGCCTCTAGGTCCCTCAAGAAAGAGATTACTCGGGCAAAGCAACAGCACGTCAATAGAATTGGCAAGAGACTTGAGCGCCTCCCCTTGAGTCGGGAACCCGTGCATTCTGGTCTGTGGCCAAAGCTATTGAAAGAAATTTCTGCAAGCCAACCCTACCATTCCTACACGGAGGAAATGGATCATTGGCCCAGGACGCAAAAGACAAAGCCGATCTTCTGGGCAAGCTCTTTGCGTCAAACTCGACCCTGGATGACGGGGGGCAGAAACCGCCGACCTTACCGCGATGCACGTGCATCATGTCGGATATTCGGTTTCATCAGCGCTCAGTGCGAAAAGCCCACCGTTCCCTTGATATCCAAAAGTCGAGTGGGCCTGACGGAATCCCGCCTATCGTGTTGAAAAAGTGTGCTCCAGAGTTGGCTCCAGTCTTGACGCGTCTTTTTCGGCTCTCCTATTCCACTGGCATCGTCCCGGCTTCCTGGAAGACAGCCTTGGTGCACCCGATCCCCAAAAAAGGTGTTCGCTCAAATCCTTCCAACTACAGACCAATCGCTATAACCTCTCTTCTCGAAGATAATGGAATCCATTATCAATAGCCAGCTTCTTCGATACCTGGACGGCCAGGGATTACTAAGCGACAAACAATACGGGTACCTGACTCATCGTTCGGCTCAGGCAATTGAGTCGAAGGGAGAGGCATTGGCTGTTAGTTTGGACATTGCGAAGGCCTTTGATCGGGTTTGGCATAAAGCGCTGCTATCAAAGCTTCCATCATACGGGCTGCCCGAGAAATTATGTAAGTGGGTCACTGGTTTCTTAGCAGACAGAAGCATAAAGATCGTAGTTGACGGGGAATGCTCGGAAACTCAGTCTGTTGATGCTGGTGTCCCTCAGGGCTGTGTGCTATCGCCTACTCTATTCATACTGCATATCAATGACATGTTGCAGACCAGCGGCATTCATTGCTATGCGGATGATAGTACAGGTGATGCTGTATATACCGGCTCCCCCAATATTTCTCGGCAAAATGTCACTGAGAGTCGAAACGAACTTGTGTCTGAGGTGGAGAATTCATTGGAGAAGGTCTCTGAATGGGGTAGACGTAACTTGGTCCAATTCAACCCCGCCAAGACACAAGTCTGCGCGTTCACCACTAAAAAGTCACCAATGGTCGTATATCTTCGTTTCGAGGGCACATCTTTAACCATCTCCCCTAGCATTGAGATACTTGGCGTCAACATATCGAGTGAAGTCCAGTTCCGATATCATCTAGAGGGTAAGGCCAAATTAGCCTCGAAGAAGCTTGGTGTTCTTGACAAAGCGAGACAGTACTTCAGTCCGGACCAACGCCTACAACTCTACAAGGCGCAGGTTCGGCCTCATATGGAATATTGTTCTCATCTCTGGTCAGGGGCGCCAAAATACCAACTGCTCCCTCTGGATCGTATCCAACGAAGGGCCGCTCGAATTGTTGACTGCCATAGTGTTTCAAACAGCTTAGACCCCTTAGAATTACGCCGAGATGTAGCTTCACTCTGCATCCTCTATCAGTTGTATCACGGGGAGTGCTCTGAGGAATTGTTCGGAATCATACCAGCTGCAACTTTTCGCCATCGTCCCACGCGAAAAACATACCATCCTCATCACCTTGATGAGTGGCAGTCTTCCACAGTGCGTTTTTCGCGTAACTTTCTGCCGCGCACTGTAAAACTCTGGAACGAACTGTCACCAGCAGTATTTCCGGACCTATACGACCTGCAAACCTTCAAGAAAAGAGCGTATTCCCTCTTAAAAGGCCGGCAACGCACCTGCAGCTCTTCTGATGTTGCGAGTGTCCATGGACGACGGTAGTTGCTTACCATCAGGTGACCCGTTTGCTCGTTTGCCCCCTTATTTAATAAAAAAAAACACACTGTTACTGCACAGCGCGGCACTGGCTTGACCTGCTAACCAAGTCTAGAAGATAAAATGCTGCAAGACTTTAGTTCTCAAAATATGTACAATTTTCAATTCTACTAAAATTTCATGCCAACTATGTGCAAAAGCATAGTATTTAAACCCATTTGGTACTAGTTAAGAATGTCCCACTATAATAAAAGATATTATTAACCTTTCATTCAAGAAAAGCCAGCTACATCAAGTTTAGTCTTCAATTTTCTGCCATTTTCAACTTCAGTGGTCTCCAACAGGTCTCATAAAGAGAAGCTCTTTGGTAAATGCTCACTAAGCGCCTTTTTATACTATGTAACATATATTATGACTTATGTTAAAGTGTGTCCTATAAGAGTGGGAGTCAGAATGACGCATGAAGGGTTCTGTGCCATTCTAGAGCGAAAATAGGCAAATTGTGATTTTTATTTATATATTAATTTTATTTTATTTTAATCGTTCGATCGTGGATTCTTGGAAATCTATTGTTATTCTATTGTTGTTGCGATCACTGGTGATCTTATGGGGCTTGATAGGTTAAGTATTTGTTGTATAGCAGCAACAGAAATACCCAACCTGTATTTCAGAAGTCTAGCTCTCTATAGCGGTTCTTAAGATACACAGACATACAGACATCAAAGTCTCAGTAATAGGGTCCCGATTTTTCCCTTTGTGTATGGAACCCTAAAAACTGTTTAATAGAGTTAATATATATTTCAAGATTATGATAATTATGATTTGGTGCTAAAAAAATATGTTACAATCATGCAAAGCCACCAAAATCAATACATAAATTAATCCCCACCTACACATAAAATATTTTTTTTTAGACTTGTAGACTTGTAGAATGTATTTTAACTTATTGATGTTTAAGCCAAGACATGACTTTCAGTAATTATTTTTGTACAATAATTGATAAGGCTTACCGATATTATTTAAATGCAGTTCCTCAGATTGAAATATGAAGCGGGCTTCGCTTACATCATTATCAATAGGGTAAGAAACAATTGAAACACTGCGGTAACTTCGAAACCGATACACATCCAGGCCGACATGTCTCGTCACTAAATGGTAGTCCTTTAATATCACGGGTTTAGTTTTCGTTAGTTGCTCTATTATTCTCCTTTTCCTCTCTTCGGCTTCCTTATCATTGTTGCAGAAAACTGAACACACTAGGATCAAAACAAGGTAAGTTTTCATTTCTTCGCTTTACCGTTTTTATAACCGTTATTGTACATTTATAAAATAATGGTCAATGACTGAGCATTGTCTGCTTGATATCAATTTACAATAATATTTTATTTTATCACATTATCAGTTTATTTTTTGAGGACGGCGCGGCACAAGTGATTTTATTTTGAATTTGACAAAATTGAAGCTACTGACTACTGAGCGAATTGACAACGACATTGTGACATTGACAAATGATTTTTTTGTTGGCTAATGGCTTTTGCCACTGACACCGGAGGTGTACTTTGCCACATACAAAGGTCAGTCTTCTTCATCATCGTTTTACTATTATAATCTCTTCAAGTCTAGTCGGAGTCCAAGTGAAAGTCAAAGCAGTCAAGGAGTCAGGTCGGTCAATTCAGTAAATTGGTAGACACTTTAACAGATAACTGAAACTTTCGACGGAGTTTTGGAGGGAACACAAAAAAAAACACGTTTCTGGAAGTTGCAGCATTTGCCGATACTTGTGAGTTGTGCCACAAATCTGGTTGTGCTGTGTGCACAATAACGAATACATTCGTTATTATCGAATATATTTGTAGATATTTATTAGAATATTAACCATTAGATAAATCTAATGGTTAATATTCTACCATTATTACACAATATTATAAACATAGGTACAAAAAAAACAACAGTCTCTCACATTCCCGGCAAAACTCTTTGACAAATGATAATAACAATGACAGCAATCTCGTAATTTTTTCAATGAACGATGTCCAGAGTTTCAGACTTCAGACGCTGCCCAGCGGCCAGCTGCAGAGTTATTGAGTAAAACTGGAGTAAAATCACACTATCCTTACTTCTTAATTCTTATTCATATCTTCATAGCCTATTTAATAATGAATAAAAAAAATATTACTTTGTCGTTGACGTGACTTTGACGTTGTCAGTTGTCACTTGTCATTTCAAAATTTTCAAATGATATTTGACATTTCTACTGAGTACTGACTCATGACTGCAGTCTGCTTCACAGTTCACTCTTCGGCGCAAAAAATAATTTTCTTTCACGTTTTTTGCGTTTTGAACTCGGTGCGCTGCGCGCATGTCTCGGTTCTTCGTATAAATATTCGAAGTTCACAACTTCGGGGAGTAATTCGACAATGGCTTCGACTAACAACTCGAAGCATTTCGACGTTAACGGCGAACTATCGAGACCTAGGAATATGGAGCCCACTAATAAAGTTACCGTAGTCCTAGGAGCTCAATGGGGAGACGAGGGCAAAGGCAAAGTGGTAGATCTTCTAGCTGTGGACTCGGACATAGTGTGCCGCTGCCAGGTATGTTATTTTTTTGTATTTGTTACAATATGAATAAGTCGAATAGCTCACACATTGTTGTCATAAAACGAACATGCGCGCGATTTTAAAAGTGGTCTGTCGAGTGAGGTTATAATATTGATAGTTTTAATTCAAATATTTTGTTATATTTTGTGTTTGAGATTCTATAGTCATCTCAACATGATTTGTTATTGATACGCTTCACGGTGAAATAGATGTTTTGGCGAGGCGCCAATTCCGAAGCGTTAGATTTTTTATTGTTTAATGCATCTATAAATATTAAATTTGCCTCAGTTGTCTGCAAAATATTATGTAAGAAGTCTGTTTCACGCATCTGAATGCTTTTTTAATCATGTGACTTGAAACAAATGAGTCAAGGTACAAATTATGAAAATTGTTTCTTCACTATGAAATATCTGCACTGGCATTAGGGTTCAACTGTATCAGATACATAAGTATATCAACATAGTTCGTACTTATTATAATTATTATGTTCACATTTAATTTATTTAAACATTTAACACTGTTAAATTATTGTTCATAAAATTTTCACCTCAAAACACATGACACCTGTCAAGAATAGCTTTGATTCTCCGCTGTAAACTGTCAAATCTTCTCCCCCACTCTCTGCAGATTTATATTCACAGAGAAAATATGTAAATATACACTTTGGTGTTGACGCTAATTGTGGAGTATTGCCAAGGTCTCACATAATGTCACGGTTGGCTCATTTTACACAATTTCTTGTAAGTACTGTTGTAGTTACAAGAAATTTAAATTAATCATTTTAAATTAAATATAAACTCTGATTCAGTTTATTTTGTATACTTAGTCTGGGAAAATGTAGGTTTAGTTCAGGGCTCGAAAAACGTTATATTTTTCTAAACATTATCGCCTTAAATACCTAAAGAATGTTTCATTTCGGTTTCGTTCGGAACGGAACGCTATTCGGAACATTTTTTGAGAACAAAATGATTTTTTCGTTTTTGATCCTTAAAACGATTTTAAACGGTTTTTCTCGTTTCCTCGATCAAAAGTTAAATATACAACAAAAACGATTATTTTTCGGGCATTCGTTTGCGGTATCACGGCGAGGCAATAATCGGCCAAGTGCGAGTCGGACTCGCTCATGGAGGGTTCCGTACCGTTACAGAGCAAAATAAGGTCAATAATTGTGTTTTTTGTATGGAATTAATTTTATTAATTTTTTATTAGTTTTATTAATTAATAAAGAACTCATATAGTCAAGGACTCTATGAAAATTTCAAGAGCCTACCTATTATCGTTATTGATATCGAACAAAAAAGGCCAAAAAATTACGGTTGTTGTATGGGAGCCCCCCTTAAATATGAAATACTAGCTGTTGCCCGCGACTTCGTCTGCGTGGACTTCAGTTTATAGCGCACGGTGTCAACAAAATTGCAGTCAAAAGCTTTTTAAAATAAATAAAAATACCCAAAAACAGCTGTGCAGTGTGCACATAATATTTCATTATTTTAAATTAAACTTTATTTATGACAAATTTTAAAGCTTATATTTTAGCCCCCCCATTACACAACTTTACCCATAAACTATAATTTATCATTGATAGGTTTATGGTTACCTCACTGCATAGATAAAGTACTGAGTAGTTAGTTATATGGAAGCGTGTATAACAATCGAAAGAATCGAAAAACGAAGCGTAAAATGGTACCACCTCTTATAGAAAAACATAAGAGCAAGCGATAGCGCGATGTAGACGCGACGTTAGCGACATCTGTTATGAATTTTTGGAACTAACTTAATTTGACAGTAAATTCAAGACTGATAAGTTTTCTATACAATACGTAACTTTTTATTAATTTATGAGCTATCGGTCAGATTCTTTTTTGGCTCATTTATTTAAATACTAATTTACTTTAATTTTTAGACTTTTTAAACTTTATATAGCTGTTGCCCGCGACTTCGTCCGCGTGGACTTTAGTTTATAGCGTACGGTGGTTCCCGTTTCCGTGGGAATGCCGTGATAAATTAATGTCCAAAATAAAATATTCTAATTTGAAAATTAACTTAATAAATGCCCAAATAGCGCCATCTGTTGTCATATAATAAAACTAAAATAATAGAGAGTCTATCTAACTAAAATAATGCCCTATTGACTGCCGCGATATTTTTATTTGGTGGGAATTGGGATAGCTCTGCACTGTAATCATGTTTACAATACTTATTACTATTAGTTCTATGTAATTTTATTTTTTATTAAATGTATTATATTATAATATATTAAACGTCTAACATTTAGCATAAATTAAAATTGCATAAAAATTCTCATTACTTAACCGTATTTAAACATTGTTTATTATTACGGATGTTGGATAGGTATGAGCATGTTTAAATATTACGAATGAATAATAATAATAATATTTATGGACACTTCACACCACGTCAGTCTGGCTCCGTGCTAAGTGCCTACAGGACAGTTAAAAACAGCTTACACCTGTGCCAGACAACGGAAATAATATAGGTACATTTTAATACTTTTATAATATTTATACATAAAATATATTTAAGATTTTTGAAATATTATTAAGATACATATTGTATAATATTTAATACACATCCAAGACCCAGGAACATTGAAAACTTTTTGTTCCGTCGGCGGGACTCGAACCCAGGACCCCCGGGATGAGCGCTGACCACGCGCTTAACCAACTGAGCTACGAAGCCATCGGCAATAAAAACGACATCTGCTGTCACGTATAAGAACTACAATGCGAATTAATTTTCATCGATATTTTCATGGAAATAAGATATTTTCCCTCATCAAAATGTAGCCTATCTCCTTTCTCAGGCTCTAGAATATATGTGTACAAAATTTCATTGCAATCGGTTCAGTAGTTTTGGCGTGAAAGGGAGACAGACAGACAGACAGACAGAGATACTTTCGCATTTATAATATTAGTATGGATATCTTGTTTTTTAGTATTTGTTGTTATAGCGGCAACAGCTGATATACACAATCAAATCAAGTCCAGCTATAATATTAGCGGTCGCACAGACGGACAGCCTTCGAAGTCTCAGTAATAGGGTCCCGATTTTACCCTTTGGGTACGGAACCCTAAAAATCTGGTACAGCAAAGATTTAAATAAGGGATCGATTGCGTTTTACCCTTTAATTTAAAATTGTCATACTACGAAATTGCGCTTTTAGGGATGGATTTTTTTACCCCCCTTGTTTTTAATTTTTTTTTCCCCTTTTCCTAAAAATGCAGATGTAACCATTCTGGCTTAACTAATTGTGTTTAATTAGGTAAAAAAAATGTTTTTAATATTTGTATTTATGATTTTTTATTATATAACTACTAGCTTTCTCGACAAAATATGTTGTTTTGCCATATAAAGTGTTTCTACTTCATCACGAATAAACTTTATTAATATATATAAAAAACTTATTTTTATAAAAAAAGCTCAGGGAAATTTTAATCGAAATAGAGTGAAAAACATTTTAAAAAACATTTAAAATTAAAATAATATAAATATTTGAGGGGGACTCCCAGTACACAAAACACAATTTTTGGCCTATTTTTGCTCTGTACCTAATGGTACGGAACTCGGAACCCTTCATGCGCGAGTTCTGCTTGCACTTTGCCAATTTTTTGTATATTAATGAATGTACATTTTATAAAATGAAGGGTTGTATACATATATTTTTAGTGTCACATTATGGAAAAATAAAAAAAAATAAAAATTGACCAAAAATAAAAAATAAATGTTAAGGGTGTGAACACTGAACAACCCTTACCACTAAGGGGTATGAAAAATAGATAGTAGCCAATGCTCAGACCAGTAGGTCTAAGAATCGGCTGCTATCTATTTTAAACTGTAACGGCTTTACTGATTTTTACCTTTTAATTAATTTAATTAAAAGGTAAAAATCAGTAAAAAGTTAATAAATAAAATTTATGTGCACATATTTTTGTATATATTATGCATATAATATATACAAAAATATGTGCACATAGGTAAAAAATCAGTAAAGCCGTTAGGGTTCCCTAGAAGTTAGAACATTTTTTTTATTACTATCAAGCTAATTTTTGTGAGTAGCTTCATTTTGATAAGACGAACAACATTTTTATTTGCGAAAAATCTTGATAATGGTAGGCTCTAACAGAGATAGAAAGGATAGGAGAAGGAGGATACTTTAATTTGATGGTCCTAAGACCTAAATCATGGATTGTTCTATTTGTAGGACAATGTTACTCTTAAATTCACTTTCAATTGTTAACTTCCGTTTATTTTCTCAAATTTTAAAAAGATAGTAAATTAAAAAGATTTTAAATAGACACTAGTCCATAGTAAATACACATGACGTGTATTTACTATGGACTAGTGACGCCCGTACATTTTTTCGGCATAAAAAGTATCCTAATATGTTCTTTCCCGAGCCTCATAAGTATCTTCATACTCAGTAAACCAGTTGAGTTGTTTGGGTGTGAAGAGGTAACTAAGAGATAGACAAAAACACCTTCGCATTTATAATATTATATTAGAAAACGTATTGACACGTTTTGCTACAATATTTGCATCCCAATTCTCTGCTTCAAATTTAAAAAAATCGTTTACGTAACAAATTACTTTTGTGTGTCTATTGATTTCTAGGCTACGAATAATAAAACCAGGAAACGTAACTCCCATACTAATACAGTTTTAAATTTGGTTCCATTCGAACTGTCATGTAACGTCAGCCTTTGTACCGCTCAAGGTCATGGGCGTGCAGTCTTTGTAGGCAAAAAGGCAGTGCTTATCATTCACAGATAACAGATATTTTAATTTAACTTTCGTACTTTTTAAATGACTCATGACGTTAATTTTTTTAATAATAATAGTAAAAAATATAGTAAAAAAATAAATAATACACATTTAAAACGCCTCAATTTATAAAATAGCAACATGTAATCAGGTACACGCGGGAACGGGTTCACGAGAGGTCAAGATAGGCTCAGTGTTGAGGTGCCTGCCTTGCGCGTATGTGTGAGTGTGTCCTTGCACAGCCGAAAACGCACACAACCATGAATATCGAATGCGATTATTGTACTGCAAGCTCTGCGGCAGACCCCAGCAGTGTTGCCAACTATGGGGATATCCCACTTTTAGTAGGGAAAAATTAAATATATAGTGCGTATTTTAGGGAGTAAAAATATTATATTATATTCATGGGCGTGAAATTTTTAAGCAAAAATGTATATTTATTTGGTTTTTATTACTGTTTTTATATAAATAATGACATCATGAGTGACGTTTTTGCCGCAAACAATAATTGCGGTCGGCTGAAGTAGTATTTTCAGCGTTTCGATCTCTCAGTGGAAAGTACCCCAAGTAATAAATTACAGTATTGCTTATGAGCCATTATTCCATTCCATTATTAACCTTTCAAGCCCCATAAGATCACCGGTGAGCGAGACATAATAGAATAACAATAGATTTCCAAGAATCCACGATCGAAGGATTAATATTAATAATTTGGTAAGGGGTTCCATAAAATTAGGTAAGGTGATAGATTGAAGTTGTATGCCGTTTATAATAATAATTATTTCAGCTTATATTAAATTATTGGCTCAGGGTCAGATATAATATAATACATTTTATTTAATTAAGGAATTAATAATTTATAAATGCATTATTGTAATCTTTTATTGTGAGTGTCACATGAGGGCTATTTTACAGAGTCTTATAAGTTACTGTTGTCTGAGATTTTAGAGACAAAATGACAGATATCCTTTAAGAATTTCTCACTTTGTCACTCTGTTTTCTTTCTAAAGATTAACGAAAGGTACCTTTTTAAGCAGAATACATTTCTACTGTCGAAAAGTCAAATCTAATGCTAAGTACTCACATACGGTTTTGCTCGATAGTTTTACTCGAAATCGAGCAAAAACCACCGTGTGGACCGCAAAACTCACAGCTCGAAGGCTCGCATCGAGCCAGTTTGAAGGCTCGAATCGAGCCGGCTTGACAAATTTTTTGACACTAGTTTTTATTATTCGTAGCTAATTTCCTTCGAACTGTAGTAAAACTATCGAGCATTGCTGAATGTGTGGACGAAAGCCCGAGCCGTGTATTTTACTCTACGTGATTGCTCGATCGAGCAAAACCGTATGTGAGTACTTACACTAAGGATTGACAAAAGCTTCATACTAAATTCAACCATCCGCGTATATGTCTTAAAGTTTTATTTATTTATAAAGTATTATTACAGTGCCAAAAAAGCATTCCAATTTCACGGCCGAAATTCGCCGCTGGAACAGGGCGAAGTGAAGTATGAGAGGAGTCGAAATGTTCAACATTTTTTTGTTGATTGTAAAAATTTTAATAGTCCATTTTTTTATTTTTCCGAAGTTTAATGTATAAAGTGTGGACTAATTATTTTTTATTTGTAATATTATGTTGTTCTAATATATCTAATTTTATAATTAACTAAAATATAAGTGTATACATTGAATATAAATGCTTAGAACATACAACGCTCGCTAAAGTCGGCTTGAAAAATTCTTCGCATCTTTGCCATGCTATAACTGATATCCAATTTCCACATCTAACTGGATCTCGAGGAAACCTAAAAAAAAATTCCTCAATAAAAAAAATAATAAAAAATAGCGACTCCATCAAATGGAACAGAAACAGCTTATAACCCGAACATTTCAAGTGGGCATGATAAACTACGATAAGTACCTTTAGTATGAGTATTCGCAATTGAGATGGTTTATACCTCGTGTTGATTTATTTACAACTTAATTTTAAAACAGTTTTTTGGTGATTTCTTAACGTAATACTAATATTTACAATACAATCGCAAGAAATATATTAGGATAAAATTAATACTTACCGGAAATATTAAATTCCATCCTTTTTTTGCGTTTTAGACGTATGATTTTTACAATAATTGAACGAGCACTAAGGCATGTTTCCCGGCGGAGCGTTCGAGCACTACTAAATCAAAAGTCCACGGTGGACTTTTGATTTAGTAGTGCTCGAACGCTCTTTTAGTGAGGTCGTTTTTTTGCCGCGGACTGTGTATCTTGTATATTAGTGATCGAAGGCATCACATCATTTCGTCAGTCTCATGAATCATGATTCAGTGTCCACAAATTATCACATTGTATGCATAATGTTCGTTTGATACACTATAGAACCAGATAACTCGGCTTGAAACCAGTTAAAATGATAATTAGTAGGTTATAACTTATAACTGAGTCCCAAGTGACTTCATTGGACGCAATAAAATTGATAAGCGAGGTCTGTTCCTACACGGAAATAGGTACTATCTAGTATCTAGTTTGCAAGTGAAATGTTCCTATTTAAGAAGAGAAATTAGGAACTCACAACACGTAAAAATAAATCCATATAGGTAATATATCCATATTAAAATTATTATCCTGAAAGTCTTTCTATCTATCTGTCGCCGCTATCCCCAACCCGCGGCCCGCCGCGCCGGAACTTTATTTGTGGCCCGCGTGATGTTAAACCATTTTGAAATTCACGCCCACCGGCAAAATAATGTCAAGACATCGTGAAAGTCGTGATTTTTTTTCATTTTTAATCCTTCGATCGTGGATTCTTGGAAATCTATTGTTATACTGTGTCTCGCTCACCGGTGAGCTTATGGGGCTTGATGGGTTAAATCGTTAATTTTGAAGAACGTTATTTTTAAAACCCTAAAAAAAAAATTGTTGCGGCCCGCAACACCCAGACCAAAACATGTTTGTGGCCCGCGTGAAAAAAAGGTTGGGGACCACTGGTCTGTCGCCTTAGGAGTTAGTTTGAGTCCCGGGAATGGACATAGGAATTTTATCCCGAAAAAATGTACGGTTTTCGTGAGTTAAACGAATTTCTGCGCGACGGAGTTGCGGACGTCATCTAGTGTCCAATAAAAGGTCTAAAGAGCATACTAGAGTCTAGACGCAACTTTGTTTGCGCAGTTTATCGGGCGAGAATCAGATATTTTGTTTGATAAAAACTATCCTTTGTCCTTTCCCGGGAGTCGAAGTATCTTTATACCACATTTAAACATATTTAACCAAAAAAGAGGTAACAGACAGACACGAGGGTGTATTTATAATATGTTTACGCATAGTTTTAGTCTGAAAATTATCAAAAAACCGTATGTTTTACATACTTATTTATATTCGAGATAATAACAATGTCAATGAAACTTTAACACCTAGCATCCTAAACAGATAATAATTATTCTGTATGTCTAGACATAGTTTCGATAATACTGTAACTGCCGCACTCAGACATTTAATTTTGATTAAACTTTAATTTAATTAAGAGTTTGACAGATAATTTATAGGGCTTATGACAAAATATTCGTCTCTGCCTGCTTCAGTTAGCAAACAGTGTTTTAAGAAATCAAGCTATAACCAGAATCTACGGTTATACTTACTTAATCAGAATATACTGGAAATGATTATGATACAATTTAAGTAACACTTAGTCTGATGTCATTTTAAAGCAGTATTTCCCAAAGCCTACCCCAGGGGTCTATGCGAGACTATTGGGTCTTGGACCTGACAAAAAATGGGGGTCCACAATATGTTAAGCGGGCTTAGGATTGTGGACGGTGGACCACATCGTAAGCGGGGTAGCTAGAAAATTAATTTGTTTTGCAGTAAAGACCTACAATTTTGGCTTGACTTCTCTTATCAAAAACCATAGACATATTATAATATTACGTTGAGAAGCTAAGTGACTTGCTTGCCAAGTTACATAAAGAATAGCAACTTTCATAGATTACTATTATAGAGGGGCTGCATATTTTTTAAAGTGGTCTATATTAAGTAGAATTTGTGAACCCCTGTCCACTGAATATATATTAGTAGTACCAACCCTGTCTTAAAGTTTAAATCATGCTATTTTCATTCGATAAGGCGTTGCGTTGTTATGGTATCATCAGAACAGCCCATGACGTAAAGTTTAAGAGCCAATTTGAGGTCAGCTAGATTTTCATTAACTTGCTTTTCGCCAATGAATCAAAAGTTTTAGACACAGTTAATTAAGCCTAATAACTCTAATAAGAGATCAAAACTCGAAAAATGAACTTATTACGTAAAGAAACATTTTGCGTCAAGTCTTAATTACATTTGCTTTATCAACCTAATAATCTTTGAGTACCTATTGTGTTTTGCAAAGACATTAATTTATTAATTGTGCCGTTTATACTTTATACGTAGCGTTTAGCTGTATCGGCAAATATTATGATCTTAGATGCTATATTTCATTATTTTCACTACATAGACAGTTCACAGACCACAGTTAATGTGATAACCTTGCACAAAGTATTACTTACTCATCATGACTCAGTTTCAACAAGAATAGTGAAACAACATGTTGTGAAGAAAATTTATAGAAGTATCTTTGAAATCAGCAACATAATAATATTATGTGCTAATAGATGACGCCCGCAACTCCGTTGCGCCAAAATTGGTTTATGGCATGGGAACCGTACATTTTTCTGGCATAAAAAGTATCCTATGTCCTTTCCCGCTACTCGAAATGTATCTCAATTCTCAGCAAAATCGGCTCAGCAGTTTGGGCGTGAAGAGGATAACAAACAGACAGACATGAGACACACTTTCACATTTAAAATATTGGTATGGATATCTAATATACATAAATCTCCTGTCACGATGTTTGTCCGCGATGGATTCCTAAACTACTTAACCGATTTTAATGTTTTTTTTAATGTGTGCTTTTTTTCAACTTGAGAGATAGGATAACTTAGATCTTTAATAATTATAGTCGCAATTTTATTTTATTGCAAATTATTTGTCTATAAAGAGCGACCATTGTTTATGCGAGGCGGGTCACGGGATAGCGATGGACGTTGCCATGGTGACATACTTATTTAGTCACTAATTCAATAAAATAATGGGATCTAATTTTTTGAGCTGCTATTTAAATATTCGAGATGTTATTATGATCAGTTGAAAAAATTATTGAGCAATTATTTAATTTAATAGCGGTTGATTAATTATTGCGACAGTAAAACATGGACAGTAATAAAATATCAATTGGACGGTTATTTTCTCATACAATGTCAATTCTAAAAATAATCGAATCAGTTCAATTACTGAACGAGCGGTAAAAATGATGGAATGGTCAGTAAAATGATGGAATGGTCAGTAAAAAAGATGGAATGAGCGGTTCGATACCCTAAGTAATATGTTTCGAATTACGTATGTTTAATAAAAGTTTATATTATTACTATAAAAACCTGCTCTTATTATACAATAAGTTAATTTTAGCTGCTACTAAGCAAATTATGTGGTTGTTATTATTTGTTTTTATAATATTATGCCATTTTGATAAAGAACCTAAGTATGTTTCGAATTACGAATAAAAGTTCCTATTATTTTTAATTAAGTTTTAAATTCATTCAGTGTTACAGCGCCTAAATCTTTTGTTTCTTAAAATTATGTTTTGCAATGTAATTTTTACAGGCGTTTTAATAATTTTTATTTTTGCTAATTGGTAGGCGGTAGTCGATATATTCTTGTCTCGTCCATTCTTTTATTGCATTGTAATGCTGTTTAATTGTTACAAAACTAATATACAAAAGTTCATATAAATTGCATTTTATTCAGTATCCTCAAAATAGGATCAAAGTTAACTAAATCCAGTTTCAATACGAAACATTCAATGAAAGTAAAAGTAATTTAATTTTTCATCACCAAGTACCGTCTGTCCGTCCGTCCGTCCGTCCGTCCGTCCGTCCGTCCGTCCGTCTGTCTGTCTCCAGGCTGTATCTCAAGATTATGCCTTAGACCACAACACAGAGTCTAAGTGTCTAAACACTCTAGGCTGAATTACGCCAGCGTAATTTACGTGGCCGAAATTACGTTCAGCCGCTTACGTCTGATGCGACACACTATAAATTACGCGAAGAACCGAAATTTCGCGGCGTAATTTCCTTTGCCGAACGCGCGCGTAAGTATTTAAAATTCTCAGATGTAATGTGTGCGTTAACGCTTTGGAGATAAGGTTGGATTTGCTATGTTCGGTTTCGATAATTCCGTCGCGTATAGTGTGTTGCTATACAAAACATTACTACCGAATCGCTGCCGAATTTTACGCTCGACTCGGCTCGACGGAAATTCGGCTCACGACGGAATTTCGGCATAGTGTGTCGTCTGTCGCGTTCCGCCCATATTTTGTATGGATTTGAAACGCGGCGGAATTTACGTCGGCGTAATTCAGCCTAGTGTGTTTAGACCCTTAGGGCCGTCTTAGGGTCGGGATACAAAAACACGACACGACGTCGTGGGAATCTACGACGCGCGTCGTAAAATTCCACGACACGACATCGTACGACGTCGCTCCGTAGAAACTCATCCTTGAATTCCTACGTGAGTTTCTACGACGCGACGTCGTACGATGTCGTGTTAGGGCCGGGACACAAAAACACGACACGACGTCGTACGACGTCGCACGACGTCGTGTCGTGGGAATCTACGTCGCGCGTCGTAAAAAACCACGACACGACATCGTACGATGTCGTGTTGGGACACTAAAACACGACACGACGTCGTACGACGTCGCACGACGTCATGTCGTGGGAATCTACGACGCGCGTCGCGACACGACATCGTGCGACGTCGCGTCGTAGAAACTCATCTTTGAATTTCTACGTGAGTTTCTACGACGCGACGTCGTACGACGCCGCACGATACCGTGTCGTAGCTTCTTACGACGCGCGTCATAGATAGTGTTTTTGTGTCCCGGCCCTTAGGCTGGTATAAATAGTCAGTACTTAAGATGCGACCCGGTCTCAAGACGCGGTTCGGTTCGGTGATTGGTCCAAATTTTGACAGCCAACCAATCACAGAGCCTGAACTGAGTCTTGAGACCGAGATGCATCTTGAGTACTGACTATTTATACCAGCCTTAGTTTCGCTTTATAACGGTACGGAATCCTCCATGGGCGAGTTCGACTCGCACTTTGCCTATTTTATTTTACTACCTCATTGTTTAAGGCGTCGCCTTGATAATTTGGCTGTAGCAATATCGATTTTTCTCAGCAATGACTAAAGCTAAGAAATTAAAGTTCATTGTCAGTATTCATCATGTCTTTGTCTTTGAATTACCCAGAGCATAACACGATTGGTCAACATTTATAACACAGAATAATTAATCAAAAAGACCTCTGTAAAAAAATGGATTCCTATTTTGCCAACAGAGGAGAGTGATTTAAGCTTCCAAAATTTGTACATAAATTGGTTCAAGCATACACTCTAATTTGCCCATAGCTCATATGAAATATATTTATGGTTTTTAAATTACGCGACAAAAACCATTTTGTCGCTTACGCCCTTTCCATTTTTTGCAAGCAATCTAAAGGGCCCTCGAGACGGTCAAACGGTTTGATTCAAACATTACGTGTTTGATGAAACCGTTTGATGTCGGTTTGAACGGTTGTCAAACGGCATTGCGCATTTGGTTCAGTGCGCCGCCATAATTAGATGTGTGTGATGCAGACAAGATTGCTCTCAAACTTCAAAATCCATTACTAAGCGCCGAGTTTGTTCAAACGCATCGGAAGTCGGAACACGATCAAACACAAACACGGCGCGTCAAACACAACAAAAATATGAAATTTCATCAAACGAGCTTCAGACACGTAAATGTTTGAAAAACCGTTCAAGCTAGCTTTGTAAACGATCAAAATGGTTTGAGTCGAACCAAAATTTACGTGTTTGAATCAAACCGTTTGACCGTCTCGGGGGCCCTTAAAACATATCCAACACGGTTTTCTACTTTAGCGCGGAGAACTGCTTAGAATGAGATTTCTTACTGACAAATTCCGATTTGTTACTGCCCAGACGTAACCGCTCATTCATTCATTTTTACTGCTCATTTATTTTACTGTTCAATAATGTTTTCAATTATCCATTTCATGATTTTTTACTACTCATTTTTATTTAATTTACTGCTTAGTTTTAACTGCTAAAGTAGTTATTGAACGTGCCATTTATAATTTTTAACTTACCAAAACTGCTATTTACAACTGCCCCTTTAAATCAGTGCCTAAAATAATACGGGCGATATACTTTATATATACTAATATGGCAAAGAAACGTTTGCCGGGACAGCTAGTTATATTATATTTTAGCTGTGAGATATTAACCTATGTTTGAAATTCATTCGGTTAAGAATTAAGGTGGTATGAGGTATCCATCTATTCTAAAAGATCTTTACCATTGGCAAGGAGGTGGCCTAAAAAATCTAATAAATGTTCTAAAATCCATCAAACGCGATTACACGAGTAAGAAAGGGAATTTTTAATATTGGCAACATTATTGTACTGATGAGTGGCAACTGGCATGACGCAAATGGGATTTCCCCGTGAATTGATAAAAATAACCTTGATGACAGTTGATACGGTACGGGGATGTCGTATAAAATAATGAGAAGTCTAAACAAAGCGAATTCATAGAAATTCAAACGGTAGACTAAAGTTCCCAAGATTAAAAGCAACATTAATAAAATATGTAACTTACAGTTTATAAAATGTAAAGGTTTCCATTACCTACGTAAGAGTTTTTAGGGAAAAGAATGGAGATTTAGATAATATTATAGAATCTAAATATCTATCTCTCGCTCTCTTTAAGATATTACGGAGACTAGATATTTGAAATTACAGAAGGAAATAAATCAAGGATTCTTATTCCTGGTACAACCTTTCTGAACTCTCGATAGCTTGCATAAACTCGAGTAATTTTCAAAATTATGAGAATCGCATTTGCTTATTCAAATGACAATGTTTTGGCAACGAGGTTTCTTAATCGCGAAAGCCATGAACGATGTTATTGTGGAGCAAAAGAGAGATCCAATGTCGAAATATTTTCGATTTGATTGCATCGGAACAGGCCCTTTAGCCAAGACGTTTTCTGTCTATCGCTTCTTAATAGAATCGCCAATCAAAATGTATGAAATTGACACGACATGAGTCGAACGTCAACTATTAGGGCCCTTCTACACGACGTATTTTTCGCGCTCTGACGACGCGCGTTTCTGATGCGTTCGTTTTTATCGCGTTTTGGCACATACCTATTTATAGATTAAAGTTTAAAACTTAAGGCTTCCTTGCGTTTGCTGAGCGTTCAATTTGCGTTTGTATCGATACAAACGAGCGTAAAAAAACGTCGTGTGGAACGTCGCCATATCGCGAGCGCTTATGTCAATTCCATACATTTTGATCGGCGATTCTTTAAAGATCAGATAAGAAAACGTCTTGGCTAAAGGAGTAGCTAACGAATTCTATTATCTCGTGCAACCTTGGAGCGTTTTGCGACACGGTACATATTAAAATTACAATTTACAATGCAAACAGAAACGTTATTTAATTAAACGTATGTACTGTCGGCGTGGACTAGAAACTATCTAGTCCACTCAGAGTTTAGTCTATAGTCTAGACTCGACTTAGCCTAAGCGGGCCCCTAGACAATCAATTTTATTGTGCGATATCACGTATTGTGCAATATTATTGACCGTCTAGGGCAGTGGTCCCCAACCTTTTTTTCATGCGGGCCACAAACATGTTTTGGTCTTGGTGACGCGGGCCGTAACAAAAATTTTTTAGGGTTAAAAAATAATATTCTTCAAAATTAACGATTTAAAAGTGGAAAAAGGGGTATGAAGATTTTGGCCGACCTACTTGTCCGCCATTTTTTTTTTTTTTAATCGCGTTCACGTATAATTCTTTGAAAAATGGATAGCTAACATCAATACAAACAAAAAATAATCTTGGACCAAACCGCGTAAAGTGTCACATTTCGAAGATATGAGTTGCCAAAGTTTTACCATTGGAAATAAATATTTAAGATATTGCAACTCTGGCCCTTATTTAACCGCAGACAGACAAACGGACAGACGTACAGACGGACAGATGGACAGACGGACATACAGACAGACAGACAGACCGACAGACAGACAGACAGACAGACAGACGGACAGACGGACGGACAGACGGACGGACGGACAGACGGACGGACAGACCGAAACTATGAAGGTTCCTTGTTGACTACGGAACCTTAAAACGACCATCACGTAGACTTTACGTTATTTTGCCGGTGGG
The DNA here is from genome assembly GCA_963422495.1 of Polyommatus iphigenia. Lineage (NCBI taxonomy): Eukaryota > Metazoa > Arthropoda > Insecta > Lepidoptera > Lycaenidae > Polyommatus > Polyommatus iphigenia. The sequence goes on along the minus strand of OY730181.1, from coordinate 16,749,030 downwards.
AATGAATTTCAATATTGTTTAACATCACGCGGGCCACAAATAAAGTCCCGGCGGGCAGCATGCGGTCCGCGGGCCGCGGGTTGGGGATAGCGGGTCTAGGGTTATAGTCCGCGCGGAACTAGTTGGCCGCTCTGCCCGTATACTCACATACCGGCAGAGTGGCCAACTAGTTCCGCGCGGACTGTAATACTTGAACGCGCCCGCCTTTCAATCTTGTTGTCAAATAAGTTGTTCATCAATGTTGTGTGTGATAGCGCAATAAAATAGATCGTCTAGGGGCCCGCTAGTACATGTTGCTCTCTTTGTCTAATACGTTGGAAAATCAACTTGACAGATAGGGACATCAACACGGGCTAGCTACTGCACAGCTTTTATGATTTATCGCGGGCTTTGAGCGCGGTGACCGAATCAAGAAATTCCGTAACGAAAAAAAATCTATCATTTTTTATAATTTTTTAAAGGTTTGCCTTGTTCTAGAAGCCTCTTTTCTCTTTACGGTTTACAATAATGTAGGTGTGGTGTGAGTGTCAGTGACAGTCGACAGACAGGAAAGGTCTGTTCATTATGTCCTTACTCCTTGCGCATCTCAAATAATTTTTCTCACCTCCGGGCGGAAAACGTCAACTTTCTTCCCGCTGCGCTTACCGATGTTCAATGTTGCCGTTTTCCGCCTCCGTCGATGAGAAAAATAGTATATGGGCATTTCTCCAGATTTGGATTATTTAGTTGATTCCCTGGTACATTTTTATTTCTGCATATTTTTTTAAATCAATAATCGCATATTATTCTTCAGTGAATTACAAAAATAATGATCTATTTGGCCCCTTTTTACCCGACTGCCAGGAGGGTTATGTGTTTAGCGCGTATCTTCTATGTATGTAATATTCTTTATTACCTCGTATCTTCAGAACGGCTAAATGGATTTTCACATTTGAGGTATCGTTAGATTTGTCTTAATAGCCCAAGTGTTCTTAGATAGGTGACATTAAAAAAAAACCAAAATGGCAGATGTTTGACGCCATATTGTGGGGTAAAAAAAATAAAAATTCTACCAAGCATATCGAGTGGGGTATCAAAATAAAGGATTTTAAACACTGATTCTAAATATGTTTATAACTTGCAGTTTTAATATTAAATAGAACAATAACTCTACACTAATATTATAAAGAGGAAAGATTTGATTTTTTGTTTGTTTGGCTCCGAAACTACTGGACCGATTTGAAAAATTCTTTTACCATTGGAATTCTACATTATTTTTGCTGAACATAGGCTGAATTTTATTTTGGAAAAAAATAGGGTACCGTAAGATATTTGGGTTCTTCGGACGCAAGGTGTAAAAAATCAACCAGAAAAGTTACTTATTTTACGTACCTACGCTGCCTAAACTATAAAAGATAGAACCATAAAATTCTAAGTAATTATAGAACTTACAAATATCTACAAAAAAGTCAGCGACACACTATACCTATCTATGTCGAGTGAGGCACAATAACCATTTTTTTATTTAAAAATCTTGAAATTTTTTGGACTACATTTAAACGCGTTTATTTTACTCATTCTTTTAATCCTTATCAAAATAAATTATTCCATTACTAAGTGCAGTTTATGTAGATATTACTTGGTCTTTGAATGAATAAAATTGGACATTTGGTTTTGAAATTATGGCGAAATTAAAAATATTACGATAGTTGGCGTCACCAAGGCGGACGTGCGCGTGCGGGAGGAAGACAATCTGTGCAGGGTGCAGCCTGCGTATTATCAATTCACAGACTCCGACACTAACATCGACGACGCAGTCATAATATGACTGCGTCGTCGATGTTAGTGTCGGAGTCTGTGAATTGATCTGGGAATCATTTTGCTGACCGAGTCTTTCCTGGGTATGCGTTTTGCAGAGCTCACCGACATCCACGCGGGCGGAGCCGCGGCTAACCGCTAGTAATCGTATATATATAATAGTAATAAAAAATAAAAATTATAAGAAAAAACCAAAATCCGTCTGCATGGATAAATCCAATATTAATTAAAAATTAACTGACATTACTGAAACAAGATGAAAATTCAATTACAAAGTATTAAAAAAAAACCACGATTTGGTACTTAAAACTAGAAACATACATTGAAACAGTACCAAACCTATGTACCTATTATAACGTATTGTAGGTACACTTTTCTAAGTGTACCTACGACAATATTATGGTTATATCAGCAGAGTAGTTTTTCAATTTTTTATTAGATTGATTGTCGAAATGGTTAGATGACTACAACTAAAAAGTCACAAATAAAATAAATTAATTAAAAATCAAAAAACCCGACTGTAAAAAATTTAAACTGAAAAGAACGAAACAAGACCTAATTCTGCCGGAGGCATCGAATCCGTGTTTTAATTGATACGACTCTTGCTTACGAGTTTCATGCCAGGATAAATAGAAGGTTACATAGAAAAATGTAGAAGAAGAAAGTGGATAATAAAATGCAGTCGGAGGCATAATATTTCATGATTTATGAATTAATGTTAAACTTGGTGCGACATGCCTCCGACTGCATTTTATTATCCACTTTCTTCTTCTACATTTTTCTATGTAACCTTCTATTTATTCTATATAAACTTCTATTTATGTTTGGCATGAAACTCGTAAGCAAGAGTCGTATCAATTAAAACATGGATTCGATGCCTCCGGCAGAATTAGGTCTTGTTTCGTTATTTTCAGTTTAAATTTTTTGCAGTCGGGTTTTTTGATTTTTAATTAATTTATTTTATTCACTTCACAATTTTAGAAGTAATTTTGATTTAAATTTTTCTAATCTAGGGAATCAACAAAGCTAATAGAAAAAAAGCTTTTTCAGCTAAAAAAACATGTTCAATTTAAATATAAACATGTATAAAATTGACTACAAACTAAACTTGTTCGTTAACACCAAATACAATGAATGGAAAATGAATTTATTTAAAATATTTTGACCTTAAGAATTTTTTTTTAAATATATTTTACTTTTTGTTGTCATTTATTTGTATCAGTATATGAAGAGAATGTAATTTATTTTAATAAAAATCAACAGATATGTACCAATTAGATAAATAAATGTAAAATATTTTGATTCCCTACTTAAAATACCCAGGGAATCATCAAAATGTATGTATAGGGAATCAATAAAAAGATAGTTTTTCCTGAGCTATACAAAAACTGTACATATATATTAAATTATAAATAGGCTAACTAAAAACCATACTCATTATCGTCGTATACATCGTGTCTAAGCAAACTTAACTTTGGAAATGACATTGTAATTAGCGAACAGGGAATCAATTGTGTAAGGAACCAAGGTTGAGGAATCAGATATTTTCCTTTGTAACTCGGAAACTGAGCAACGAATTGTGTGACCTCCTTCCATGATGTTAAGAGGGCTACCGAACCTCCCGCTCTGCGCACCCGCAACCACGTGCTACTTATAACTAGGGAGGTACGAGCCTCCAAGTGAAGCGTATAGGGAATCACTATGTGAGCCAGGACATAACTTTGATTGGTTTTTTCTATTTATATAACGATATATACGTTTATATACAATTGTTTTATAAATATTTTGTTTATACAAGAGTATAAATAAGAATGATTTATTTACTTTGAAATTAGAATTTCATCGTATTTGTGGGATTTTTTTGGGAATTTATAGTGAATTCTGGGGACAGGACACGTCCAGGGAATCAATTTTTCGACCTTTAAATTAATTTTAATTATATTTACAATTAAGTTTTTCTAAAGAACCTAAGTGGACCAGTTAGATCACACTTTATACTACTATAAAAAAATAAATACAAAGGTCTACCTATGTAACTCTGCGGGTAGTTTATAGGTCCGGACAACTAAATTTTACGGTTTGGAGAAATAGCCATATACGCACCATGGGCAGTAAATAAGAAAGCCTCAGATCACATGTAATTGTTGGCCGAGGCGAAGCCGAGGTCAATAAACATGTGAGACATGTGAGACATTTCTTATTTACCTGCCCTAGGATGCGTAATGTACTATATCTCTCCTTTCGTCCGTAGTAACATATTGTAGTGATAACTTTATCTTATCATTTTATTGCTGTAACTAGGTCTCATATAATGTGCAACCAGTGCACTTGTGAAAATTATTGATGACCAATAATATTTGCAGATACATGCTTTGAAGATACCTAATTATGAATTCAACTTTTATCAAAACTGCTGAATCGATTTTATTCATTTTTTCAGTGGCTATATTTTATACCCGTGCGAAGCCGGGGCGGGTCTATACATATTATAAAACAAAGTCGCTTTTTTTCCCTCATGTCCCTTTGTTCCCTTTAATCTTTAAAACTACGCAACGGATTTTGATGATTCTTTCAGTCTTAAGTAGCCCATTTATCGAGGAAGGCTATAGGCTGTATTATATCACGCTAAGACTAATAGGAGCGAAGAAATAGAAGAAAATGTGAAAAAAAACGGGGAAAATTATTTGAAAGGGCTAACTTGAACGCGCTAATCTCAAGAACTACTGGTACGATTTGAAAAATTCTTTCAGTGTTAGATAGCCCATTTATTGAGGAAGGCTATATAAGCTATATTTTATCACGCTAAGACTAATAATATAATAATAATAATAATATCTATGGACGCTTCACACCACGTCAATCTGGCCCCGTGCTAAGTACCTGAAGGACTTGTGTTACAGGTACCAGACAACGGAAATATATTTAATACTCTTATAGTAATATATATTATATTTAAGATTTTTATTATAATAAACACATATTTACTTAATACACATCCAGACCCGGGAACGTTGAAAAACTTTTTGTTCCGTCGTCGGCGGGATTCGAACCCGCGACCCCCGGCTTGAGCTGCCACACACTCAACCAATTGAGCCACAGAGGTCGTCAGACTGATAGGAGAATGTGGAAAAAACGGGGGAAATTATTTGAAAGGGCTTAACGCGAACTACTGGAGCAATTTTTATGTTATTTGGCACAGATAAGAAGTAGACCACGTGAAGGATCATAGGCTATCGATTTTAATCATTCTTTCAGTGGCTATATATTTTATACCCGTGCGACGCCGGGGCGGGTCGCTAGTAAATTAAATAAACAACCTATGGATAATACACTGCCAATGTTTTAAATAAATTAATGTTATAGCCTAGGATCCCTTCATAGAAGGACCTTCACCGAGCTGTTTACTGGATGAAAAGTATTTTATATTCAATTACGTATGTCAACAAATTAATTGCAAGTGGGTTGCCTAAAAAATTTCAGTCCAGAATAAAAAAATAAAAAAATAAAAACAAAAAAAAGGTTTTTTTTTACATTTTTCTGGTTTGGTTAATAGACAAATTCCATACCAATCGAAAGTATGAAGCCCATAGAATATGCATTAAGCATTAACCAGACCGGTACCGATTAGTACTAGTATCGATTTACCTGCCTACCCAAGAGTTGTGACAGGAAAAAAATAGACAACCTAAAGTTTTCATACTTTACGGGCTCCATACTTTCGATTGGTATAGAATTTGTCTATTAAGGTGACGCAGCGTTAAAGTAAGAAACCGTGTTGGATATGTTTTAGATTGCTTGTTTTCTATGAGAGGCCGGCCCGGCCTCTCATAGAAAACAAGCAATGGAACAGCAAAAAATGGAAAGGGCGTAAGCGACAAAATGGTTTTTGTCGCATAATTTAAAAACCATAAATACATTTCATATAAGCTATGCACAAATTAAAGTGCATGCTTGAACCAATTTATGTACAAATTTTGGAACCTTAAATCACTCTCCTCTGTTGGAAAAATAGGAATCCCTTTTTTTACAGAGGTCTTTTCGATTGATTATTCTGTGCTATAAAAGTTGTCCAATCGTGTTATGCTATGGGCAATTCAAAGACAAAGACATGATGAATACTGACAATGAACTTCAATTTCTTAGCTTTAGTCATTGCTGAGAAAAATCGGCATCGCTACAGCCAAATTATCAAGGCGTCGCCTTAACCAAACCAGCGAAATGTTAAAAAAAAGTTTTTATTTTTTTTTTCTATTTTTTTTTATTCTGGACTGAAATTTTTTAGGCAACCTACCTGCAATTAATTTGTTGACATACGAAATTGAATATAAAATACTTTTCATCCAGTAAACAGCTCGGTGAAGGTCCTTCTATGAAGGGATCCTAGGCTATTAGATAATTTTTATAGAAAGCGCATGAAAAGCTGGAAAATCTATTTTCGCGACCTTTTCTTGGCCCATAAAACAGTTTTGGCAACTGTGCAGTCAAGCTCAAGGTCATCGTTAGACATTCCATATTTTATATTATTACTGAAAGACAAATAAATATTGTTTTAAATATTTATGTGGTAAAGTTTTATATACGTAACAATTTTACAGTACAACAGCTCATTTAATAATGACTTGGTTATCAATAATTATCATGCATTTAATCATAAACCCGAAAGACGTAAGGTACAACTCTTGCCATTCGCGCGCTATGATAAATAGCGCGCGATAAATCCAGCATTAAAATTTTAATTTTAAAATAATACATATTATTATAGTGAAAATTTAATTGTAGCGATTCAAACAGCGCACGATCCGATCACACTGTCAAAGTTTCTGATGCCTTGATCACACCTGCCGGGTAGAGTGGCGAGACTGCCCTCGGCCGAACACTGCCATAATATAAAACATACCGAGTGCTCGGCCGAGGGCACTGTCTCGCCACTCTACTCGGTAGGTGTAATCATGGCATGAAGTCTAAACTCTTAAAGGACCCAATGGCATTCCGCTTGATCGAACACCCATCAATCCCCAAGCGGCACCCGGCTGTCGCATAAAAATTGAAAATCTGTTGTGTCTGCGATTCCCACGATCGAGAAATCAGCCTTTCTCAAAGTGTACTGCAAAGGCCTTATAAGGCACCGTGAGTGACACAAATTATTTATAGAAATGTCACCAGCATGGAGACAATTCATTCAGACAAGACATTTTTTTGGGGGTCCGTCAAAAAATTCACTAAAAGGGTTCCACCACCAAAAAAGTTTGAAAACCACTGTCCTAAATTATTATTATTTTTTTTGTTTTTCAGGGCGGCAACAACGCTGGTCACACTGTGGTGGTGAACGGCAAGGAGTTCGACTTCCACCTGCTGCCCAGCGGCATCATCAACTCCAAATGCTCCTCAGTCATTGGTAACTTGATGTTTAATTACCATTAGATATGTATATTTGCAACTTTATATCATGTAAAAAAAATCCACAGCCGAACATATAACCTCCTCCTTTTTGGAAGTCGGTTAAAAAGAACTTATGTTTGTTTACTACTAGATGTTACTGCAACTTTTTTTTGTGTTGAAATTCGTATAAAACGCAAAAATTGAACACTAGCAGACAGACATGCTGTCTCTTAATAAAATTAAGCCTTCCGTTGATGCGAGATATTCCAATGTTTTTATAAAGTCCACACCAGCTATCCCCAACCCGCGGCCCGCAGGCCGCATGAGGCCCGCCGCGCCGGGACTTTATCTGTGGCCCGCGCGATGTTAAACCATTTTGAAATTCACGCCCACCGGCAAAATAAGGTACTCATCGTGAAAGTCGTGATTTTTTTTTCATTTTTAAATCGTTAATTTTGAAGAACGTTATTTTTGAAACCCAATAATTTTTGTTGCGGCCCGCGACACAAAGACCAAAACATCTTTGTGGCCCGCATGAAAAGAAAGTTGGGGATCACTGGATAAGAACATCATTGGCTATACATAATTACAGCATAATATCGTTAGAGCACAATATTATAGCCCAATAGTTCAAAAGATAATTCAACAATAATTAAAAAAACAAAATACAAACAATACTCTTCAGATTTAAAATAATAGCTTATGATAATAGCATTAAAATGTAGACTTGATTTACCTTCTCCCATTAGAGCCCACGCAACAATCGAAATATTTTACAGGATGTTTTAAAAACAAAAATGTATTTTTGTTTTCAAAACATGCGCGATTCAAGAGGATGAGTATTTGATTGTAGTTTAAAATCATTTAGGTATGTTCTAGTTAAGTTTATCTTTTAACTAGATGACCCGGTTAACTTCGTGTCACTTTCCTTCTAATATAAAACTTCCCTGGACTTCCATTTTAAACACTCCAATACTAAAATTAGTTAAATCAGTTCAGCCGTTCTCGAGTTTTGGCGAGACTAACAATATTAAAAATTCAGTTTCGTGACATTCAAAACCGGCGTAGAGTATAGCTGCAATGCGAGGCCCCATACGTTATGAGTTTCAGAAAACAAATGTTATCAGCTCGCTAGTCGCTTAGCGTGACCAATGACCACCAAAGCCAAAGGAAGGAAAACTACATCTGCCAGTATTTCTATTCCTTCCCATTTCCACTATGGTCATGCGCTCGCAGATTTATATGCAAAAAAAAAAACTTTCGTTATTAGGTTGGGCGTACATTTTTTGGAAAAAAAACACACCCCGTATAAACCACCTTCAGTTTGCGATAAAAATACATTGTTTAGCTTATCGGTCCCGTTCGTTATATAAAGCAGAAGGCAATTATAATTGTAAAGTCTGTGCCGGCTGTACCTCGTAATGACTGGTACGGCACAATCATTGCCAAGGTTGTTTCAACTTTTTTAAATCACGTCATTTTGCGCATGGAATTCACATTTTTACGGTAATAAGTTGGTGGATATATTCGTTATGCTAGTTGCTAGCCGTTAAATAATTGTATCTGTTTCATCAGTTATGAGTTTATGACTTATGATTATGAATGAGACAATAATTAAATTTAATTGCCAATGTGCAGCATATAATCCGATGTCCAATAATGAATAATGTTTACGTTATATGCAACAAAGCAATCAAAGCATCTGAATATTTGACAGTTGTGAGTTTGTCGCTAAAATTGTATCATATTGAAAAATGTTGCCACCAAAAGTTGAAATGTTAAGAAATGAGGGCACTCTTGATTTTACGGAGACACTATTCGCGAATCTGAATTAATAGCCTCGAGTAACCCTTGTTCTACTCAGCGCACTTTAATAAAAAGTGGAACAACTTCTTTGTACTGACAAAATGGAAACCAGCGATAACACAGGATAACACCAATAATATTATCGCTTATAAGTAACTTTCTAAATTCCAGGCAACGGGGTGGTGATCCATCTGCCCGGGTTATTCGAGGAGCTGAAGAAGAACGAGCTGAAGGGTATGGAGAACTGGCAGTCGCGGCTCATCATCTCCGACCGGGCGCACCTGGTGTTCGACGTGCACCAGCAGGTCAGTGCTCCACCCCCTGTGTCTAAACCTGGAGCTGCAAAACGAGCTGAAGGGCATGGAGAACTGGCAGTCGCGGCTCATCATCTCCGACCGGGCGCACCTGGTGTTCGACGTGCACCAGCAGGTCAGTGCTCCACCCCCTGTGTATACACCTGGAGCTGCAGAACGAGCTGAAGGGCATGGACATAGATATCAGAAACACAACAGGAGATAGGCTGCCGAGCGCACTTTGTTTGAGTCCTGATGTAAGCTACACTTACATTGACACCTAAATAATTACACAAATTACACCCACACATTGACAAATCCCCGTCGCTCACACATTCAAGGCGGTGCTCTCATTGCTGCGCACACATTGCCATCTACTGTGTAAGTACGCGCCTCAGTCCAGTAAACACATTCAACAAATTTCACACCTACGCTAGTGATTGACTGTCGATAAATTTGCTATCGAGCAGTTACTTTGTAGCATATCGCGAACAATTTTAGCTTTAGGCCCCAATACAATAATTTTGAACAAGTTCTGTTCAATGACGACCTCTGTGTATCAGTTGGTGGGGTGTTGGTAGCTCAAGCCGGGGGTCGCGGGTTCGAATCCCGCGACCCTTTATTTAAATTTTTCTTGAGGGGTTAAGAAATTTTAAAAAACTCTAAAACGTAATGAAATAATAATTAGTAAATTATTATTTCCTTACTTCATTACTTGTTTACTGTCAGTAGACTTAAAGTTTTAATAATTCCTAAGTGTAAAGTAATATTCTAGTCCATAATTATTATTGTTACGGTGTGTCGGGGGGACTGCCAAGTAAACTACGACAACAGCGACTTTTGCATTTTGTATCGCCAAGTCGCTGGTTGTCTCGATTCGGTTCGTTGTGAACTGACCCTAAAACTATAATGTTATGTTAAATCAAACATCTACATTAGCGGTCCCCCGACACACCTTGACAATAATTATGGACTACAATATTACTTTACACTTAGGAATTATTTAAACTTAAGTTCAGTAAACTATTATTTCATTACTTTTTAAAGTTGTTTTATGTTTGGCGGTTTTTTTTTTTATTTCGTAATTTAATTTTATTTCATACTTTTTGAACTTGTGTATTACTGGAGTTCCCAGAGCGTAAAAATCGTGCAAACCTCCGATTTTTGCAATAGTGGATGAAAATTGAAAAGAAAAAAAAGGAATGTGTAGCTGATAACATAAATAATAAAGTTTACCTATTGAAAAGTTGTGCTTTTGATTTTTAAATTATTCTCTTCCACTTCAAGTAAACTCATAAACTGTAAAATTTTGAAGAAAATTTGCATATTTCTTTCTTTTAAATATATAGCAAAATAATAAAATATATCATTATTTTTTTGATTTGTATCATTGCTTATATTCCAAAGAAAGAAAATAAGTTGAAAAAATATATAATTTATATTTCAAATTAATATTTTTGTATGTAGATGAGCATACCTCCAAATGTGCTTGTTGTGTGCCTCGCCAGGTAAATGGCGTTCCAATTTTTCTTTGGTTTTAAATAGGAAGTTTAAAATTATTTTTTAGGCTTAACAAAGCCTTCTATTTCTTAATGTGTATAACTTTTTAGCTCTTACTTTATTAAATTTTCTGAAAATGTAACACAAACTTTTCACGGATATTTCGAAGAAAATCTGTATTTTATTTCTTTTGGTTTGGTTTTTACAGAATATTTTTTTTTTTCATTAATTATATTTGCTAAAACATACTTAAGAGGCCGGGTACACTTGGAATTTCTCATACATACGTAATTCCAAAATCATTTTCTCATACGAAAATATTTAACATGTTTGAGTTGTTTTACAGTTTAAAATAGTAATTACCTAGGTTCCTGCACAAAAATTTACTTCAAAATATTTAAACACAAAATTTTCTTTTTTTGCTTTAAAATTTTTTTTAGTAAATTTACTATTTATTTATATATTTTTAGTGTTTTACTCTATTTTTTAGTGTTTAAATATTAAGTACTAAATTTACTAAAAAAAAATTAAAAACAATTTTTTTTTTTAATTTTTAAATATTTTGAAGTAAATTTTTGTGCAGGAACCTAGATAATTACTATTTTAAACTGAAAAACAACTCAAACATGTTAAATATTTTCGTATGAGAAAATGATTTTGGAATTACGTATGTATGAGAATTTCGAGGGTACCCGGCCCCTTAAACGAAAAAAATACAAATTAGGTTAAGAACTGATATTTTTTGCATTCAGGTAAGCATTTTCCAAACATAGGTCGCAGCATGCGTCTTAAGTATGTACGTGAGATTTGTAACACCCAATTTTTTTTCTGGCTTATATTATAGGAAGCTTAAATATATTTCAAAGACTAGAAAAATCTTTAATTTGTCGATGCATTTAATGTTTTAGCTCTCACTTAAATAAATTCTCAACAAATATAGAAAGATATTTTCGGTCTATTTTACACATTTTTGGAGATATTTAAACGTTTTTAAGTACTTAAAAGTTATCATTTCTCTAAAAATTAAATACGCACAACAAGTAAGTTTAACACACTTTTCGTTACAACCCTTAAATCTACCCAAACCCTTTTATCTTGGTTACGACGAGCGTTAATCTCTAAAAACTTTGCAAAAATCTTATAGTTGTATTTAGCTTAGCAAAGCAAACTTTCTTTTTTAAAAATGGTGTATTTGGTTAATTTTCAACGTAAGCAATCGGTTAAGAGTCATTAAATAACAGGAACAAAAAAAAATTTTTTTCGGGACCGGTTTTATATGGTGAAATATAAATTTTTAATTAAGTAACTAAAAAATTAAAAGCACAAAAAAAATTTTGGTAAACTTTGCAAGTTATAGTGTAAAAAAGAAAATGACACCTCAAAAACAAAAATCCATTCACTATTACAATTTTCGGAGGTTAAAACCTCTGGCGACTGCAGTATAGGTTATGGTGCAGAATAACTCCTATCAACAGGGTCATAAAATAACATCATGATTACCATATATGATATAATATGTCCTTTTCGATGAGGCCGTTAATATGAGCCCAAACACAAAAATAAATAAAATTAAATTAAGAAAATTAAAATTAAATAATTCCTAAGTGTAAAGGAATATTTTAGTCCATGATTGTTGTCAAGTTGTGTCGGGGGCCGCTAAAGCACATGTTTGATTTCACATAACATTATAATATATTATGTAGTTGTGTCGGGGGCCGCTAAAGCACATGTTTGATTTCACATAACATTATAATATATTATGTAGTTGTGTCGGGGGCCGCTAAAGCACATGTTTGATTTCACATAACATTATAATATATTATGTAGTTGTGTCGGGGGCCGCTAAAGCACATGTTTGATTTCACATAACATTATAATATATTATGTAGTTGTGTCGGGGGCCGCTAAAGCACATGTTTGATTTCACATAACATTATAATATATTATGTAGTTGTGTCGGGGGCCGCTAAAGCACATGTTTGATTTCACATAACATTATAATATATTATGTAGTTGGTGTCGTAGTTTACTTGGCGGTCCCCCGACACACCGTCACAACAATTATGGACTAAAATATTACTTTACACTTAGGAATTATTCAAACTTAAAGTCAGTAAATATTATTTCATTACTTTTTAAAGTTTTTTGGCGGGTGTTTTTTTAAATTTCTTAATTTAATTTTATTTCATGCTTTTTAAACTTTTGCTGGTTGTAGTGCAGAATAATATGCAAAGAAAACCGTCTATGAATGTCGTCTTGGATGAGCCCGTCAATATGAGCCCGAAAATTAAACCTCCAGTTTGGGTTCATACGGAGCTCGGCTCCTATAGAATCCAGGTGATGCTGCAACAGCAGCATGCAAATATTAACTGTTTATCCACGTCTTACTGGTTGTCGTAATTACAATGAGCCCAAACACGAAACCTGCAGAGGTTTCGTGTTTGGGCTGTTCTAAGTTGGTGAGGATTTGGGTATCCTATTGATTATCAGGTGATGCTGCAGCACCAGGTCAACTTTCAATTAATGTGTATGTTATTCATAAATATCACGAACCGGAATGCAAAATATAAAAATCATCAAACGACTGTTGCTAACGGCCTTTCACGAACCAGATAAACCACGATTTTCCAGCACTGAGCAGGCTGATGATGATGAACTATAGCTAAGAACACTCTCGATCATGTCAGCTTTCAAACAAAAAAAAAACTAGATCAAAATCGGTCCACCCGTTTGGACGCTACGATGCCACAGACAGACACACAGACAGACAGACACGTCAAACTTATAACACCCCTCTTTTTTGTCGGGGGTTAAAAAGCATTATACGAGTACTTAATTTTATTTTATTTTTAAACTTATGTAGGTTATAGTGCAGAATAACTCCTATCAACAGGATCATATTATCATTATGATTACCATCTATAAATGTAATTTTTGATGTGGCCGTTAATATATTGTATAAGCCCAAACACGAAACCTCCACTTTGCGTTCATACGAAGCTCGGCTCCTACACAATCCAGGTCTACTGCAGCAGCAGCAGCATGCAAATATTAACTGTTTATCCACGTCTTACTGGTTATCGCAATTAAAATGATGATTTTTCATTAACAGAAAAACAAAAATCACGAAAGGCGAATTTACACACAGACACATCCATTCGCACATCTACATACATTCATTTGGGTACTTTGTTACTCTAATTTAATAATAAAAAAATAAAAAAGAACGTAATAAAGTAATTCAATAGATTGCCTTACATAATTATTAGTGTTTATTAAACTATCAAAATCATCTACAGTTTAATATTAGTTATAACTCGTAAGTACTAATCGCAGCAATGTAATGTATCGACAACAAGAAACGACAGGTACATCACTATCGCACGGCTCTTATCAGCGGCGCGGCGGGGGCGGCCATGCACGTTAAGCGACCGATTCAATAAGCGCAATTTTCATTACTCGGTCAGACTGTTTTCAACACCAGGCACGCTACACTTAGCGAGCATTGTATTGGGTTCAATCGTTTGGTTACATTTCTCTCAGTACCCGACTAGTGCAATTATTTTAAGGAAAAAAAATGAGATTTTGGTAGAAAATACTGGAAATACTTAATTGTTTTTGTACTTACCTATGAAAAGTGACCCCTTTAAGTTTATGGTCACTTCGATTCTTGCATACAACAACTGAATAGGTAGGCATTTTAAAAAAACACTCCCGTAGTGCGCGCTTAGACGATCACGTCCCGACTAATTGTGTTTTCACAACTTTCGCCTGTTTTGCTCATGTTTCACTTACACCGGCCACGCCCCCACAGCCTCTCTTTATCTCTGTGGGCATGGAGAACTGGCAGTCGCCGCTCATCATCTCCGACCGGGCGCACCTGGTGTTCGACGTGCACCAGCAGGTCAGTGCTCCACCCCCTGTGTATACACCTGGAGCTGCAGAACGAGCTGAAGGGCATGGAGAACTGGCAGTCGCGGCTCATCATCTCCGACCGGGCGCACCTGGTGTTCGACGTGCACCAGCAGGTCAGTGCTCCACCCCCTGTGTATACACCTGGAGCTGCAGAACGAGCTGAAGGGCATGGAGAACTGGCAGTCGCGGCTCATCATCTCCTACCGGGCGCACCTGGTGTTCGACGTGCACCAGCAGGTCAGTGCTCCACCCCCTGTGTATACACCTGGAGCTGCAGAACGAGCTGAAGGGCATGGAGAACTGGCAGTCGCGGCTCATCATCTCCGACCGGGCGCACCTGGTGTTCGACGTGCACCAGCAGGTCAGTGCTCCACCCCCTGTGTATACACCTGGAGCTGCAGAACGAGCTGAAGGGCTTGGAGAACTGGCAGTCGCGGCTCATCATCTCCTACCGGGCGCACCTGGTGTTCGACGTGCACCAGCAGGTCAGTGCTCCACCCCCTGTGCTTACACCTGGAGCTGCAGAACGAGCTGAAGGGCATGGAGACCTGGCAGTCGCCGCTCATCATCTAAGACCAGGCGCACCTGGTGTTCGCGGGCGCACCTGGTGTTCGACGTGCACCAGCAGGTCAGTGCTCCACCCCCTGTGTATACACCTGGAGCTGCAGAACGAGCTGAAGGGAATGGAGAAAGGGCAGTCGCCGCTCAACTTCCTAAAAGATTTTGGAGTTGCAAAAATGTTCCTCAAAATGACAGTGCTTGTCCACAATAGGTGCACTTTACAAATTTAAATCCTGGTTTATACATAATTCTTCGTAAACGTTATAAAAAATTGCGTTTCCTTTTAAAGCGTGGATGACCGACGGGAGAGTTAGACCACGGTTTAAGGGCTCGTCGGTAAAGCTCGTCGTGTGGTGAGCCTGGCTCGCGGCTGTATTTCTAACTCGGCTCGCCATGCTAAACTATGGAACAAGACGTGTTTGCGACTGTTATGCTCGCTCGTCATCTCCGACACGATCAGCATCAATGAACCACCAGCCAGGTTCGTCGCGACTCGCGTCTTACTCGCCTGTTGGTCATCCGCTGTAGGTTGTCTTTTATTCGTGATATGAGCATGTTAATTTTAAAGGAGCCTGATTTGCAATGCCGTTTCCACTCTGTCGAGTCAGTCGGCATAGGCTTGCCCAATAGTGCGAGCTTTCAAATCGGAAACAGGAATTGTGAATAGCACCACAAATGTCTGGCTCATTGGCTGTATATTTTCAGGTTGATGGTCTCCAAGAGGCGGAGAAGGGTCAGAACTCGCTCGGCACCACCAAGAAGGGCATCGGCCCGACCTACTCCAGCAAGGCGACCCGCAACGGAATCCGAATAGGAGACCTGCTGGGCGACTTCCAGCAGTTTGAGGAGAAGTGAGTTGTTGAGTACAATTTTACAGATCCAATTTGATCATTCAGTAAATAAATCATGTCCTGTGTGTTACGTCATCGCAATGACTATATAGGTTTGCTTTGCAAATTGTAATGCAAATCTTAAATCTTGGTCGAGAGCAGCTCTGGATTTATGTGTAGGCAGTATAGGCTATGGGCTATGGGCGGCAGCGTCCTATGGCGTCCTAGGGGGGGCGGCAGCGTCCAAGGATGGCGGCAGAGTTCGTATATAGGGACGGCAAATTTAAAGTGACCTATACTCATAAGAAACATAAATCTGGCTCTGGTCGAGAATGTAATACTGCTATTTATGCTCGTTCAGAGGAGATTCAGTCACGTAAAGGACAACACAGTGTAACAATAATGGTGCTATTAGCTGCTATCATATTATTTTAATGTCAAACATTTGTATGAAAAAAAAAACATTTAAAATTAATAAATTTTATAAATCAAATGAACTAAACAAGCTTTAAATTTAGTACGGATTGACATTTTACCATGATTTTAATGAATTGCCTCTACTAATAGCCTGTTTTCAGGTTCCGTACCCTCACCGCTAACTACAAGAGAATGTTCCCGTCCCTGGAGGTGGATATTGAGAACGAGCTGGTGAGGTACAAGAAGTACGCTGAGGATATCAGACCACTGGTGAAGGATACCGTGTCGTATCTACACAGAGAGATCGGTGCGGGGAAGAAAGTGCTGGTTGAAGGCGCGAACGCCGCCATGTTGGATATTGATTTCGGTACGTATTGATGTTCTCGCTTGTTTTGTTATTTATTTTATTAGCAGATGACGTCCGCAAATCCGTTGCGCCAAAATTCGTTTATCGCGCGGGAACGCTACATTTTTTCGGGATAAAAGTATCCTATGCCCATTGCCGAGACTCAAAGTATCCGTATCAAATTTCAGCAAAATCGGTTCAGCGGTTTGGGCGCGAAGAGGTGACAAACAGACAGACACACTTTCGCATTTATAATAATATTAGTAAATATCAGTATGGAAGTACGGATTTCATTTCGTTTCTGAGTTGAAAATATCTTAATTGATCGACTAAATGGATTTGAAACAAGTTTTACGGCATAATGCTGGAATTCTTGCTATATTGTGTTTAGAATCCCTTAAATAAAGAAGAGAAGCTATTGTCTTGAAGCTCCATAATTTCCCTACCATTTTCTCTAACTAGTTATTTATGACAGGCACGTATCCGTACGTGACGTCATCGAATTGCAGCATCGGCGGCGTTTGCACGGGGCTGGGGCTGCCACCGCGCCTGGTGGGTGACGTGCTGGGCGTGGTCAAGGTGTACACCACGCGCGTCGGCGACGGGCCCTTCCCTACCGAGCTGCACGACGTGAGTGCACACACACACACACACACACACACACTTGTGACGTCACGATCATAGGCAATATATGCGGTATGACGATAGATTTGTGGCGAGGGCGACTGGTGACGACATTGCCCAGTACAACTTTTCTAGTTATAGCAACTACTAAGTATCTTGATTTTTTCTTTTTGCTACGAGAAAGTTTATCTAGTACGTAAAAGAGGTTTATAATTTTCTATATGCGCAGGAGACGGGGCGGCTGCTACAGGAGCGCGGGCACGAGGTGGGCGTGACCACGAAGCGCGTGCGCCGCTGCGGCTGGCTAGACCTCGTCGTCGTGCGATACACCGGCATGGTCAACGGTTATACCAAGTGAGTAGTTTGTGGCATGTAGGGACTGATACTGAACAGTTTTGTCAATTGACTAGCCTGGATCTAAAATGGCCATAAGCTGATCGCAGATTCGTCAGTACCATACGCGCCGTACGCGTCGAACGCACCGCATAGTACACGAAATGCGGCGCGTACGGTGCGGACGAATGTGTGAGGTTTCACATCATTCATACAACGAATTCAAATGCGGCGCGTTCGGCGCGTGCGTGCTGATAAATGTCCGATCACTTAGTATGCACCATTTGCCTTACGCAGGTACTCACCGGGCACGGGTGCTTCGGTGAGTACCTATGTAGGGTTGCCAGGAGAGAGCTAACGCCAGCCTGCCATGAATGTGGCGCTGCGGAGGACACGGCCCAGCATACCCTTGAGGTGTGCGATCGTTGGGCCGTGCAGCGCCACGATCTCGTGGCGGTGCTAGGTGGAGACCTCTCACTCCCGAGCATGGTGCGCTGCATGCTCGAGAGCGATGAGGCATGGCAGGCGGCGGTCTCTTTCTGCGAAATTGTTATGTCGCAGAAAGAGGCCTCGGAGCGAGACAGAGAGGACAATCCCACCTCTCTGCCGCTCCGCCGGCGTAGGACGGGAGTGCGGAGGCGTCGCTACGCGAACCTCCTAACTCTTGTCTAACGGGGCTCCGGGTCAGGATGAGAACCTGCCCGGCTTTGTTAGTCCCGGCGTCGAGGGGAACGCTTTAGTTTGCCTAAGCGTTCCCTTACTTTGGTGGAAGTCCGGTCCGAGGTAGACCGGCCAGTCGTGGAGGGAGTCCTGTGTTTGTTAGATCCGGGATATCCCTCCTCTATACGGCTGAAGGCGAACCGCAGGTGGTTTTAGTGAGTAGGAGTCTCACATACCCCCGGGGTGCTTCAGCTAACTGAGGCACATACCCAACCCGGGGCACCCATGATGGGTTTCCCCTGCGTAAAAAAAAAAAAGTATGCACCATTTATGTATATATTATTTTGATATCGAAACGCGTTTGAAGTCGCTGTGGACTTATGAATGAAGTTTATATTGATATTAATAATCAAAGGCAAGTATATTATATATCGTGGCCAGCTTCACCTGAATTTATTTATCATTTTTATATTAGAAATGGCACATACTAAGGGCCTGTTTCACCACTTCCTGATAAGGTGCCAGATATGCTTATTTGACAGATTCTCCATACTCTATTTGTCAAGTAAAGTGGTGGATAGCCTTATCAGGAAGTGGTGGAACAGGCCCTTAGATGATAATTATTATTGATAACCCAAAAAAGTTACTTAGACCAACTTTAGTTTCAGGATAGGCAGCCCTTATTGCTGACTTAAAAAGCCTAAGCAGGCTACTAGACGATCAATTTTATTGTGCAACATTATTGACAGGGTTAATATTGAACGCGCCCGCCTTTTGATCTTATTGTCAAATAAATTGTTCAATATTATTGTTCATTTATATTGCACAATAAAATTGATCGTCAAGGGGCCCACTTATGATAATGTATGTAATTTATATAATACGAGCTTTTGCCCGCGGCTTCGCTCGCGTTAAGAGGCCGGGTACCCTTGGAATTTCTCATACATACGTAATACCAAAATCATTTTCTCAACCGAAAATATTTAACACGTTTGAGTTGTTTTTCAGTTTAAAATAGTAATTACCTAGGTTCCTGCACAAAAATTTACTTCAAAATATTTAAACACAAAAAAAATATTTTTTGTTTAAAATTTTTTTTTAGTAAATTTACTACTAAATATTTAAACACTAAAAAATAGAGTAAAACACTAAAAAATATATAAATAAATAGTAAATTTACTACAAAATATTTAAATCATAAAAATCAAAATACTAAAAAAAAATTAAAAACAAAAAAATTTTTTTTAGTGTTTAAATATTTTGAAGTAAATTTTTGTGCAGGAACCTAGATAATTGCTATTTTAAGCTGAAAAATAACTCAAACATGTTAAATATTTTCGTATGAGAAAATGATTTTGGTATTACGTATGTATGAGAATTTCGAGGGTACCCGGCCCCTTAAAAAGTATTATTGTATACAAACTTTGATACCGTATTTTAACCCCTTGGTGGTAGAATTGATCAAAATCCTTTCTTAGCGGATGCCTACGTCATAACATCTACCTGCATGCCAAATTTCAGCCCGATCCATCCAGTGGTTTGGGCTGTGCGTTGATAGATCACCATGTCAGTCAGTCACCTTTGAGTTTTATATATATAGATAGACTAGCTGTTGCCCGCGACTTATACCGCGTTAACATAGTTATAATAACAAATATGGATAATTTTCCCCTTTTTGTGGTTCCGTATACAAAGGGTAAAAACGGGATCCTATTTAAGCAAACGTCAATAAACTTTCATGTTTCTAACTTAAGAAATGACGGAATTTCACCCCCTTGGGGGAAGAATTACCAGAAACGCTAAATACGTATCCATTCATTTTTAATCAGTAGCACAAAAATAAAATTTCATGTTTCTAACTCAAGAAATGACGGACTTTCATTCAATCTTTCAACCCCAATTTCACCCCCTTGGGGGTAGAATTTCCAAAAACGCTTAAACATCTATCCATTCATTTTTAATCAGCAGTTCAAAAATAAACTTTCATGTTTCTAACTTAAGAAATGACGGACTTTCGTTTAAACTTTCAACCCCTATTTCACCCCCTTGGTGGTAGAATTTCCAAAAACGCTTAAATACGTATCCAATCATTTTTAATCAGTAGCCCAAACATAAAATTTCATGTTTGTAACTCAAGAAATAACGGACTCTCATTCAAACTTTCAACCCCAATTTCACCCCCTTGGGGGTAGAATTTCCAAAAACGTATCCATATAAATACGTATCCATTAATTTTTAATCAGTAACCCAAAAATAAAGTTTCATGTTTCTAACTCAAGAAATGACGGACTTTCATTCAACCCTTCAACCCCTATTTCACCCCCTTCGGGGTAAAATTTTCAAAATTCCTTCCTTAGTGAGTGTCTACTTAATAAAACAACCCTACTCACCAAATTTCGTTGCTGTAACTTTAACAGTTTTTGCTCAGCGATGATGAATCAGTCCGTCAGTCAGTCAGGACATGTAATTTTATAAGTATAGATGTATTGACTATTACAGGATATGTCTGACAAAACTGGACATACTGGACTCGCTACAGGAGATCAAAGTGGGCGTGGCGTACAAGCTGAACGGCAAACAGATCAACTACTTCCCCTCCTCCATGCCTGAGCTGAGCAAAGTTGAGGTACGTTATTAGTTATTACTTATTAGTTATTATTATTAACTCTTTGATTGTTTTGAAAAGTTGAGAGTTAAACAAAATAGGCGACAATTTAATTTATAAGCTAATCTGTTTTGAAACTTTGCTGAATGTTAACGTGATTAAGGCCTTTGCATTCATGGTAGTATTCTCAGATTAAAGTAACAGTTATTAAAAAAAAAAAAAAACATGATTCTTATTTCAACAAAGGTTACGCAGCGTATTACTATTCAAGTTCCGCTGTTTTTATCGTGTAACTTTTTCAATAAGCCAGAGCAAGACAAACTAACTACTTTTTCCCAGTATTCGGTTTGTAAATGTTATCTTAGTAATCCATACTAATATTTTAAATGCGAAAGTGTCTGTCTGTCACCTCTTCACGCCCAAACCGCTGAACCGATTTTGACGAGGTAGGGGGATACTTTTTATCCCAAAAATGTACGGTTCCGCGCGATAAACGAATTTTGGAGCAACGGAGATGCCTGAGATCATATCAAAGGGTTTTCGTGGTTGGATACCGCTGTCGATCCTGGCGACACAAGAGATACAGTGGTGGGAATGTGTGGTGGGCCAAAGCCCGTTAAAAAAAATCGGCCAAGTGCGAGTCGGACTCGCGCACGAAGGGTTCCGTACCGATAAAGAGCAAAAATAATGTTTTTTGTATGGAAGCCCCCTTAAATATTTATTTTATTCAAATATTATTACTTACTAATTATTAAAGTACACATATAATTAAGGCCTTTGTGAAAATTTCAAGTGCCTACCTGTTGTCATCATTGATACCGAGCAAAAAATGTTTGAAAAATCACGTTTGTTGTATGGGAGCCCCCCTTAAATATTTAAATTATTTTGTTTTTAGTATTTGTTGTTATAGCGGCAACAGAAATACATAATCTGTGAAAATTTCAACTCTCTACCTATTACCGTTCTTGAGTTACAGCCTGGAGACAGACGGACAGACATCAAAGTCTCAGTAATAGGGTCTCGTTTTTACCCTTTGGGTACGGAACCCTAAAAACGGGTATCATCTAGTTGTGCTATAAATTTCGTGGAATAAAACATAGAAAAACTTATACAATTCAGGTGGAGTACGTGACGCTGCCTGGCTGGGTGTGCAGCACGGCGGACGTGCGCGAGATCTCCAAGCTGCCGGAGCCCGCGCTCAACTACGTCAAGTTCATTGAGAACTACCTCAACATACCAGGTATAGTATTACTGACATTCCCATTACCGGTCAATTTACATCAGGGGCTCCCAAACTTATTGTCTACGACCCACTTAAAAAAAAATGTTCTAGCGCCCCCATTGTTTCAAATCCAGATGAAATAAACCCAAGCTTCTACACAACGCCCCATTTCTGGGTCCCACACCGCCCCACTTTAGAGCTTCAGCGCCCACAAGGGGGCGTCATCGCCCACTTTAGGAAAGGCTAATTTACATTAGCATGACGTGTCGATGCGATAGAGTGCATTTTCACAGTAATGAGAACAGATTTTTTTGTTGATGTTTGATGATTTCCGTTTTCGACGGGTGACTCTGGTACCAGACAGATGTATTTCTGAAGACGACTAGGGCCAGATCATATAGCGGCGTGAAGCGTCGATGCAACGAAATACAATTTTAAATGAGCCATTCAAAACTGAGCTTTGCTTACTACCTGAGAATATACACATTGAATTGCCGCTCGCGATGTCGGGCGTGTTCCTAATTTAATCCATCAATCCCCAAGCGGAACCCGACGGTCGCATAACAATTGAAAATATATTGTGTCTGCTATTCCCTAATAAATACATACTTTAATTGCTATTCTTTTTATCTTTTCCAGTGAAATACATCGGCGTGGGTCAAGGCAGGGAGTGTATAATCAGCGTCGACTAACATCGCGGTGTACTTAGTTTAATTACTACGGTAACTCGTTCATACCAAAATGTGTCTAAGTGTGGTACAAATACGGCCGACATTCGCATACATAGTACAGTCAGCATTATATTAGTTCTATTATAGATTTAAGATAGTTAAATTTATTGACAGTTAGCTAATATTGCGGTAAAAAGTCCGTTTGGCTATAGTTTTGTCTCTCTCCTATTAATTTTACGAAGGCGAGGCGTGAGCGGGATGGCAATATTCCTTTTGTGCTGAAAACGGGAAGAAAGTAGTTAAACGGACTAAAATATATTTTAACTATAATGCTGGCTCTACATCACTCTTTGCGTATCAGTATTTAGTTTTTTTATACAATATATTATACAAATCAGGGCCTTGTCCAGTCCGCTAAAACATATTTTTATATAATTTTTATAATATTTGAAATTATGACGTATTGAGCTATTTCTATTAGGAATAATTTGATCATGCCTGTACTTAATATCATAGTTGTATATCATATTAATTTTATTTATGGCATATAAAATATACAATTTAAATCTTATTTTATCAAGAGTTGAATGCTAAATCCCAGTGTGGTGAAATGGAAATCAGCCAATTGACTAGATTTTTGAGTCCATAATTATTTACTTAATGCTACACTTAATGTTATTTATCAGCAAAAAAAAAAAAAAAATTATATAACTAACATTTATGGCTAAAAATATTTTTCAATGGCAAATTATTTAGTCAATGACTATTAACTTTTATAATTACACATACTAGAGCTCAGACGGTCAATTATTTTTTCTCTAGCTGTTAGGGTAATCTGTACTTTTAGAACTTATATCGCTCGTAGTGAAAAATGTTCTCGAATAACGTTTTCTTATGTTTTGTTATAGCTGTTTACGCGTTCGTTACTTATTATGAGCAAGTGAGTATAAATAGACGCAAATCAAACAGGATTTTGAGTTTTTTTTTTATATTTCTGAGTTTTTTTTTTATGTATTCAACATAGGTGTTGATTGGTTATGTGTCTGGCGCCAACCAAACCGCGCTATCGATATTCTATATCGAATGAATACATTTCTGTCAAAAACTCTGAAATCAAAAAAGTAATTTGGCTAACATTGAAAAGAGTGTATTGGCTAACGCAAAATTGTTTTATTTATGCTCACTTATTCGTACATTTTAAAACTTGGTTGATTGGTGCGCTTAAGAAAAATTAAAATAAGTTATGATAGCAATAATAAGAATCACGACTGGCCTGGTTCCTAACAATAGTTTATAAACAAACGACTGTTTACTATTGAAAAACTGCTTAAAACCTACGCGTGTTCAAGTAGTTTGACCAAATATTAAATCAAACATTTTTCGTATCCTTCATTTAACATATTTTTAATGCTGGCTATTTGATCAAATTATTTGACCCTATGGCGTTAAGGACTGTACTTTAATTAATTAAGCTTTGAATTCATAAAATGTTTGATGCACAAACCTAAAACTATTGTTTGAAAAGTGGTTACTTTGTTATCGTGAGAAATTTTGATTAAAAACGAATTCTTGATCCAATTCATATTTGACCGTGTAGATCAATTTTATGACAAAAATTTGAGTGAGTAAATTGTGTTTTATAAATAAAACTAAATCCAACATCCACTTTATAATATTTCGAATAAAATTATTTGTATTGATAAAGCTTACGTTACATTATTTCTTTTAATAATTGTTTTAATTTTTAACCGACTTCGTTAGAAGGCGGGTTATGTTTTTTATACTAAAACGTCCCATTCCAAGCCTATGTCAGCTTATAAAGTTCGTTTAGCTTCGATGTGTATGTGATATTATTGTTAATATTACAGTTACAAAATAAATAGTGGTTTATTCTTATCATTTTGTTTTATTTGTATGAAGTTTTCTGTATAGGAAAGAAGGAACAAAGGACAGATTGACATAGGTAATTTGTCACTTTGCCTACTCTACCATAGAAAGACAACTTTCTATACTGGCCATGCCAAGCATGACTCACGAAAATAAGATTTTGTGCGTCGCAATAGTAACAATGAGAATTGAGATCTGAGTTTTTCATTGAACAAGCGAAAAACTCACCTAGGTAGGCAACGTTATCGTAAAGTTAAAACGCTTTTAAGCTATTATTAATGTGATTGAAAAATAGAAACTCCATGTCTACTGCTAAATATTGTATTTATATCACGTCAAATATTTCTTTAAAATAGTATAATATTGAAGTGTAGCACGTCTTATTACATGCAAAGTATTGTTCCAACAAATTTTATTTGACAAAATATATGTTATACCTATAGTATTTCTTCAACTAAGTATAACATTTCATATTACATGCATTATATATTTTAAAATTAGGTTTCAATTAAATAGTTACAATAATTTATTCATATTTACATAAGTAGTTTAAATTCGTGATTTTGTTTCTAATTTACATAATATTTTTTATGGCGGCGAATACATGACACCTTTTATAGCGTACTAATCATTTGTAACTCACAAATAATAACTTAAAATAACCATTGAGCTACATAAAATCGGCCAAATGCGTGTCGGACTCGCGCACGAAGGGTTCCGTATCGATACAGAGCAAAAAGAGGCTAAAAATTGTGTTTTTTGTATGGGAGCCTCCTTACATTTTTATTTTATGTTAATATTATCATTAAATATTAAAGTACACATATAACAAAAGAATGTGTGAAAAATTCAAGTGCCTACCTCTTGCCATTATTGATATAGAGCAAAAAAGGCCGAAAAAATCACGTTTGTTGTATGGGAGCCCCCCTTAAGGCGCAGCGCAGACGACCGACTATCCGTGACGCACTTTTTAGTCTGTGGGAAATAGAACCTATGCAATTATATGCAGTAACGCACACGACGCGCAAAAAGTCCGCTTATAATTGCATAGGTTCTATTTCCACAGACAAAAAGTGCGTCACGGATAGTCTGTCGTCTGCGCTGCGCCTAAATATTAAATTTATTTTGTTTTCAGTATTTGTTATAATTGTAATATTAATTTTATTTTGTTTTCAGTATCAGCGGCAACAGATGTACCATCGAGGAAATTGATTCCTAGGCATCTGCCTAGGAATCAATTTCCTTACATACACATAACAGACCAACGTCATTTGGTCGGATCATATCAATTCAATGTTAACAGCTATGATCTGTCGGCTGGGTTTGACGTAACACGACCAAACTACGTAGGTCCCCCATCTGATTAGGAATCAACTTCTCTGATAGTACACAATCTGTAAAATTTCGGAATTCTAGCTATAGCGGTTCTTGAGATACAGCCTGGAGACAGACAGACGGGCAGACAACGAAGTCTTAGTAATAGGGTCCCGTTTTTACCTTTTGGGTACGGAACCATAAATAAATTCAACCACTGTCTCTATTTGATTATGCAGCAAACTAAATTTGTACTATGTGATTATAATTTGAAAATTCTATCTACAGAAGTGGGTACATTACTTCATTCCATGGTACTATCGCTAAATGTCCCTTTACTCGCGTACGAAAATACTGCTGTCACTTTCTATCGTTTGCCAATTATATGGAAACACAATATATTCGTGCGCGAGTGAAAGAGACAAAAGGCGATTGGTTAATGAACAATTTTCCACACAACACTCTATTTACAATAATAATATTATGTATAATAATAATATCTATGGACGCTTCACACCATGGCCCCGTGCTAAGTACCTGAAGGACTTGTGTTACGGGTACCAGACAACGGAAATATATTTAATACGTTTATACTATACATATATTTAAGATTTTTATTATACGATACACATATTTAATACACACCCATGACCCAGAAACTTTGAAAACTTTTTGTTCCGTCGACGGGATTCGAACCCGCGACCCTCGGCTTGATCTACCGACTGCCCACCAACTGAGCCACAGATGTCGTCACTCGTCACTCTATTTACAATGATTATTATTATTACAATTGTATACATTATTATTTTCAGATTTAATAAAAACTTTTTTGTATTTTTTTTAAATATTATTTACATAGTAATTATAGTCTTTTGAACCGTTTTTGATTTTTTTTCTTTTCAATATACGTTTATAGTACAAGAATCATAATATAAAGCTCATATTTTACACTAGGTTTGGTAAAAATAAGAACATAATGATGTAACAAGTGGAATGATTACATTTATGAAGAAAAATCTTGCCGTCTGGCCATTACATTTTATTTTAAGGACTGATGGTAAGGAACTTCTGTACCCAGTCAAATTTTATACATTTATTGTATTATAACATAATAATATGCTTATCTACTAGAATATGCTACACAGTCAATAATGTTTTATAAGCCTAAAGTTACTTAAATTCCTTTACTAATAAAGTAGTTAACACTGTGCATACTGATATTTTAATAATACAATGTTTGTCCTAGTCACTAGATAAAACGTTGTGTAAAGATGCTCCCTCACCGCGAGCATTCACGTATAATGACATTGATTCGACTTTGAGCATTACATTACAATACTACCTCCCTTGCAAGCATTTGCGTGTAACATAAATTCGACTTGCATTACATAGCAAGCTGACTTCACTGTCACGTAGCATTGATGTTACAAGTTGTATCAAGATATTACACATTGTATCATTACAAGGTTCTCGCTCGGTTCTCCTTCGTCGCTGATGTAATGCTCGACTCCGTAACGTTACAATACAAGTGAAGACTCCCGGTGAGGGAGCACCTGTACTATAATTTGGATACACAGTGTTGATATTTTTTAGTAAGGGGGTTATTATAATATGTTAACTGCTCCCTCACATAACAAATAGTGCGATGTTTGAGTCGCGGAAAAAGTAGAAACTCCTACACGACTATTACGCATCCACAGGTAAGCATGCAATAGAAATAGTAGAGATGGGGAAGGTGCTATTTATGTAGTCACTCGAGCGTCATGGAGACCTAGTAGGTTTTTTACGTTAGGTAAAACTGATAAAAAAAATAAGAAGAGCGTTTTTTATTTAAGCGGTGGGTTCAGAAACTGCAGCCATTTTAAAGTTTTGAAAAAGAAAAGATATTCACAAAATTGCTTATTTAGGTAAATTATAAATATATTTAAGACAACAAGGACTAAATCATTTAGTGTAGTGCAAAATAAAATAATTGCGATGCTTAGTTCGGAAAATAAGAAGCTTTATTTTTTTATATTTCAAAATGTCCCTACAGGCTTACCTGACCTTTGAACCGTCAGTGCTTTATATGGAAGCTTCTTTGGGGTATACTAAACATCCCCTATCTTAATCTGACAGATCCGATGACATTTCAATATTAAAAAAAATCGGTTGTCTGTAAAGTCGGTTTACTGACGATAGTTGAACGTGACAACGTCATAGCCTTAACCCCTCAGTTCCGGGAAAAATCTATGCAAAAAAGTTGGCAGGTCAATGTGCAAAAAAAATGGCACCCGGCCTACCCTCTTTGTAAAATTAATGTAATATCCTTACATACAATCCATATTTTATGTTTGTGTGAACTACATTATAATATATGTTAAATTTTCTATCTATCAAGCCATCATAATATAGTATTTAGTCCGATGTGATATTAGTTTCTGAATTATAATTAGTGACTTGTTCAGAAGAAATAAACGAATACTTTATTCTTCATATATTAAGTCATACCTTGACACGTAGGAAATAGAGCACAATTTTGAATAGCCGAAATAATACTAATAGCTCACAGATTGTTTATTTATTTTTTATTCAGAGTGTGGTCAATGTATCAAAGGTCATAACTAACCAAACTTCTTCATACAAAAGTATTCTCTAAGTCATCGAAATACGTAATATAATCGAAACAAAGAGCGCGGCCCAGGTGGGCCTTACGGTTGTTGAGAGACTTGAGAGTGTAAATGGAACGCCTCAGAGCTGTCAGCGAGGTAACGCCGCATGAACTGTCATGTTTTTCGGGCGCGCACCCCATATCGAATTATAAGACGTTATCACGTCAAAAAAATTAACCCACCACGTGAGAAATCTGATTTCTATACCATGATAACTAGCAACATGTCGGAAGCCTATACAAGCTTAATCTGACACGCTCGAGCTAACCCCGAAATCCCCTCTTCCCCTCCCCAACTAAAACATTTTCATGCGCGAAACAGACAAGTATTGATGGATTAATATACACGAATCATTACTCTGCAACTAGTCTATTTCCATTAAGCATATTGTTATAGATATTTAACATCCAAATAACTCAATAGACTTATAATATTTCGTATACAGTAAACTATTAGGACCCGTTTCACCACTTCCTGATAAGTGCCGGATAGGCTATCCACCACTTAACTTGACAGATAGAGTATGGAGAATCTGTCAAATAAGTTGTGGATAGCCTATCCGGCACTTATCAGGCAGTGGTGAAACAGGCCCTTACACTTTTATAATAAAGGAACCTGTTTTTAATCTCGACCATTAGGGGACATATTTCTGTCTCGCTTCTTCTTCGGCGCCGCCCTATGTCTGTCTCGCTTGCGGCTTGATGATGAGCAGGACGATGATGGACTGGAGTCAGGGGGGGAGCCGGCTTCGTCGGGAGTCATCCCCATGGTCTGTGACTCCGGTGTAGAAGGTTCTAGGACACTATTCCTCAGCGCTCGCCTTTGTTCATCTGTGTGTTGAGGACACCGCATTGAGCTGTGACAAGGACAAAAAGTATTTTTTAAATGTCCCTTTTAAACTTGCCCAAACAGCTTGATTGAAAAAAAGAGGTTTTTCTCTAAGAGAAATGGCTCGTTTTTTTTTCAATTTAATTAATTCTAGATGGTGTCTACAGTTACATTTCACTAAAATCTGTTTCATATGGTGAAAAATGATTAAACCTATCATCCCCAAGCAGCAGCCAGCTGCCGCATAACAATTGAAAATAATTTAATAATGGGTATAGTACAATATTATTGTGTCTGCGATACCCACGATGGAGGTGTTAATAACATAGAAAAAAGCAGGCCAAATCCCATATTATATGCTGAGGTTTTTGAATTACTATATATTATTTAATAGGGAATGCCTCCGCTGCCGGCGCCGGCTCCCAAAAATATCAGTAATGGGAACCGGCGGTAAGTATATAGATTAGGAGGTCACGACATTTTTGGTAACGATATCCAAAATGACTTATTTTAGATTGATAAGATAAAGAGCAACTCTCTGATGCCAAATATGTCGGTCTGCCTGCGTAAAGTAGTTGCGTCCTCTGTTTAGGGCGCCTGAAAACCCAGTTATCATGACCAAAAAAAAATGATAAGGTAAATGGCTGAGTAAGATTTATTAGGTAAGTACTAGTTGTTCTCATATCAGTAGCGTAAAAACTGACCAAATATTCGGTTGCGTTATGAAGCAACGAGCGTTCAAACGTGATTTATCGTGACCTATACAGGGTGCAATTAAACCTTCCTGCCAAATTTTTTCCAGGGTTTAGGTATCATTAGGAGAGTCCATTTAACCAAAAAAATTGGGTGTTATTTTTATTTCAATAACATATTTTATCCCATTTAAAATCGTTGCAGAATGGTCAATCGCGGCGCGGGGGAATGAACGGGGGTAACGCGGGGGGAGGCGCGCGCGCGGGGGCACGTCACGCGCGGGCGACGCGTCGTGTCCATTAATTGTAGTGTTTTTTAGGATAACTTTCGGACTATAAAAGAAAAAATACGTGTATTTTTATTTTTAACAAGGATCAATATAATATCAAAATTTGTCAGGAAGGTTTAATTGAACCCTGTATAATGCCTGCAAAGAAACTCCCACTAGTTTGTCGCCAGTTGATCATGGCTGGAAGAAAGACTGTGAGAAGTACATTCCTGTTTGGTACACAGGTAATCAGCTGCCAATCAGTGTGGCTGATGTAACAATAAACGATGAAAATGAAAACGAAGATATTTATACTGGTAAGTCACAAACTTAGAATGCATTCACGTTTAACCGATTTACCGACCGAGGCGTTTAACCGACTTAAAAAGGTGAAGGTTAGGTACCTATTTGTTCGGCTGTGGATATTTTAGTTTTTTGTGATACATTTTCTTAGCTTAGCTTTACCTTAGCTACCTTTTTTCAGCCACCTAAAAGTAAGATTTTGCACCACAGCTACAGTTATAAACCCCGTGGTTACTTCCGAAGGTACTGAACAGAACTTCAGATAGTCCTTATACATGTTAGAGAGTTTCAGCGTTGTTTAAAGAAGCAAAGATATTGTAATTATGCTTCTATACAGATCACACATCATCATCACCACCATTAACCCATCAAGATCCAAGCCCCATACGAGCACCGGTGATCGCGACAATAGAATACAATAGCATTTCCAAGAATCCCCGATCGAAGGATTCAAATATGCATCCTTACAATACGACTATTAATGACCTTATTATATAATTGTACTTTTCATAGTCCTTTATGGTCGATTTACACAGGTGACTAACGGGTCGATTTTAGTCACCTGGCAAGTCACCAGTCGAATCGCCACCCCATTTACACGGGTGACTAACGGGTCGATTTTAGTCACCCGGCAAGTCACCAGTCGAATCGCCTGTCCAAGTCGAATCGCCACCCCATTTACAAAAATCGCCTGTGACTAGTTCATTCTGCGTGAAAATGTCGCGTCTGCGCTCGCTACAGTAGTATTCGCAGCAAGCGATCGCTTGCGACTGAGCGTTTACACGGTCGATTTTAGTCACCAGCCGCATGCGGCCACTGGCTTGCGACTTTAGCCGCATGCGGCGTAGTCGAATCGCCATTTACACGGTCGATTTTCGCCGTGCGGCGTAAATCGTGCGGCTTTAGTCACCCGTGTAAATCGGCCATTAGCTCAAGACTGATGTTTTTGATCATTATTCTGTCATTTGACAAGCGATGTTTGCTGAATAGGCGCCGGCAGCCTGTTCGGCAAACATCGCGTGACTTCGGTAAACTTCGGAGTTCGGAAAACGGCGCCGGCAGCCATTTCAGCAACCGGCGCCGGCAGCCATTACGGCAACCGGTGCCGGCAGCGGAGGCACTCCCTATTTAATATTCTAAGTATACAAATCTTACCGTGTACACAGTTTCTTTGTGTGCTCAGATACAACACCGCAAATAGACAGCAGAAGATTCTTCTTCTCATTAGCAGACATAGTCTCGTATGTAGCCACATTTTCACTGGAGTCCGAGTTGTGATTTCCATTGTTGTTTCTGTAAAAAGGATTATTCTATGCAGCCGTTAATACGATTAAGCAGTAAAGCGCGATATAAAACGCGATTAATATAATGAAACAATAAAAAAAAAAAACAAAAAGAGTGTTGTTTGCATATCAAAAATATAATCACTATGTGTTGTAATGCAACATGTTTATTTTAACATTGTATCAAAGTTTTCTGCAAACTGCAAATTCAATGTAAAATTTAATGTTTTGGATAAGAGTTGAATCATGTTTGGATCAGAGTTAAATGAACTTTTGAAAAAGGGTATGTATGCTGAAACTCACTATATTTTATAATCATTGTTTACAAACTTGAAGAAAGAAATCATACTTGTGAACTTTGCTTGACTTTTTGCTGTTATTGTTTTTCATGCGCCGCTTGCGTCGATCACTCTGTATTGATCCCCCGGCCCAGTCTGCATCGTCATCATCATCACTCAGTAGTCCAGCATAGGATGTGGGTTCACGACTATTGGAGGCAATACGTCGCGAGGCAATCCTTGAGCTGTTGCGACCCATACCTAAAGTTTAAACAAGAAATGATAGTTATTACACACACCTCATGAGTGATTTGTAAACAACAAATTGTAGATAGGTAAATGTAATAAATTATTAATTACAGCAAAATAAAATTAAGGACTTTCTTCTACAATTAGAGCTATATTATTTGACTCTCAGACTAAATAGTAAATACTAAAGGTGATAGAAGAGAGCTCAAAATTAATTACTCTAGGGATCTTCACCTCATGGAAATCAGAAAGAAGAGAATATTTCTTATCACTTTCTTGCCTCCTACTAAAACCTCTCTCAAGTTTCTTGTTTAAAGTGAGGGAATAGATAGTATGATAAAATAAATGGGTTAGTAAATAAACAAGTGGAAGTTACTATCTATGGACGCTTCACACCACGTCAGTCTGGTCCCGTGGTAAGTACCTGAAGGACTTGTGTTACGGGTACCAGACAACGGAAATATATTTAATACTTTTATACTATACATATATTTAACATTTTTATTATATTATACACATATTTAATACACATCCATGACCCAGGAACTTTGAAAACTTTTTGTTCCGTCGGCGGGATTCGAACCCGCGACCCCCGGCTTGAGCTTCCAACAGCCCACCCACTGAGCCACAGAGGTCGTCAATATGCGCTCTTTAGAAGTAAATAAGCAAGTTATCATTGTTAATGCTGCCTTATATTAATAATCCATACTAACATTATAAATACTAAGTGTGTCCGTCTGTCTGTTTATTACTTCATCACAACCAAACAGCTGAGCCGATTTTGCTGAATTGGTGATAAAATGTGATAAAACTGAAATGGTATAGAGATTTATGAAATCTTACCTACATACTTTTGTTTGTTAGTAAATAATGTTATAAGTTATTACATTAAAACATACCCATGCATTTTTCTAGATGTGGGGCGAAGCGTGTTGCCGAAACCGGGCGCTCACAGTTCGGACACGAACAATTCGAGTCCGGGGTCTTCTTTAGAATCGAAAAACCGAACACATCGCACTCTGGGGAGTTCACGATTTTGAATCCCTCGTCATCTTCCTTCTCTCCCTCGATCAAGTCAGTTAATCCGGTCTTTAGTCCGTGATGAAATTCAAAGATGAAACCCAAAGTTACATCGTCACAAACACTGTCGAAAATAAAATTGGCCGCGTTCTCTGCGTTGTTCTCGTTCTGCATTATTTCGAAAAATTTACTATTTAGATCGTTCATGCTCAATTCACTGACTATAGTACTCATTTTAATTGATAAATTAAATAATTTAGAGACCACAAAACACAAATATCCTTGTTAAATGCACCCAGCTGTCAAAAAATCAGCGTCAAACCTGAAACCAGCGGGCCACAGATTAATAGTATGTACCTCATTGCAGCGGGCACTGGGCAGCGTCAGCTGTGAGCCATAGACTTTTTTGTTTTATTCGTCCCGGTCGGGACCAATGAGGTTATACTATTGGAGGTAACCTTATATTTTGACAGTTGATAATGTTACTCTTTCTAACTAACGATGCAGTAAGTTGAGTGAAAGAGAAAGCTCATATCGGTGTATAAACGTCAAAAGTTTGTAATGTTATGTCCTACCTAACAGGACATAACCTCAGACTACTAAGGGGATACTACGTATGTTTACACCACAAAATAGGCCATAATGTTGTGTTTTGTAACCTCCTCGCTGACATTGACATTCTTTCTTTTTATTGTATTCTCCTTCGTCTTTTGTTTGTATTTTTTAATGACTTCAGTACGAATCAAAGATCTCTATTCTGTCATTGGTACGAATTATTATTAATTGAGATGTATTTAAATTGTATTGACATAAGACACAGGCTTATTGTAATTTGTATGTGAATTGATTATTGACTTTTTAATGACTATTTTAACTTAATTATGTGATTGAGTACTTTCGAAATAATGTCTTAAATTAAATTTTACATAAATTAATATTTTTGCATGCCTAAAACTAGGTATAGGTAGAAAGAGTGAACCATGTTTAATAATTCGAAACAACTTTTTTGTACCTTTTTCTGCAAAATAAATTATTATTATTATTATTATTACTGGACCATGTATATTAAAAATTACACCTTTTTACACCAACATGCATAGTTTTTTTTACATAGTAATTTATATTATTTTCAATTTTTTTGTCCATACAAATGAAACATGTCCATTTCACTACCTCGTTACGATAATAGCTCAAAATTTCCAAAATTTCTTTGGAAGCTTAGAATTAGAATTTTATAAAAGGTTCGTGTAGTACCTGGCCTTCTCTTTTGTTGATATTTTACCGCCTAGCTTATCAAATAATAAAAATAAAAATTCTTTATGAGAGCATCCTAGATTTCGCCCTGCGAGAAACAATTTGTGAGAAACGCTATTTACACCCCTGTAGAATTATAGAAACTACCACTTCTCTACATTTTTGAAAGCTAACAACATGTGACATCATTTATTAAAAAGAAAAAGTGTCAGTTTTCCTCTGTGTCTTGTTGTGTTGTTTATTTTATTTTGGTCGTCCATGTTTTTTGTGAAAAATTCCTGTGAGAAACGCACTTAACATCAAGAAAATAATTAATATTTTTGTTTATTATTAGTGCAAAGCATTTTGATAGTAAAGTGATCCCGATACAACAGGGTCACGCTTTCGTAGCATCCGATTTTTAGCTTATAATCAAATAAAGTGATTTAAAAGTTGCATGTTGGCATCATGTTACGTATGCCTGTGAGAAACGGTCGAACAAAAATATAAAACTAAGGCACGTTTATACTGGTCATATTTCTCACATTACCGTTTCTCAAAGTATTTAATTCTAATTCTAATATTCCTATTTACGTACTTTTTTGTCTTACATAAAAATGACCGGAATGTGATATATTTTTACCGGACTTAAAAAAAAAAGGAGATTCTCAGTTTGTATGTATGTATGTGTGTATGTTTGGCTGTGATTATCTCGCGTTTAGGCTGAACCGATTTTAATGTGTTTTTAAAAAAAGTATTTGTTACATATCGAAGAAGGTTCAAAAAGTCAGTCAAAAGGTTGATTGTTTTTTGAAGGTGGTTTTATTTTTAGCCGACTTCCAAAAAAGGAGGTGGTTCTCAATTTGTTGGATTTTTAAAAGTATGTTCCTCGATTACTGGAAGATGCCTGAACCGATTTGAAAAATTCTTTTTTTGTTTGAAAGGGTATACCTACAGATATACTTTATAGATGGTCCCGTTGTCACCAAGTCTCTGATGATGGAAACCTAGAGATATCGAGGGCGCACGCACCCCGTGTTCAAGTATTTAATTAAGTTGTTCTGGTATTTAAGTCTGATAGCTATCATGTCATGGAGCTCAGCTGATGATAGAATAGATAGGAGTTAGGGTACAACAACAACATAATATCTATATGAGTATACGTAATACGTATACACATAATATATTGGCCTAAATATCTTCCTTAGACTAAACACAAAATATGTACATATTTGAATCCTATGTTTATTCCTGTACATCTAAATCATAATTCATAATATGTCATAGGTACCTATTTGTTCATCAGTAAAAAGTTACCTATGTGAACGCATCTTTGTGAGAAATGTGAGAAACGTTTTTGATTTTTGTGAGAAACGTGAGAAATGTTTCTCACAACAGTCATGTGAGAAAGGTACATTTATTTTGGCTCAAACCCCGGTATGAAATCACTTAGCAAACGATAGCACTACCTCCCCTACTATTGGCTATGTTCCGAAATGTACTGCGACCACTGCAGAGTGTGACGTCATTTTAGTATACTGCGAAGCCGTTCCTTTATAGTTAGTATACTGTTGGTATACTGGTTACTATTTAAAACGGAACGCAATCCAGTATACTATCAGCCGCATTTTTGACAGCTCGTATTGAACATTTTCAACACAGTCTAATAGGTTAATTTTTGGAATTCTTCCAGTGTTTTATTATTATTAATCCAAATTAATTACAGAAATTTATAACTTTGGGATTAAATTGTAGGTATTGTTTTAAAACGTTAGACACTCGAGTGGTTTTGACACTTGACAGTTGACTTTTGACAATTGACTGATCACGTGATCAAAGTACAGCGAGTGCCTTACCTCGAAAATGCCAGTGCTCACAGTACAATATGGCGACGATTGATGACGCCATATATTTCACTAGGGTACTGTGCGGCAGTGTACTGCAACTCCATAAAGGAACGATTTTTTCTACAGTGATAGCACTGTGCAGTGGTCGCAGTACATTTCGGAATTTTTTAATGGCTGATCTGTCAACTGTCAAGTGTCAAGTCGTGATAATAATTGTTATCAATAAAAGGTTTTGTTTACTTTTAAAAAGAAATGTTCATAACAATGAAATAATATGACTGAAAATTATGAAAATAGTTCTAAAAGTGGAAATGAACAAATTATTGTGAATGATGGAAAGATAAACCCCGACTGTTCATCAAGTAAGCAAAGTCAAAAGTAAGTTGTAATCATCAACCTTTTTTGTAGTTTTTATTCTCGCTTTATGCTCTTAAATTAAATAACTTTAATCTTGATTTAACCACTACTACGCAAAGCGCCTCGAGAATCATGAAGATCTACAATAACTACCTAAAAAGATACATATAGAAAAGTTTTATAAGCCACAAATTGAGGCAGGTTTTTCTTTATTGTTTTAGTCAAACCAAGCTTCTGATTTAGTACGACTATTGGCCAGTCAACTGAACACTACAAACAATAAAATAAAGTAGCAAAGTAGGTTGCAAAGCTTGTATATGGCCTCAGTTAAAGTAAAGGCCATTATTATATTTTTTTTATTTGTTCTGTGGAAGGACATAAGACTAAATGTTGCCTGCAACTTCATTGCACCGAAAGTAGTAGTCGTAAAGGAATCACATATTTATCAGTAAAAAAATTGTCCATCCCTGGGACTTAATACCTTGTTCCTAGGAATCGCAGACACAATAGCTGACATTCAATTGCTACGCGGCACCGGGGCCCGCTTGTAGCTTGATGGGTTTATGTTTGTTACATTTCATCAAAATCCTGAATGATGAAAAATTAAAAAGCCAGTCAGAAAAACATTAACTTTTCCTTTTACATTAGTATGGATTTTTGTCATATTTTAATACTGTCAACAAAAATGCATGAATTGTTTAGGGAAAAAGTTTGCCTCTATTATAATAATTGCTTAACATTTACTTAATTTTAGTTTAACTTTATCATGGATTGAATCTGCAGAAATCGGTAAAAATAAAGAATGTCAACCACAGTACAGTGAGCAAAATAGAAAAACATTAAAACTTAATGAAGCAGAAAGAAGAAAAAGGATACAATGCTTAAAAGATATTGCAGAATATTGTAGAGTAGAATTAAATGTAGAAAATTTAATAGATACTAATTCTCAGAGTTCATCAGATTTGGATGGAACACAACAAATCATTCAGGAAAGTGAGCAAACCTCTTTATGTGGTATTTCAAGTTTGAATGAGGAATCAAGTCAAGGAAGTGAGCAAATGCCTTTAAACATACTTTTAAGCCAGACTGAAGAATCAATTGATGGATGTGAGCAAAAAATATTTAATGGATCCCTGTGTACAAATGAAAATTCTAGCCAAAATGAACCAACTAAGAAAAAAGATGCTCGTCTAAAACTTCAAAGAAAGAGAGAACGACAGCAAAGGTACAGGGAGCAGAATAGAGAAAAATTAAAAAAGCGTGAGGCAGAAAGAAGACAACGAAAACAATGCCTACAAAATATTGCAGCATATCTTAAAGTAGAGTTAAATGATGAAGAAGATAAATCTGAAACATCACTGAATATAGAAGGATCACGGCAATCCTACATTGAAAGGCGTAAGGAATCTAAATTAGAAAAAAATAGAGAACGTCAAAAAAGATACAGGGAGAGGAAAAAAGAAAAACTTAAGCAAATGGAAGCTGAATGTCTTCAAAGTCCAGAAATAATTGCAGAGTTGTTGAGGTGTGTTGTATATTATTGCGGTATCTATTGCTAATTTATATGCTTAATTTCTATTTTTAATAGATATGCTTACAAACTAGGATAACGCAGGTTTTTAATACTAACATACATTTTATGTTTTAGAGAAAACAATAAGAAGAAGGAATGGCAACAAAGATACAGAGAAAAGAACAGAGAAAAATTAAGACAGCGTGAAAAAGAGAGAAGAAAACACGTGCAATGTTTACAAAAGATTGCAGAAATTTGTAAATTAGAGTTAGACGATCAAGGAGTATTAAACTCTAATGTTCAAAGTTCGTCCATCTCGGAACAATCTGGTTTAGAACAATTTGGTGAATTTGGCTTAGATCACTTTGCATTTAACTTTAATATACAAAAAGTTTTGACGCAACCACCTGACACTCTAAGGGCGCATTTTCATTAGTCGTTACAGACAGACCAACTTATCTGTGAACTGAACAGCGGCGATAGAAGTAATACAAAATTGTATTTCTACCAATCCCAGCAGCTCTGGAATTTGACATTTCCGTATTAGTGGCCGTCCACCGTAGTTCCAATAACGGCCGGTTCGCAGATAACTTGGTAGCTCTGTAACTTGTATGGTATACAGCACGCGGGGAGTCTATGACAACTAATTGACAACTAATGGCGCATTGTCATTGGTCGTGGCATGTGTTTCAGAAATCTCCCGCACCCCGCATGCGGGCCCTATCGACCAGTGAAAATGCGCCATAAATATAGTTCCAACAACTTAAATGAAACTTTGTTAATAATCATTCTTAAAGTTTTAGGTCATGGTTGTGTATAGTATTAAAATAAGAAAAATGTTCCAGTATTGGACGCAAAGACATTCCACTTTTGGCTTTTACAGCAAGTTAATGAAGCTGAATTTTGTTTAGGTCCTTGCCTCACTAAATATTTTTACAAAATATGTGACATACTGCCCAAAAATGATAAAATTAAAGTATTTGTTATCAGTTGTATTATTGATTGTGTTTATTGATTTTTTTTTAATCAAAACATTTTAATCTTGCCCAATTATAAAGTATTACACAAATCAGCATTTTTTAATAAGATCCAAAAATTTAAAGATAAGTAACTAAGTCATAGCAAAATTAAAGACTTTCAACTGTCTGTTAGTCGTGACAATGCGTATCCCTTGTTTGAGTGTAGTTAAAACTTAAATACTACTTAAAAGGGTAGTTCGTTATAATTTTGCTTGTCATAATATTAGAATGGAATATACTATATAGCATACAAATTACAAATCTACTCTAAAATTATATGTGTAAAGGGCCTGTTTCTAACTTTTCTGCTGCGTCGTATGGAA
The DNA here is from genome assembly GCA_963422495.1 of Polyommatus iphigenia. NCBI lineage: Eukaryota > Metazoa > Arthropoda > Insecta > Lepidoptera > Lycaenidae > Polyommatus > Polyommatus iphigenia. The sequence goes on along the minus strand of OY730181.1, from coordinate 16,709,005 downwards.
GTATTATTTTAGTTCTTAGGTCCATTACCAGGACCATATTTTAGGTCCCAGGAAAAATCATATATTTTTATTGCATCAAAACATGGCTTTTCGTGACAAACTAATTTCTGTGCAATGAATTTCTGTGCAATGAATTTTTGGGCAATACTCAGTATAATTAAATAATAATAATCAAAGCAAGTTTAATTACAGATAAAAGTACAGCAGTAGGTTAGATTTCGCTTTATTTATCTGTAAAGAACGAGTTGTTTACATCGTACAGATAAAAGGCTGATAGTGTAGTCGGCGCCGTGGTCCAAACACAACGTCAACATGGTAAGAACAATTAAATTGAAATTATATATTAATCATTCGATCGTGGATTCTTGGAAATGCTATTGTAGTCTATTGTTGTCGCGATCACCGGTGCTCGTACGGGGCTTGATGGATTAATACATGATTAATAAGTATTTATAATACTTACCTAAGAATTAAATTATTTTGAGCCTCACCTACTTCTAGCCAACTGTATATTTTAGCCAATTAGCTTTAGCCGACTCTAACTAGCCAACTAACTTTTAACTAATACCTAAATGCAGTCAGATTTATGAGATTTGTTAATTAAATTTCTATTTCAGGTTTCATTCACTGCCCGCGGTCTGGTGCCCCCAGTTTTTACCCCACTAAATGAAGACTTCACCATCAATTTTGGGGCCATACCCAAATATGCAGAATTTTTATCTAAAAGCGGCATCAAAGCCGTTCTCGGTAAACATATTTCATTTACTATTTATCACTTTACATATTTTTCATTTATTTTAATTTGAAAATCAGATGGGATCCAGACATTTTTAACCTTCCAATCTTTATAACTGCTATGCACTTTTCGTCTAAAAAATAACCATGTTATGCGCTTTGTAATTATTCTATGTCCCCTAGGAAAGAAACTGGCTGGTTGGGAACTCTTGAGTTGCTTTAACTATATTTAGGGACCGTTTATGTATTATGTACCGTTTACGTAGCATTTACGATGCATTCGTTAGTTTGGATTGCAAATGGATGACTCCTGGATTTAGACTCCTAAATATTTCAGTGGGAGGAACAACGGGCGAGCACATGACGCTGTCGCTAGCCAACAGGAAGAAGGTGATAGACGCGTGGGTGGCGCTGAAGAAGACCCTCAGGCTCCACATCATGGTGCAGATCGGTGGGGCTCCGCTACAGGACGTGCTGGAACTGGTAAATTATACTTTACTAGATGAGGCCCGCAACTCCGTTCGGGATAAAAAGTATCTTATGTCCTCCCGGGACTCAAAGACCAAATCCCCATATATCCCCATATCAAACAGCAAAATCGGTTCAGTGGTTTGGGCGTGAAGAGGTAACAGACAGACACTTTCGCATTTACATATAATATTAGTATGGATTTTTTTCCCGTTTATGATCGATCGCAAAAAAGCGATAGAGCGAAACGCAATGGTCGCAATGGCCGTTAAAAAAAAATTATTTTGTTTTCTATTTTTTTTTATTCTGGTCTGAAATTTTTTAGGCAACCCACCTGCAATTAATTTGTTGACATACGAAATTGAATATAAAATACTTTTCATCCATTAAACAGCTCGGTGAAGGTCATTCTATGAAGGGATCCTAGGTTAATAGGATACTTTTGATCCCGGAAAAATGTACGGTTCCCGCGTGATAATTTTGGCCCAACGGAGTAATTTCCTGGTTTTAGAGTGAAGAGAATTCCACTTTGAATTCTCCCACTCGGAGCGCTCCTGTGTGACATCTATCAGCCGCTTCATCGTAGTTTGCCGTCTCGCTAGTTGCCATGCAAAAAGCCCCTAGCCTAGTAAAATTTAAATAGTAATAATGTCTCCTTACACCAGTATCCGTCATGGTGATCGGTTATGTAAAACCAGGCCAGTTACACAGGTTCTATGGTGATTGGTGACTTAAGCGTGTGCGTTGTTTATGGAGCACTTTTGCTTTACTCTCATAACACAGTAGGACAGACGACTGACCTAAAAATATGTGACGACGCGCTGTGTCGATGCTTGGGATATAAATATTATTTATTTATTATTCGACATCTCTTTTTATTTTGAATTATTAGAGAATTTTGTGCCAAGCTGCCAAGTCAACAGAGTTGATACTTGATACCTAATCGAACACTTGGCAAAAGTGTGAAATATTTTTTTTTACGTACGTTTTTTTACGTACCATACGCACAAATTATTTCACAATTTCACTTAATAATAATAATTAGTAAAATATTTTGTGTGTTTTGCATAATCAAATCATCGATTTTTTTATGACTTTATTGAGTACCTATCGTGCAAAATACAATATTAATCCTTCAAGCCCCATGAGCACCGGTGATCGCGACAACAATAGAATACAATAGCATTTCCAAGAATCCGCGATCGGAGGATTAATAAATAATATTTAACACCTTTATAAATAATTAATAATGTTATATCTTCACCTTGAATAATTAACATTATCAGACCTCTTTGGGCGTGTTTTTGTATTATTTAATGCTCTAATTATCATATTTATCATGTTTACATAACACTTTGATACCTTATGTAATTCTTGATAATATGTAGAATACTCTCTGAAAGTGATAAAATACTTTCGTCATTTGAATACAAATCACTGGATCGACAATTTTGTAGCCCTTGGGCCTTGCGCGCATGGCAAATACCATAACGTCAAATATACGGGGTGAATTTTGAAAAAGGGTGAAATCCGAAACTTTAAAAGTTGCAAGCTCTATTTCTATAGAAAAACTAAGACTTAACTAATAGTTCTGTTTGTTACCTCTTCACGCTAAATTGAACCGATATTCTTACATTGCTTCATACTTTAATTCAGGGAGAGAACATGATAGGCTTGTTTCTTTTTCAGATAAATGTACGGTTCCCTTGCCATAAACGTCTATCATAAACTGTCATCAGCAGTACTTCCGGACCAGTACGACCTGCAAACCGTCAAGAAGAGAGCGTATCCTCTTAAAAGGCCGGCGTAGTTTAAAGTTCACTGCCGGCAACGCACCTGCAGGCTGTAGCTCTTTTAATGTTGCTAGTGTCCATGGGCGCGGTAGTTTCCATCGGGTGACCCGTTTGCTCATTTGCCCCCTTATTTAAAAAAAAAAAGAATTTCGGCGCAACAATTTTTCAGGCTGCATCTAGTTCTGAATACATCACTTGAGACACCATGACAACGTCCAAGCAACGTCTGACGTCTCTACGTCGCCGCTAAGTGGTGTTTTTCAAAGTTCAGTTTAACAACGCTTTGCAGCGACGCGACGTAGAGGTGACCTGTAGCCCTAGCACAGCGACCAGCGGAAATGCGAAAGTATAGACAAACCGTGGAGATAAACTTAAGGTGCCGTTCCGATCTTTTTTCGTTCCGAAAAATTCAAATAAAATGCCACTTTATGACAGACTATAGTCACAAACTGTGGAGATAAACTTAAGGTGCCGTTCCGATCTTTTTTTGTTCCGAAAAACTCAATTAAAATACCACTTTATGACAGACTATAGTCCCAAAATTCAAATAATATCCTACTTTATGACATATACTATAGTCTGTCATAAAGTGGCATTTTAATTAAATTTTTGTCGGTCGCGATTAGCCACGGTAGAGATCGGAACGACACCTTAAGTTTATGTCCACAGTTTGTCTATACTTCCGCATTTCTACTGGTCGCCGTGCTACGGTTAATGGTAATGTCACTGGCTACGTCGCGATGGCGTCCCGGTGAGTAATAGCTCTAATGTATGCATTTTCAGGCAGCATACTGCGACAAGAATGGCGCGGACTCGCTCCTGACTCTTCCCGAGTTGTACTTCAAGCCGACGTCTGTTCCCGAGCTGGTGCGGTACATCGAGCTGGTCTCCAAAGCCGCGCCCAGTCTGCCCGTCCTGTACTACCACATACCCTTCATGAGCAATGTCAACAGTGAGTAACTATTTAAAATGCCAAAACTTTTCTATTTCTGGCACTAGAACGCAATTTTATTGGCGCTTTAAGAGTTCATACTACAAAAATCCTGTTATAGGCACTCATAGCATTTTCATATAAAATTCTAAGGTGTTAACTGCCAACAATAGGATGACTGATAACGATAGGGTAGCTCCCTCTAATTATATACTAAAAACCGTGTATTATAATATTTCTCTATGCTAAAAACTTTTACGATCAAAACTGAATTGACGTCTACGTGTTGTGCTCAACTGGCAGGGTAATAATTATTATTGTAAGAGCTGGGAGAAATACGGAACACATATTCTGACATTCTAAGACGATAACGCCACGAAATATTAAAACTACATATGTGCTGATTTGCTAGAAAAGGCAAGAAATACCAAAATATTAGCTCATGTCGTAAACGTATTAATGTAAAAATTTGCTCACATCGTAACGTATGACATAAAAAGTTTGACAATTTTTTAAGAAACTTATAATAAAAGTAAATACCTTATTGTTTAATTCCAGTCAACATGCCTACGTTCGTCCGAGCGGCTTCCGAACGTGTACCTAACTTCAGCGGCATCAAGTTCACGTCCAACGACCTGAGCGAGTGCGCGCAGGTGCTGAGGGCGCTGAGAGACGGACAGGAGGTCTTCCTGGGCGCCGATACGGTATGTCCCAGCCCTCTAGTTACTTAGCTAAACGTCTAGGCCGCTTGTTAACGCGCGGCTTCTGAGTGCGTGGCCAACTTCAGCGGCATCAAGTTCACGTCCAACGGCCTGAGCGAGTGCGCGCAGGTGCTGAGGGCGCTGAGAGACGGACAGGAGGTCTTCCTGGGCGCCGACACGGTATGTCTCAGCCCTCTAGTTACTTAGCTAAACGTCTAGGCCGCTTGTTAAACGCGTGGCAAGCAAACGCGTGGCCAACTTCAGCGGCATCAAGTTCACGTCCAACGACCTGAGCGAGTGCGCGCAGGTGCTGAGGGCGCTGAGAGACGGACAGGAGGTCTTCCTGGGCGCCGACACGGTATGTCCAAGCCCTCTACTTACTTAGCTAAACGTCTAGGCCGCTTGTTAAACGCGCAGCGTCTGAGTGCGTGGCCAACTTCAGCGGCATCAAGTTCACGTCCAACGACCTGAGCGAGTGCGCGCAGGTGCTGAGGGCGCTGAGAGACGGACAGGAGGTCTTCCTGGGCGCCGACACGGTATGTCCCAGCCGTCTAGTTACTTAGCTAAACGTCTAGGCCGCTTGTTAAACGCGCGGCAAGCAAACGCGTGGCATCAAGTTCACGTCCAATAACCTGAGCGAGTGCGCGCAGTAGGACGGATATTTGAAGTCAAGGCGGTTCATTAAACAGCGGAGATCTTGATGTTCTGGCAGCTTAAGCAAGGATGGTGCTATCGGAGTATCGCTGAATTTTATTGGGTAAGACTACGTCCATTTACCACCCTTTCAGGCACAGTAAGTCCCTCATATCCACGGCAGGACTCTCCGCGGAATGCAGAATGGCATTTCTTGGGTATTCTTTAAATCTGAAAAGTCAAAGATAATAAACCTTATCAACTCTGTGTAGCATATTGTTTAAGCTTATTTTCACTAATATTATACTGTTACATATGGCACTAAGACATAACCTATCAATTCCAGTTGCTGGCGCCAGCCGCTGTCCTCGGCATCAAGTCGAGTATCGGGACCACCTACAACATATTCCCCAAGTTGGCACAGAGTATACTCGACGCGGTGGCGGCGGGCGACGTGAAGCGGGCGAGGGCGCTGCAGGAACAGCTCTCGTTGGCTGTTGAGGCTCATACTCCTGAAGGTATACCTTCAAGTCATTTTTAGAATAGAGGAGGAGAGTTTGGACGTTTGCGTGGATGCCGAACCAACGAACTGATAAAAACTATGCTAGTTTTCTACGTCGTAGAGTCGGCAATACATAAGTAATAAATTAATAATACATTCTGCAACATATAGTCTGTCAAGAAAGTTAAGAAATTAAAAAGTGGCAACATCGTAGTGTCATCCCTTTTTTCTTAGATTGATTTGAAAGGGATGACACTATGATGTTGCCACTTTTTAATTTCTTGACAGGCTATAAATCAGTAGTACTCAACCATTTTTTGTACGGGCCACAAATTCGTTTTGGTTTTGGTGTCGCGGGCCTATTTCAAAATAGTTTAACTTAACGCGGCCCACCGAAAATGTACCGGGCTGCAGGTTGAGTATAAGAAGCTGGTATAAATGGTACAAACTTTAGTTTAAATGTTTTGTAACTACTTGTTACCATCAAAATTTAAAAGCTGAAACGAATCGCGTCAGCATACAATTATCGATTGACAAATCATATTTTGATGAATGGGGTATCATCACAATCAATAATAATATTATAATCAATAATCAATGTCAAATAAATCATTCATCAAAATCGGATTAGTTTTGATATCGATTGAGCAACATTTGATACATTCAAAGCAACAGACAAAATGAATGGCTCTATCGAAAGAAGAAAATCGCTTTTCCTTATTTGTATGTGTAAAAGGACGGAAACACACCCGCAGCTCTTCTAGTGTTGTGTGGGCGACGGTAGTCGCTTTCCATCAGGCTACACGTTTGCTCGCTTGCCACCTTATTTTATAAAAAAAATATCAGCTTCAAACAATTACGTCTTGTTGTCCAGGTCCATGGGTGCCAATAATGAAGGCTGGTATGGAGATAGTGACGGGCATCGCGGTGGGTCCGCCCGCGCCGCCGCAGACCGCTCTCGACAACGACGCCAAACAGAGGATCGCACGCAAACTTAAAGCGCTGAAGATGGCTTGATTGTTGTATATGTGGAATAAAATACTGTTAAATGTATGTCGTGTATAAATAGTAAATTTTACATCCCAAAACGATGGAACGCTTTGAGGTAGCGCATTAGCTTTAAAAATTAGATAATATTGTGCGCGGCGTCGCCTCTTGGCGTTATTAGTTATGACTTTTATGTTTAAATCTATATTTAATTTTGGTACCTAGACCTGAAATATCCATGCAAATGTAATGCTTTTGCTCTTTTGTTATACAAGGCGCTAATGATTGTTGCACATAGGCGAATAAGACTGCCTTCACATTTGGTCGCGAGTAGTGCGGCAGCCGGCAGATTTAAATTAAGTCCAATTTCACTGGATCTCGGCGCTTGATAAGAAATTAGGCCCAGTAGCTGCATAAAGTTAATAACTTTATAAGTAGCTGGATGTAAACCAGAGAGTACCACGATTGTAATCATTTTCCAAAATAAATACAACTTTGGTCCTTGTTCCGTTCAGTTTCCGATCAAACAACAAAATAATATAATTTGCTCACACACGAGATTCCTACCAGTGATCCCGAAAAAATAAAACAATTATTGAGCTTTATACTTATCGAAGGCATATAGAAGGTTACGTAGACTTTCAGAACTGGATGGAAACTGTTGCTGCCTGCTGGTCGTTAATCTTACCTCTATTTGGGTTATAGACAGGAAAAAATTCAGCGTTTATAAAATGACGAGAGTCTGGCTGTCACTGCCCACTGGATCTTGGGTATAAGTTAATATCTTTTTGGATCGAACCAGACACGAACGAAGCTGCAATAATGTTTCACTAAACAGTAGAATCTGAGAATATTTACTGTTGTAGTAACAAGTGACGTCACACTACTACTATTTTTGGCAGTATCATGACTTTCACTGACACTAAAGGTCGGACTGAGATGATTCAGTAGGTACTGTGACGAGTGACGTACTGAGTAAATATTACATGTTCAAATGACGGAGTCACGTAATCTTGAGCGACTAGTTAGAACACTGGGGTGTGTCTGTAAACTCAGGCAGGGCCTGTAGCTCTACCATGAATTTAAAGCAATAGTTTTTATCAATACTCGATGTTATCGACTAAATTTTTAGTAAGGCAAATTTTACAGCGCCTCTAGCGGTCACTTGCGGAACACTAAAATCGGTATACTAAAAAACGTAGTCGGTATCGAGTATCGATAAAAACTATAGCTTTAAACTCATGGTAGAGCTACAGATCTAGCAAAGATAAGGGGGGGGGGGGGGGGGTGGGGGATATAAAAGTAAAATACTCAAATATTTCCACTATCCAACCTGGGTTCTCAAACTTGGGGGGTGGATGGCCATTGGCTAATAGCTAGGTTGGAAGGTTTTTATGTAAATGAGAGGCGCCAAATTTTTAAGTTTGTCGCCTCTCATTTTTTGGCAAATGCCCGACTCGCTCCGCCTAATACGGCCTGACGCCTGTCCACATCTCCACGTCACGACGTCGTCAACGTGGAACGGTGCGGTAACATAAATGGACGCTTCACACCACCTACATGGCACGTGACGTGACGTGAAAATGCACGTCACGGTGTACGTCACGGTATACTCCCCTACACATCAAGCGGGGATGGTTATTTTTTTCACGTCCACCCGACCGTGTGGGGTGGGGGTGTCGTTGGATAGCTTTTTTAAAAATATTACTTTAATTTATATATTCTGTAATCTTTGATTGTCAGTCAATGTCCAAAGTGTAATTACGCCATAGGAAGGAGAAGAACTGAGAAGAAGCTAGAACTCAACTAGAACTTTATAAAATGTAAAAAAATAATCTACAAAAAATCTTACAATATTACCTATTTATTTATTTTTGGACTAATTAATTTGCTTTTATTAATTCTAAAAGTTGTGTTTATTACGGAAATGTAATGTAAATATTAAGTACTCATTTCTTAAGAGTTCAACATTAGGTAACTACATTATTTACTTAGTCAATAAAGAAGTAATAAATATTATGTTCTCTTTATAGCGGTAAGTAGTTACCTATAACATATTAGGTAACTGTATAAAATAAAAAGTCAAAAGCAGAGGTTCGGCACGAATAGGTCGGCTCGATTGGATATCACGGGCTCATTGGAAATCGGCGTAAAACATCGATAGCTTTGCTTAGTGAGTGAGGTAAAGAGGTTACCGCAGGTCTAAGGTTAACTTAAAGGGAGAATTTAAGGACCAAAGCAATTCGCGCAACTCTAAAACTTCTCTGCCATTGCAACTGTCCATGACCGCCGGGCGCCGGCAATTGCTTACCAGTTACCACCAGACGATTCTTATGCTCGTTTCCTGGTTCATTACTTTCATGCCATGATGCCACAAAAAACTACAAGTCTCTATTTTAAGTTCGTTTGTGCTATACACTGCGTAGTAACTACGCGAGCATTTACAAGTACAGCAATAAACACGCATTGGATCGCAAAGAGTTATTCGTAATCATGTTTATTTTTAATTGGCAGACTTGCATAACCACAGAGTAGGTCATTCCCTTCCCGCGTGCTATCTGAGTGAAGTAGTTTACTTGTTATCGACACAGAAGAATGTTGTGATTTCGCTGTTTTAATAGTTTTAACTAAAATGTGTGTTTAAATTTATAACAATTAATTTATACAATAAAGTGTACGCGTGCTAAAAATTACACAATAAAAAAGTGTAAACGTATTCAAAAGGAGAAAGTAAAAAAGTGTAAAAATAATTTGGGCAAAAAATCTTCTAAATATGGCAACATCAACACCAACTGCGGATATTCACCAAATTCCATATTTAAATGGTCACGCTTCGAATACGAAAGTGGCGGCAAAAGTGAAAAAGGCGCGAAGTTTCATGGAGTTATCGTGCAAGTCTTCGGGGAGTACCCTGAAAAGTGTTGGGAGGAATGACAGAAGGGTGCTAGTGATATACACTGGTGGTACCATTGGTATGGTGAAGAATAGAAATGGTGGTAAGTTTTATGTAGATAGTTTTCCGTTTATTGACGAAATTTTTAACGGCATTTGCTTTATTTATACTCGTATATAATTATACTAATATATATATTAATTAATAATTATTTATTTATCATCAATTTTAATACCTGAATTAAATTTCAATAATATGTATTAGACAGATGGTTCTCTATTTCGTGCGATATGCTATGTAAATTGTAGAGTCTCCAACCTCTATGTTGGTTTCAGATTTTAAGCTAATATAAATTATCTTAAGCGTATAATTTAAACGACGAAGGTTCAAGGTTCGTTGTTTAGAGTTTGTATCAAAACTAATTTCAAGGAAATCCTACAAAATTTGCGTAGATATAAATTAAATAATATCTAGGTAACATACCTACTCGCAAAGCCGTAGTACGTACGTCATCGTCGTATACGTCTAGCTTGCTACATATATTAATCTGTGTATACGTCGTACGTAGATAAGGGAGCACGTTGTAGACTGATAACTGACAAATTTTATTTCCTATCTTAATCAGTCAGTTTAAAATATATAATAGAGCTATAAAATATGTAATTATGCCAATAAGTAGTATAAATTCTTCGATTTTGCTTTAGACCGTAGTGTCAATATACCTAACTTAGCTGACAGAGCCTGATTTAAACTACGAAATGAATTTAGGTCAAAATTGCCCAAAAAAAAATTGAAGATTTAGGGCAGGCTATGCCCGCTTACTCACTATCTTTAGTATTAAGGCTCTATTTCCAAAATCTGTAATACCAGTTGGTTTGTAGGTGTCTGTAGGTTTTGCACTGTGTTCTGGTGACTGGTCGACAGTCAAGACACAAGTAATTATTTAAAATTATTATTTAAAAGAATGCTAGCAAAGTTCAGTCAACTAAAACGAGTTCAAAAGTCCTTGATAATATGAATACAGGAAGTATCTCATGATTTATTGTCACGCGGCAGAAAAATGTGCATAATGTGCATACTGATTACTGACGTACATTTCCCCTGCGGTTTATCAAAAAGATTGCTCGCACAAAAACACACAAGGATGTTTGGCGTGGATGACATTGTTATAGGGTCGAGGATGAGGACAAGTTGTTACAAATATTCTGTGAAAACGCTGTCTCGCTATCGCGGTTCTTGAGACACAGCCGAGACAGACAGACCGATGGACAGACAGTTTTTACCCTTTGGGTAAGGAACCCTAAGAATGGCGCTAGCATCTATAGACCACATGCAAAATTGGATGGATAGCGTGGGTGTTAAACGACACTATATAAGATTTTGACCACGACCTACAACAGCCTTGTAGGATCGTTGATGTTGATTAGATTGATTAACATTAGAAGGTTTTGTCAATATTTGCGGAGATGCAATATGCAATTATTGTTAGGTATTATATTAGCGTTATGTGATAACGCTAAAGATCACGCAATATGTTGTTTGCATGATGTTGTTCTGTTTACGATTCAGATGCTGCTAAGTTTAACTATTGACACTTAGCTCTATCAAGGTCTGTTTACATCAGATTTTATGTTTTCTAGTAGGCGATACTGCAGCTAGTACGTGAAACCTGTGAAAGCTTATAAAATTTTAATACCATAAGGTCCTTAAGCTATGCTATCGCAAAATTTACCTACCACGTAATAAGTAAAAATCTATTGCCGTTCTTATGATAGGTATATAGGTATAATCTGTTGCCGTTTTTATGATAGATTAGTAGGATGCTTTGAACCATGGGTCCACGGGCGTATATATGTAGCTTTGATAGGGGGGGGGGGGGGGGGGGTCCCCTAACGTAAAAAAAACGGCCAAGTGCGAGTTGGGCTCGCCGAGAGGCAAATAGGTAACGTGTTTAGGAAATTATAATACCACTGCATAATAATAATTATTATTATTATTATACTGTGAATAGAAAAAAAAATCATGTACCTCGCCGATTGGACAAGTAAGATAGATATAGTAATGGGGGGTCCGGACCTCCAGGACCCCCCCCCCCCCCCTTTATATAGGTATACGAATACGCCTATGCCTAAAACTTCATACGGATCCATGGTTTTGAGTAAGTACAGCCAAGTTTATCAGCAAGTAACAAATAAAACTTTGTGATTATTGTATGCAATGGCTGAGAAAATAAATAAGAATTTGCTCTAATGAATGTTCTAATGAAGTGGTGATAAGGCCAAGCTTATTGACTGATAACATTATTTCACTACAGATAAGTATAACGCGACATGAGCACCTAATAATATCGAATTCCGTCATAACTGGGTTTTATTACTTTCACGATGAACGCAGATATAGTTCACGCGTACTTACATATTATTATCTATGTAATTAATACTATCAAGTATCAATCTATGTTGGTACTATCAGAGAAATTATGGACTATGTACCTATTTTGATCGGTTATGCCTAGATCAGCTGATAGAATATCACGACTGAAATAGTTATATTACTTTACTAGATGACGCCCGTCACTCCGTTTATGCCGTGCGAAACTGCACGGCAATAATGAGGCGAAACTGCAGAAAGCAGACATTGTGAAGGACATAAACTTTCTTACTGCTAGTCGACAATAATTAGAATACACAAAGATAAGATAGGAAATGATATAAGAGTTATCAAAATTGTAATACAATACTATTTACCTACTTAATATTTATATGGGTCAATAACTCAGGCTAAATGACAGTAGTAGCAAATCGTGATAATGATACTATTTTTTTTTAAATAAAAAATAGAGTACTTATTAAAATAAAAATCGGTTGTCTGTAAAGTCGGTTTACTGACGATAGTTGAACGTGACAACGTCATAGCCTTAACCCCTCAGTTCCGGGAAAAATCTATGCAAAAAAGTTGGCAGGTCAATGTGCAAAAAAAAATGGCGCCCGGCCTACCCTCTTTGTAAAATTAATGTAATATCCTTACATACAATCCATATTTTATGTTTGTGTGAACTACATTATAATATATGTTAAATTTTCTATCTATCAAGCCATCATAATATAGTATTTAGTCCGATGTGATATTAGTTTCTCAATTATAAACTTTCGAAACTATAATTAGTGACTTGTTCAGAAGAAATAAACGAATACTTTATTCTTCATATATTAAGTCATACCTCGACACGTTGGAAATAGAGCACAATTTTGAATAGCCGAAATAATACTAATAGCTCACAGATTGTTTATTTATTTTTCATTCAGAGTGTGGTCAATGTATCAAAGGTCATAACTAACCAAACTTCTTCATACAAAAGTATTCTCTAAGTCATCGAAATACGTAATATAATCGAAACAAAGAGCGCGGCCCAGGTGGGCCTTACGGTTGTTGAGAGACTTGAGAGTGTAAATGGAACGCCTCAGAGCTGTCAGCGAGGTAACGCCGCAAGAACTGTTATGTTTTTCGGGCGCGGACCCCATATCGAATTATAAGACGTTATCACGTCAATAGAAGAAATAAAATAATATATCATTTGTTATCATTGACATAAGAAATAGTTTGTTATCATAATTTTTTATTATTTTTAGTACTAATACCTCAAAAAGGCGCTTTCGAAAATCTCATAAGAGGGTACCCACAGCTGCACGACAACACATTTTGGCGCCAAAGACTGAGCGAAACTGACTTTGACACTTCCTTGTTGGTGTTACCAGGTAAGCTTGATTTTATTTTGCTTGGTTTTTGGTGAAATATACTCTTAAATTATAGCAGTGTAAAAATATCACTAGTTAACATTTGAATATGTTTTTATGATAATTTTCAGAGGTGAAGGACTTTGACATAAGAATATTCTACAAAATAATAGAGTATGAGACCCTGTTGGATTCCTCAAACATGTCGGAGGCGGAGTGGGTACAAATTGCTGAAGATATCATGGTATGTCTTCTTTTCTTCAACTGTTACAACGAACAAAAACAATCATAATAGTCCTCATTCTGTTTTTGAAGAGTCGTAGATTCGATTGAGTGCTGCAGTGTCCCTAATATTAAAAGTTCCTAGAAGTATCTAATAATAAAAATTAAATCAAAAGACTATTTTGTTGGATTATGCGTGTTAATGCACCTCTAGCCACCTAACCACCACCACCAACACCCAAATATCACCTACAATAATGAAGAGCCTAGCAGGCTTACCATCGTTTTTTTCCTGAGATGTATGAAATTATTTGGAACTCTCAAGGTAGAAATCGCTCTTCCCCCTCTCTCTATCTCTGCAAATTAACTGTTGTATATTGACAGAGGCACTATGAGAAGTACGACGGGTTCGTGGTCCTACACGGTACCGACACTCTGTCCTACACGGCGTCAGCGTTGTCCTTCATGTTTGAGAACATCGGAAAGTCCATCGTGCTCACTGGGTCTCAGGTTTGTTGAAGCTTTTTACCCGAGTATGTTCAATAGGCAATGATTTTGACACTCTATCGAAAGTCTGTTTCACGATGCGATTCCGCGCGGACTTGACGTATTGACTATGACACTACTCATTCATTTTAAAGAATGAGATGGTAATAGATTCGTAATGATGTATCAGTCTACTGCTTCATAATTTGTTTAGGGCCTGTTTCACCACTTCCTGATAAGTGCTGGATAGCCTATCCATCACTTAACTTGACAGATAGAGTATGGAGAATCTGCCAAAAAAGTTGTGGATAGCCTATCCGGCATTTATCAGGAAGTGGTGAAACAGGCCCTAAGTCTTGCTGACTGCTGTACGAAATGATGCTTGGATCATATTAATATCGACTGTAATTTAAGATTGATCTTTCCAGATTCCAATATTCGAGCCGAGAAGCGATGGTTCAGACAACTTCGTGTCCTCGCTATTGATATCCGGCGGCTTGAACATTCCGGAAGTCACCATATATTTCGGCGGGAAACTCTTCAGAGGCAACAGGTAACACAATTGTTTTCAGTGGATCTCAATAACTATGAAACTTCCAGTGGGGATCGTATATTGTTCCGTTTTAAGTTATCCTATACCCTTTTTTCTGGGAATCAAAGTAATACCAAATTTCATTCAAATCGGTTCAGTAGTTTAGGTGGAGCGACAAGATTTAAAACAGACAGAATATCATGAGTATGTAAAATGCCAGTCCTCTGACCATTCATGTATCGGTTATCCGTCCCACATGGCAATGAAACTAAAGTAAGATAATTAATAAAGTTCAACATTTTACGTGAGAGAGCCATGCTTCGGCATGGGCCGGCTCGACCGGAGAAATACCACGGGCTCACAGAAAACCGGCGTGAAACAGCGCTTGGCTGTGTTTCGCCGAGTGAGTTTACCGGAGGACCAATCCCCTACCCTTTTCCCTTCCCTATCCTCCCCTGCCCTATTCCCTCTTAAAAGGCCGGCAACGCACCTGCAGATCTTCTGATGCTGCAACAGTCCTTGGGCGACGGAAGTTGCTTTCCATCAGGTGACCCGTTTGCTCGTTTGCCCCCTTATTTCATAAAAAATACACTTTTTCCAGGACAAGCAAGATCTCAGTGAACAATCTCTTCGCGTTCGACTCGCCGAACTGTGTGCCGCTGGTGGAAGTGGGGATCGACTTTCAAGTGAACAAGAAGGCGATCTTCAAGCCCACCGTCATAGAGAAGTGTCAACTTCACAACAGAATGTCCAAGAACGTTGGCCTACTGCGGATATTCCCTAGCATCAACTCGTCTGTGATCAAGGCCTTCTGCCAGCCGCCTATTGAAGGTAGGGTATTGACAAAGTTTCTGCTTGAGAGGCATCCAAACGCAAAGGAACTCTCTAAACTTTGCATTTGCGTTAGGAATATTAGGATATCTCATATCAGTAACTAGATGCCGCCCGCAACTACGTTGCGCCAAAGTTTCCTTATCGCACTGGAGCCGTACATTTTGTCGGGATAAAGAGTATCCTATGTCTTTTCCCGGGACTCAAGTATCTTCATACCTAATTTTAGTAAAATCGGTTCAGTGGTTTGGGTGTGAAGAGGTAACAGACAAACACACTCTATGATATTAGTATGGATAAGCATAGTCCGAGCGAGGTCAGAGAAAAGAAGATGGTAAAGAATTAATTCTCCCTTATGAGCGAATGTTCTAGAATCTACAAACTTAGCTAAAATTGCAGGTGTTGTGATAGAAAGCTACGGCGCTGGTAACATTCCGTCGAACCGTGAGGATATCATCAACGAGCTGCGCTCGGCTGTCCACAGAGGTGTCATATTCGTCAACATCACGCAGTGTCCCAGAGGTAGCGTGGCGGCCGGCATGTACGAGACTGGAGTGGTATGACTTAATATGGTAAAACCAATTTCATTACTCCGACAAAAGATCCCCTAGACTAGAAGATAGCCTATCTTTTGTCTGAATAATGAATGAAAAAATTAACAATGAAAATGAAAAAACCTAATGAATTTTATGATAATGATAATGACGGTCACAGCTGTGACGATGATGATGAAGCTAATCAATTACCATTAACAATTGCTAAAGCAACTGGTCAAGATATAAAACTGACTATCGATGATTCTGAAACTACCCTTGGATTTGACAATATTAATGTTACAAAGGTTTTGTTTCAGATAAATTATATGAGGGATATGATAACAATGTATTTTCTGTTTGCAGCTTATAACCGAATGCGGTGTAGTATCGGGGTACGACATGACACCGGAGGCGGCTCTGACCAAGTTGTCGTATGTACTCACCAAGACAGAACTCACGTATAAGGAGAAGGTTGAGGTAATAAATCTACAATAATTAATATTATAATTCAGAATAGCCTAAAAGTTTAAATTACGCATTTTCATGCCAATATTATATTTTGGTTTCAGATGATGGCGACAAACATAAGAGGTGAACTAACTAACACATCATCAATACCTGTTGAGGTACTGTTCTTATAATCTATAGTAAAAATTGACACAAAAGACACAATATAAATATTATATAGCATATTAATAAACGAAATTATGTATCTTTTCAGGATAATACTCTCATAGATGCGTTAGCTGTGAGCCTAAACATTCAATCACCAAAGCAGCTGATAGAAGTTACAGAGAAAGTATTTAGTGCGTTGCTACTGAATGCCATAGAACACGACGAACTAAGAACTATTAAGAAGATGTTAGGTAAGCTTTACCATGCGGTAAAAGTCAATTAGGTATAAAAGAAATAGGAGTACCCCATGCCTCGATTTTGGGACTGTCTCTTTTTATAATATTTGATGTCGATAACATAGCATAAAAATTGCTTTATATTTTTAATCAGATATGGGTGCTGACGTAAATGCACCAGATTCTGAAGGAAGAACAGCGCTACACGAGGCTATTTTAAAAGAGAATCTCCCGATCATAGAGTTCCTATTGAAGAACGGTGCTAATGTTCATATGAAAACAAGGTAAGTTCGTCTGTATTTAGTCAGATAATAATTAAATAATATTGACGAAACATTACTGTAAGAGATATCCATGAATTAAAATATTGAAAAAGCAGCTCTAGAGATCGCTCTTAATCTGATTCCTACTTATAAATAAAATGTTATAAATTGCTTGAGAACTTCATTAATAAGCTCAATTATTTAACAGATGTGGTGAATCGCCACTACTCACAGCCATCCACAGCGACAACCACAACATAATAACGCTGCTGATGCAATGCGGGGCGCATCTCGCTAGCATGGACGCGAAGCCCATAGCCGAATTGCTGTCCATTGCCGCGAGGACCGGTGTTCTGGCCAAATTTGAATCCCTGAAGATAGCTGGGGCCGATCTTAGTATGCTGGATGAGATGAAGCAGACTGCTTTGCATAAGGTAGGGAGTTCGTTCATCTTAGGGTGGATGGAGTCTATTAGTAGAGTGATTAGGGTGGATGAACTCATGGGCGTATATATAGCTTTGATAAGGGGGGGTCCCTAACGTAAAAAAGCGGCCAAGTGCGAGTCGGACTCGCCCACGAAGGGTTCCGCAGCAGCAAATAGGTAACGTGTTTAGGAAATCAAAAGTAGTTTTTAAAATTTGAGTTTCAACATCGGAATGTTGAATATATAATATCTATATTTTATTAAATAAATTTCCCCGCGCCCCTGCGACGAACTACGAACGCATCGCGGTACCTACTCTGCCTACGGACACGCTCCACAGTATAACATTATTATACTGTGAATAGAAAAAAATACATGTACCTCGCCGATTAAAATCGGTGCGGTACATATTATATTGTCGATTGGACAAGTAAGATAAATAGCAATGGGGGGGGGGGGGGGTCCGGACCCCTAGGACCCCCCCCCTTATATACGCCCATGGATGAACTGTTTTGTTTATCAGTTTTCCTTAATTAATTGTAGTAATGGATATTATTTGATCTGCTTTGTTAGGATTCATCCATAATTCTTGATCATTAAAATGACTATTTATTATTTTCTTAATAGTAACATTAGTTAGTTTATGTATGTAGGCGATGACGATTTCGATAAATAATAATTAACTGAACCATAACAGTCGACGTTGAAAGTTAAGTTAACTACTTGAAGCCTTATAGCTGTCAAATACAATTTATTTGTTCTGTCATGTGTATATAAACTAGTTACAAACTTACAATACCCGGCAATAAATATTGCACATCGACCTTTGGAAAGAGATAGTCGGCTAATTTCGGTTTCATAGAGCGTTATCTTTGTAGCACACACCTATTTGACATTATGTCAGTCGTTGTTCAAATTCAATAGAGTGCAGTCGCGTCCAGTTCAAAATATATATATCTAGAGTTGTCAACATAACTACATTTGCTACAGCTGTAATTTTCCAAAATAATTAAATAATACGTAAACATAATTTGAACACGCTTTTTTATTTTATTTTACCCGAACCTAAAGCCATAACTTATAGAAATTTGGTGTATTTTATACAAAGAATAATAAAATTGTCAAAAGAAGCAAACCATAATTGTTTTAACAGCTCCTATTATATACCGGACTTTTTGTATTTCGTGCGTAAGAGATAACGCTCTACAAAACCGAAATTAGCCGACTGTCACTTTCCAAAGGTCGATGTGCAATATTTATCGCCGGGTACTGTACTAGACCTGCAACTAACAACCCTTGTCGATACAACATACCATAGTAAAAAAAAAAGAAAAAAAAATATCCACAGCCGAACATATAACCTCCTCCTTTTTGGAAGTCGGTTAAAAAATACCAAGTCATATAAGATTTAGAGCTAATAGCAAACACATTTCAGGCCGTGCTGTGTAACCATCCGCAAGTAGTGGAATACCTATTGGAGCAAGGCGTCCAGGATGTGACGGATGTTGTAGGTTTCACCGCGCTGGACTACGCCAAGAAACTCAACCATGCAGACATGGTAGCATTGCTCAATAAAAGTAAATAATACCAATTTCTTGATTTCACTCTTCTTATACCTTTCAGCCTTTAAAGGTGCTCCCTTACCGGGAGCATTCACGTGTAATGTAACATTAAAGATTCGACTTTGAGCATTACATTACAATACTACCTCCCTGACTGACGAGCATTCGAGTGTAATGTAACATTCGACTTTGAGCATTCCATAGCTAGTTGATTCCATAATATCAGATTGATGTTTTAAGTTGTATCAAGATATTACACACTGTATCATTACAATGTGCGCATTGAAATGCTCGGTTTTGTATTATTACAAGGTGCGCATTGTAATGCTCGGCTCTCCTCCCTCACTGTTGTAATGCTCGACTCTGTAACGTTACATTACAAGAGAATGCTCCCGGTGAAGGAGCACCATTAGAATATTATAGGTAGTATCATAGCCATCCGATATTTAAGTGATGATTAATTAATGGCTATGATTGTAATTACAGATAATGTTACTGCTGTTATAGATGTCAGCACAGGTGGTTGTATGATATTATGATGGAATGATGGAAGATAGACTAACTTGGTAACACAACTTATCTCATATTTTTCACAAAAAATAGTAATTGGCTTATCGTTATTTTAATCCCGAGATATCTAGCAATAATGATTTTAAAATGTCTACGAATATTTTGTTTTCATTTATAGTAACTAAAACAGTCATTTCTTAATTCTTTATTTTTACAACATCAGTCAAATCTTTTATTAATTGCTAAAGTGCAGTGTTTCACATTGCAGAATTTCGTAAATTGACTCATGGTATGTCTCTCTTATTTTACATTCGAGAACAATTATTATTGAGAGAGCAAATGTACTGAATTCTACATTCTCCGCGACCGCAATTTAAAGAAACAATTTAAATCTAAGAGTTTTTCAAGATATTAAAACTGGAGATCAACTGTGGTAAGGCTTCATTGTTTATGGGACAAGGGGAGTAAGCCTCGCAGTTGAGTCCCTTCAGACCTCTAGCGGTGGCCCTGACCAGTCTCGTGGTGTTGAAGATTTGTGAAAGCAGCTCGTTCCTGAAATAAAAAGATGCAAAATCTACAAAGTTGAAAATATTATTTGGGTACTTCGTTTTGAGGTAGCTACTGTGCACCTATTTAGTAAGGTTTTGGTATGACCGTAAATAATTTTATAAAGTAACAAAAACCATTCAAAATATGAACAAATGATAATACAATGATTGTATATCATCACTATATTTGCTGATGATATTGAATATTGATCTTGATCTTCATAATCGTTTGGCTAAACATCATGCTGTCTCTTTCCTTAATAATAAGTTAGGGAGGGATGACATAATATATTATGTAGACAGAAAATAACCTTATAATAGGTGTTAACTGCTAGCAGAGATCTTTGCTTTACCTTAGTAGACCATTCCATGTGTCTAATGACTCGCTGCGATTGGATTTGCTAAGCCAGCATGCGAAACGCTGTGGGCATGCCCGACTGTTCTTCAGGAATTTCTCTGTCACTTCCATTGGGAACTGCGTATCTAGTCCAGCATCTGGTAAAAAACTGGATACTGAACGCTATGGATAAGAAAAAATATTTCCGACACGCCATATACTTTGTTGGAAGGTGTCATAACTTTGACCAAGTTATGACCCCAACTCATATCAATGGGTCATATCAAGTCGGCATTATAAACTTTTTAGATATTTTAATTTACTTTCTTTAATCTAGGTGACCAATAATTTTGTGACACTTAAGAACTGTCATTTATCGACCATACTTTCGGGTTACAAAATAAAATTTTCAGTATCAAATAAAACATTTTAACAGGACAGGGCCGAGGGAAAGAATACAGTAAGTAATAAAATATTGTGTAATTCGTGTTTAAAAATTACAATATATCAAAGTATAGTTTTTTCTGAAAGCACGTATTTTGTATAAGCTCGGTCTCGTTTTCTTTCGAGTCTTGAAATAATAGGTAGAGTTAAATTCATTGAGGTGCAAACTACATTATTTTTACAAAGATATTACTCTTACGGAAAAATATGTGATGCTTGCATTCTGCATCAATAATGTGACATGAAAAGTGTTCTCAAATTTCACTTTCCAATTGTTTTATAAAATCCTTGATCTCGGCAGGTCATGGAGCAAATGTACCTGATAGAGATTTTGATTGATAGAGTTAAAGTGTTCGCCAAAGAAATTGAGCACAGTGAAGATAAGAAGCTCATTATAAAGACAACATTTGGACCGAAAGTTGAATTCATTATAAAAGAAGGTCAGCTGGCGAAAAATCCAGATGAAAAAGACGAAGTCTTCGAAGAGAATGGCATAAAGAAATGGGCAAGAAGCATTCGTGTTGGCAAATCGTACCTCTTCCCTTCTTACCCTGATACTATATTAATGATCCTCAACAAATTCCCACTAGAAATCGAAGTTTGGACTGATGACAAAAAAGAAGACACGAACGAATTCATAGGCATTGGCACTATGTATTGGGATAATAATTTCTTCCACATGCTAAAAGCCAATACAGATCCTTGCAGAATTTATGAACCACTAACTCTAAAACAGAGTACAACACTCAACGCTGAGTGTTGCTGTAGAGAAGTTGGAGAGATAGAATTTATTCTTCGTCTAAGTGCACTTGGAGAAAGCATAATAACAGAGTTTCAACAACTTATGAAAGAACCTGATAACTTCGTGTTTAGAACTAACAAAGCGCCGGGTATGTTTAAATGTAATCAAGTTGATGGCAATGATCCCAATTTCTGTATGGTTGGTAGTCTTTATGAGACCACTACCTTGAATAACCCCGTTTATAAAAATGAAAGCCAAGAGAAAATTCTAGCATGTACAAATGTGGACAGCTGTAAATATAGCCATATGCATGTTGAATCAAAATCGAAGTCTGTAGATAAGAAACAAATTAAAAAATATCCTATTGATAAAATACGCATGGGAGATATAACTGGGCCTTGTGGAAATACAAGCTGTCCTTTAGCACATAAGGTCAAGACGTATATTCGAAACTTAGACACGTACAAAAACGCAACTAAAGGTTTTATAGGTGGGACAAAACCCGTTGATCCAACCAAAGTTTGTGGCAGTTGTGTTTGTAAGGACGACCGCGAGCACAGAATTGACTGTCCAGATAAAAAAATGCAAGGAAAACAGAGTAATAAAGCATTGTGCCTTAACTGTGGGGGTATCACACACGCAGGAGAGACCTGCGCAGAATTAAAAAGTAAAATGTACGGTACTGGCGCTACGCCTAAAGGGAGTAAAAATCTGATGACGTATGTTCTACACACACATAAAAATAACAACTTCAAAGAATCTATGTACGACAAACAATACGTGTCACAACAATTTGATACCGATGTAAATAGCTCTGAGAGTTGCAGCTCAAGTTCAAACTCTCACGATCTCTATAAAAGTTTAGATGACATTATGATACAGCAGACGAACCTAGCAAACGCGCTTAACCACCCTAATCTATACGATTTTAAAATATCAGAGTCAAAAAGAACGTTCGCCATCCTTAATTGTTATGAAGTATCGGGTAGCAAAGACTGCAAATGCAGTGCATCTGAGGAACTCCATAAGAAAACATGTAAAGCTGCTGATTGTAAATGTTTCGCTAAAGCTAGGAGTCTCGCTAGTCGAAAGGCACATAAGCCATACTGCCCATCGTATAAGCACAAAGACAACTGTCCAGTCACAACAATGTTAAACGAAGAAAACGAAACTAATGAAAACGAAGAAGAAGAGAATCATACTGAGCCACTACCGTACGGCTTACCACCGATTACTCTCGGACCCTGTCCTGTTATAGGCAGACCCTGCACTGTACCAGATGGTTTTGCAAGAATGTACAAAGCAGCAGCAGTCCCCTCTTTGCCACCGAGTTACAGCGAAGCCGGTAAAGTGTGTTGTTCGAAGGAATTTGAGAGAATTAAGAAAGCGCTAAACGATTACATGGCACCTGAAAAAACTCAAGACCTGCGATGCGTTAAAGAATTTTACGTCGATACAGACAGACGATGCTGTGATAAGGAACAAACGTTGATGTCTCTAACAGGCAAAGACTGTTGCGGCGCTCATAAGCTGGCGATCCAAGAGAAATACAAGCGGAAACAAAACGGAACTAATTAGATCTCAAAGTCATTGTCTATTTTATTTTGTAACCCAATAAGTGTAAAAAACAAATAAACTTTTTTTTTAAGTTACAAAACTTTCTTTTATTATTATATTTTTCCCTATTCTTATGACATCATCGTTATGCGTTATTATTTCAAGAAAAGAATCTAAAATCTTAAATTTCAAATATCTGAAAAACACTGTCAGCAATTACATTTTGATCTGTACAAACTTTCCTAGATAACAATGAGTGAAGAAGATTCAATCGAAAAGAAGAAAAGGAAGAAGAATGCGTCATCTAAATATAACTACTCCTTTGGGGACGTTTACCCAGGTATCAAATATTAATTTTATAAAGCTAATACTTACCTATAAGTAGTTAAATAGGCTCGAGTACACATTAACTAAGTACCTATACACTTTGTGCATTTAAAGGTTGCAGATTAAGAATTTTAATTTTTAATGCATTGATACTTAGATTTTAGTTTTCAATACCTACCGATTTATAAATTTTAATAAAAAGCATTTTGAAAATTTATGATAATTTCAGGAAACTCTATTGGTCACAAACATTCCTTTCAAAATCTATGCTATCCTGTACCTTCTGATATGGGTTGGCTTTGGAATATTCCGGATCCTATAGTACAGATGGTTAGTTCTACTTTTTAGTCCATATAAAAGGTATATTCATTTTCAATGAAATTCCCTGTTTAACAAACTATTTTTGCAGCCAAAGCGCAAATGGCAGCCGGGTGTAATCACAAAGAACCTATCGAAAGTGATGTCCTTCAAAGTTCCACGCGTGAGTTACGATAAAGACAGATTCAAGAAGAAGCAAAGAAAGAAGAAGACCGTGAACAAAGGCGAAGATGAGCCAGAGGAAACCCTGGAACCGAAACCGACGCTCAAGGTTCAGAGGAAAGGGGATGTCTTTACAATACAGGTTAGAATATCCATAATTCTATGATACTAATAATTATTATAAATGGGAAAGTGTGTTTGTCTATTACCTCTTCACGCCCAAACCACTGAACCGATTTTGCCGTGGTAGTTATGGAGATACTTCGAGTCCCAAGAAAGGACATCCCGGAAAAATGTACGATTCCCACGCGACAAACAAATTTAATTGGCGCAACGGATTTGCGGGTGTAGTTCTAAGTATTTAAGAGTCCGTATACGAAATTTGCCGATTTCGCTGATTTTACAGACGTGATTTAACAGTTAAAATACAGTATTTCTATAAGTTTTAATGCACAACATGTAAGATTATTTCAATTATAATCTAATGTTGGAGCTAGTTTTTTTTTAAAGTATTTTTAAATAATCCAACTCAAACCCGCGACAGTTTTGTGATTTTTGCTGTAAAAGGTTTAGAATATCACCTGTTTATGGATTGTATTGACGTCTTAACGGTATGAAAAAAATACAATATACTGTTGAGAAAGTCGTCTATAAAATGTTGGTATTACTTTTTACCACTTTAATATGAAATAGTTGAGTAAAAAAATATGTAACTCAGCAAAATTTTAGAGAAAATGTGCAAAGAATTGCTGTTAATTTCGGCAACTTGGAGATGTAATTCATAAAAAGAAAACGACAGAAATAATCTATAGATAGAAATTCTACCCAATTCGAGAAAAAAGAAAAAAAACAAATTGTGCCAAAAAACACGATTCAAAACAACCTAAATCTCACATTATATTACTCGCCGCTAGGCTCGAGTCGGCTTTCCGCGCTTAAATATATTTTAAATCTAACAATTAATATATATTTTTTAAAGTCTAATAAGGGGAAAAAACCTAATAATATTTCTGTAGCGAACCTTTGTAATTTCGTATTCATCGGCAAAATTTCGTATACGGACTCTTAATTTCCTTCAATAAATTGGGATTTCAGGCATTACCAAACTGATACAGCTAGATAAGTGTCTCTTATTTTACGTTTATATTAAAATAGTAGATGTTTTACTCGGCTCTGACCGTGAATAAAGTATTCCGTGGGGACCGTACATTTTCTAGCCAGAAAAAGTAGCGTATTCGATCCAGTAGTTCGTGAAATTAATGCGTCCAAAGAAACAAACAAACTCGATAGCTTTGTAAATATTAGTATAAATAAATAAAAGAGAAAAAACTAGAAACAGAAAAAAATTAACGAAATATTTCAGGTGAGCCCGTTAAAGGATTTGTCTGAGCTTGGTCCAAACGAGTATCCATACGTCGACTGCGACCCAATGGTGTTCAAAATCATCAAAAAACGAAGTCCAGAGGAGCAGGCCAAGGTTGAGGCCAAAAAGATGATTAAATTGAAGAAGGAGAGGGATGCTGAGATAAGAAAAGCCTTGGCGGAAGCCGCTGAGGACATCTGCAAGTGCGCATACATGGACGTCTTCTGCAACGATCTCACTGGTATAGACAAGGTCATAGAGAAGTGTCCAGCGTTCGAGGAACCTCCGTGCATCTGTAAGGACGAATCCCTAAGTTCGTTGTCCAGTAACGCGACGTGGGACATAGAGTATACTCCGCCGTTTGGCTGCTTCGACCTCACTGCTGCTAAGCGGCAGAACTTCATCCATGTGGAAACACAGTATGTGCCGGCTGATGCTGGTGTGGTGGAGAGTCCGAAATCCAAGAAATCGAGCCCCTCAGTTAAATCCAAAAGACGCACGCATAAATAATGCGGTCCAATGAAATTGATAATGTAATTTTTTAAACGATGTGTTTTTGTTTCTTTTTGTTTCATAATCTAAATTGTGTTGTTTGATAAAAAATATCTGAATAAATATTATATGTTAAGTTTGAGTATTAAATGTCCAGAGTTCTGACTTACCCCTAGATCTTCGGTCGGGAAGCCATCCCAGGAACGCATTATTGAAGATAGGAGCAAGCAGACTCGTCACAAGCAGAAGAAACCCGCTGATCGCCAATCCCGAGGGATTCACGTTGATTTTCGGAAAACTCTGAAAATTTGAATAAAATAGAGTAGCCAAAGTAAGTATTTAAACTTCTTTTTTTCATCGGTTTTAAGATTACATAACATAGGTAAAGAATAAAAGGGTAAAGTTGTTACCAGTCCTCCCAAGCCGAACTGTGTGAAAGCGTCGAATTTTTTCAGTGGTATTTTTATGAATGGTATTGAAAAATCTAGACCCACCTGAAAAATAAGTAGCCTAAGTAAAGGTTCCACCTGAATATTTACTAACAATATGTCTGAAAGCTACGCAACACTCTTTTTGTTTTTTTTTTTTAATAATTAATTCCCACTTACTTCTATATCACTATTATCAGTATCAAAAGTTATGAATCTGGCTTCCTTCCTTGCCATTTCAGCTCTATTAGCCAAAATAACGCACGCCAATATAAAAGATACAAGACAGCGCATATCCGTAAAAAGTTCGAAAACCAATTAAGTTATAGAAACGAATTCGAAAATTGCGGGTAATTTTGATAAAATTTGAGCTAATGTTCAAGTTGTTGTGTTCACGGTAGGCTATGTGCAAATGTCTTCATACAATAACGTATTTAGTTCAAATAGTCACAATGTAGGAAGTAGAGAATACTCCGGAAACGGTCACCTTCTAAGGGGCCACACACATTTATTGTCAATGTAAGTATGTATATTCTATACTAATATTATAGTGTGTCTGTCTGTCTGTCCGTCTGTCGGTCTGTCTGTCTGTTACCTCTTCACGGTCAAACCGCAGAACCGATTTTGCTGAAATTTGGTATGGAGATATAACTTTGGGTCACGGGAAAGGACATAGGATACTTTTATCCTCAAAAATGTACGGTGCCCGCGCGATAAACGAATTTTGGCGCAACGGAGTTGCGGGCATCATCTAGTTAGATTTAATGCGATGCTACAACAACTAACAACAGTAGGTAGTAGAGAGACAGCGACAGCCAGACTTTTGTATTTTTAGAAAACCTGAAAGTTCTTCTGTACCTGCTAAAATCTAAAGTAACCGGGCCCGAAAATCCATAGTTGCAGGTCGTTCTTACCTCTAAGAAAGGCTCTCTGTCGGTGGCTCCTGATTTGAAGATGTTAAGAAAATTGTATGTAAAATTACTAGCAAGTAACACAGCTATACAACTTCTGTTGGCACCTAAAAGTTTACGATTATTACCTCTAAATACTACAGATCGCTTGAAATAAAAATATAAATAAAAGTATAATAACGATATTTTTGTTGATCTGTTCAGATAGATATTAGGTACCTTAACTTCGGGAATCAAAGAAGTTACTTAGAAGTTCTCGGAATAAAAAAATAATGTAAACAGTCTGGTTCACACCTTATGATAAAATCTAATATCCGGATACGGATAGAGCATTGAATGTTAAAGACAGGGCTACAAGATGAAACTTGAATGTTGGACTCTATTGTAGAGTCTGTCGCATTTCATTTAAACTTTCAATAAAATCTTTTACTAATGTCTTTATAGTTGTAGCTTAAAAAGACAAATATTTTACAAACCACTAAAGTTACGTATCTAAGACCTAAGTACATAGAGTTTAATTGCAACTTGATTTTAAACCTTTATTATGTGCCTTAAATGTTTTAACATTTTGGACATCTCTAATATTTTAAAGTCAATGGTGCTATTGTGGTTACAAAGTAACTAGCTACAAATTAACATTGTGAATCAAAGATATTTCTCACACCGTCATGCGCCCCGCCTGCAGAGTGAGAGACCGTTTGTTAAAAGTTGAAACAGATGATTCAAAGAGATTTAATAACTAGGTACATTAAAAATTTAAAGTGGTATAATTACAAATTGTCTCTGTAAAAGATACTACTGACTACATAATCAATGTAATAATTAATAACAAATAATACAATGTCTTTTGATTATTTATTCTAGTTTAAATATTATGAGTATATAGAGATTGGTAGAGACCAATACCCACTATTTAGTTACTACTTTAAACTATAATATAAATATCATAACCGTAAAAATGTCTATAGTTAGCTCTTCACACTCTATATTCTGCTGAACCGATTAAAATTTGTTATGCAGATAGTTAAGTCCCTGTAAAGCCTAAAGGTACAATTCCGTGCATCGCGATCGATCGCGGTCATGCACGACCTACGACTGTCGTCGGACGCTCGCGACCATAGTCAACGTATGAAAATGTATGGCACCGCTTCCGAGGCCCGCGACTGACGCGCGCGGCCTACGACTGTCGTAAGCCGCGCGCGATCGTGTCTTGAAGTTATGACAGTCGCGCACGACCGACGACAGTCGTAGGCCCCGCGCGACCGTGTCAAAGTTATATGGCACGATCGCGCGTGGCTTACGACAGTCGTAGGCCGCGCGCGTCAGTCGCGGGCCTCGGAAGCGGTGCCATACATTTTCATACGTTGACTATGGTCGCGAGCGTCCGACGACAGTCGTAGATCGTGCACGACCGCGATCGATCGCGATGCACGGAATTGTACCTTTAAGGACTTTTGATAATCTTTATCCTACGTATTAATTATTGTCAAAAATAAAAAATATTTTTTCCGCAAAGGAATGTTACTTCCTACTTCTCTATTTAGTCGCTAGAAATTGGCCATTGGGATGGATTGTAGTCGCATCACGCATGGCTATTTTATTTATGTCTAAGTGCGAGGAGTGAGTAGCAAACTAGCTCCCTGAGACAAGCTCTAGCCTACCTAGATAGGGATTTGGATAAAGATTTTTACAACATTGGTCCTCTACATCTTGAGTTCTTACTCAACCGTACAACTGAAACACTAGCATAGGATAATAATTAATTTGTCAAAATCAATTAGTATGAGTGAACTAATGGTGGTGGCTTTTTTAGGGTTCCGTATCTAAAGGGTAAAAACGGGACCCTATTACTGAGACTTCGTTGTCTGTCCGTCTGTCTCCAGGCTGTATCTCAAAACCGCTATAGTTAGACTTCTGAAATTTTTCCAGATTGTGTATATCCGTTGCCGCTATAATAACAAATACTAAAAACAAAATAAAATTTATATTCAAGGGGGGCTCCCATACAACAAACGTATTTAATTTTTTGGCCTTTTCACTCTATGTCGATAGTGGCAACAGATAGGCACTTGAAAATTTCACGAAATCCTCAGTTATATATGTGCAATTTAATAACTAATAATAAAATTAAAATAAAATTAAAATTCTTTCTCCCTCCCGTACAAAAAAAAAACTAAAATTTTGGCAGATTTGTGCTCTATAACGGTACGGAGCCCTTCGTGCGCGAGTTCGACTCGCACTTGGTCGATTTTTTAGTGTTCAGTTGGGTTGTGATTAGTCAATGGAAGTCGGGAATTGAATATAGATGTAACCCATAGAATTATTGACATCGTTGATGTAACCCGAAAAAATACTTAGGTCCTTCCCGAAAAAATACTTAGATTAAGTTCTATAATAGTGGACTACATGGTATCGTCAAAGTCAGTTAATTTCTAACAGTGTGTGCGCAGCATACGACTCGATTCTGATGAAGTAACTGTATGACATTTTTCGTGCAAACGCGTCTTCCCTTATAGTGGTAATAGTGCCAGCAATGACCTTGACTTTCTTGCTCTACTATAGAGCATAAACATGCACTTTGATCGCTATGAATTCTAATATAGTACAAAATAAATTCGTGGCACCACAGAGTACTATAATACTGGCGTAACTGGTGGCACCAACCCCAACCATATCGTTCAATTTATGAGCAGCATTGGGTTGGGGACGGTACTCTATGCGAAAGGAGTCAGAACAGATCCTCAAGGGTCGCAATATGACATCAGGGCTACAATGATCTGCCTTCTGATGAAGAAAAAAAAGTAAAGGTATGTAATAATGTATAGGTATAGCTTGTGCAAGGACTGATGATGACACAGGATATACTGATTACACATTCACATCACAATACACAGAGGAGTTTTACATAACTTTTGAATAAACAATGCCGTCTTTACGTTACATTTTACGCTCTGAATAATATATTTTTTCTCAAATATTTATATGTTGTATTGAAGGGAAGTCTTGAAAAGGCATTTAGTTTAGTCCGAGGTAGTTAACACTGCTAAGGACATATTTTTTATCTTCCTTTCCTTTTCCAAGCACTTAGCAGTAGCTGAAAAGTAGGTAAATAATCTTCTTATATATAAAATTCTCGTGTCACAATGTTAGTCCACGAACTCCTCCGAAACGGCTTTACTGATTTTTACCAAATTTTATATGCATATTCAGTAGGTCTAAGAATCGGCTTCTCGGTACTTTATATATTGATAAGTGCATTTGTTGAATAAATAATAGTAAATTATTACAACCTGAGACTGACGGCGACCATTGTTTGTGCGACGAGATAGCGATCGACGTTGCCATGGCGACATACTTATTTAGTCACTTCAACGCAACGTTTGCCGGGACAGCTAGTCTTATCTTCTTATATATAAAAATGGATTTTCAAATGTGTTAGTCGCGCTAAAACTCGAAAACGGTTGAATGGGCTGATTTTAGTCTTTAAATATTCGTAGAAGTCCAGGGAAGGTTTTAAAGTGACACGAAGTTCACCGGGACAGCTAGTAGTTATATAGATAATATGTAAATTGTAAATGTAACTTGAAGGTGGTAACTAATTAAGGGCTTGATCATGAAGCTTCGATGACACTTACCTAGCGAACTGCAAACTAATACCTAGTAGGTAGAGGTTAGCGATTTGCGCTACGGTTACTAGATTAATGGGTTTTTGACTTCTAGCGTTAATTATTACAGATTACAGAATCTCCTACTCCTATCTTGAGCTCTAACAAGCAAACATAGAGACGCTCACAAATACAACATTTGATAGGTATTTTTTTTGTACCTAAGTAATTGGCGTTGTCTTACTTAATAGTCTTCACTGTTAGTATATTCCCAATTAGTAGGGGAGGTCGCGCTCAGTTTAAAAAGTCATTTCATACCGAGCGAAAATCGTTACAATAATAGTATTCCACTAATACATAACAGCTTTGATCGTCAGCCACTTCATAATGGGTGGAATAAAAATTGAGAGCATCTCAAAGTTGTTGTTGGGAATCGTATTGAATTGACATTAAAAAGATCCCAATTCGCACCCAATAAAGTTTCATATCTAGATTATACACGTTTAGGTTGGGTAGGTGTTATTTTAGTTTTAGTATATAACAACAGATGGCGCTTTTAAAGTAAAATGTATATAATTCTTCTTCACAAATATTGACTATTAGTGGAGTTCCCAGAGCGTAAAAATCGTGCTAACCTCCGATTTTTGCAATAGTGGATGAAAATTGAAAAGAAAAAAAGGAATGTGTAGCTGATAACATAAATAATAAAGTTTACCTATTGAAAAGTTGTGCTTTTGATTTTTAAATTATTCTCTTCCACTTCAAGTAAACTCATAAACTGTAAAATTTTGAAGAAAATTTGCATATTTCTTTCTTTTAAATATATAGCAAAATAATAAAATATACTATAATTTTTTTGATCTGTATCGTTGCTTATATTCCAAAGAAAGAAAATAAGTTGAAAAAATATATAATTTAGATTTAAAATTGATATTTTTGTATGTAGATGAGCATACTTGGAGGTATGTGCTTGTTGTGTGCCTCGCCAGGTAAATGACGTTCCTATTGTTCTTTGGTTTTAAATAGGAAGTTTAAAATTATTTTTTAGGCTTAACAAAGTCTTCTATTTCTTAATGTGTATAACTTTTTAGCTCTTACTTTATTAAATTTTTTGAAAACGTAGCACAAACTTTTCACGGATATTTCGAAGAAAATCTGTATTTTATTTCTTTTGGTTAGGTTTTTACAGAATAAAATTGTTTTTTTTTTCACTGAAGCACAAAAATTTTTTGGTAAACTTTGCAAGTTATAGTGTAAAAAAGAAAATGGAGGTGTCATTTTCTTTTTTACACTATAACTTGCAAAAAAAAATCCATTCACTATTACAACTTTCGGAGGTTAAAACCTCTGGCGACTGCACTATATCGAATTAATTACTTAAAATTGCTATGTGAGATAATTTTATGGTTAATACAAACGAAAGTCGCCGTCAGCTGAATGTTTGCAGGTGGAAATGTTGTCTACGCGACGCCCTAGGATACATTGAGCGCGAAGTAGGGCTATATTGGTCATAACTTATTTTGCTGGCTGACGGTTTTTCCACCATCATATTAGCGACTGACGGTTTTTTTTATTATTTACAAAGTAGAAACATTCACCTGTATAAATTTTGTGCGGTATAAAATGACTTTATATTCAAATTTTTTTTACATGTTCAGTAACGCGACTGACGTTGAATCCCTCGTCTGCAATACGGCTGACAGTGATTTTTTGGTTAAACATGACCTCAATAATCGTCCATCAAAGTTTCATTCGGTATAAAATCACTTTTCGCAACTATTTTTTTTACAACTTTGAAATACTCTTAGTTACCATTCCACCACGGGTGCGGCGACTGACGCTGATTATATTGATTGATAAATATTAAGCTACCGCTGGACAAAAATTTGGTCGGTATGAAATGACTTAGCAAACGCTAGCACTACCTCCCCTACTAAATACATAGGATGCGTCTCCTCATTACAGGTTGAATAAGTCCGAATTGCATAACTCTTCCCGTACGATATCATCTGTGACATATGCTTGAGCAAACGCGTGACAATGGTTGCCCAAGCGATTGTTCGGAGCCAGCAAACGGAACCATTTGTATAAAATATTAAGGAAACCATACTTTAGGCCAGTGGTTGACGAGACGTAGATATGGGGAGGAGGATCGTGCTCGTCCTGTGTGTGGGGTTCGTTGCTGCCAGTTATAGGAGCGATGGGTACATGAATATAGCTTGTGTAGATGTGATACGCCTCTCCCATACATACATCACGTATGGGAGAGGCGTATCAACCTATGTATTGAACAAGATTTGGCAAGATGATTGGATATATTGTATGATTATTATTATTCCAAGGGTTTTACGCATGATACTTAAATTTAACTTAAATAAGGTTATTTCAAAGTGTGAAAATAATAATTTTAGAGCTTTCCTAGTGTTTTCGCAAAAGAGGCTTTTTCAATTTCTTATGTCATCCGTAAAATACCTATTGCGATTTGCGATAAATATGTATATTTTCAGCGGTTTTCTTCCCAGTCAAAATTACAACCAGCGGACGGAAGACCAGCTGGCAGAGCCTTCAGCGAGGGTGGATAAGAGTGATGAGAGATTGGAGAGAGATAACCCAGACAGGAAAGAGAGGTTCGGCATCACAGGGTATGGGAGTACGGTAAGAGTTTCTATTTGTGTAAACTCTAAGCAAATTGAATAAAATGTGTAAATTGGTGCCTAAGACGCATTGTATTTAGAAGCGCACTAGCAAGTGACTTTAGCACTAATGGAGTACGCAACAAAATCACAAGTCAGCAATGGAAGACTTACGTGAATTTTCAGCTGATTAATTACCGCAGAGTTCCATCCTACCTACCTACTAAACACAAAATTATTGTTAGTCTTAATTGGAACTATTAAACCCTAATCGACGTATAAGGTCGATGCTGCTGCAGTTACTATTACAGTTAATTTTATGCGGGCTCTACACTCGCGGCGCGAAAGCCCGCGAAGGCCGCGAACCGCGAGTGTGGAGGGTTTCGCGGCTTCGTGTTCGCGCTTCGCGGCTTCGTGTTCGCGCTTCGCGGCTTCGTATTTGTTCGAATCGTGTTCACGGCGCGAATCGCGGCCGCAATTCTCGCTGCGAGTGTAGAGCCCGCATTATACAGCGTTCGCATTGTTTAAGTTGCACTGTATTCCAGGGTTCGTACGGTGGCACCGCTCCCGGAGTGTACGGGCCAGTGAAGATCGACCTGGGCGGCGTGCTGCTGGGCTCCATTCTCGGCTTCGGAGCGGTCATCATACTGCCCAAGATCATACACGCCTTCTCCTACGGATATGGGGGATATGGACGAAGTATGTATGCAACAGGGTTCAATAGTATTTATCTTCGTTTATATATAAGGCTGCTTATGTAAGGCTGCCCTACTCGCTAGTCGCCACTCACAAACCTTCAAGAAGAGAGCGTATTCCCTCTTAAAAGGCCGGCAACGCACCTGCAGCTCTTCTGATGTTGCGAGTGTCCATGGGCGACGTTAGTTGCTTTCCATCAGGTGACCCGTTTGCTCGTTTGCCCCCTTATTTTATAAAAAAAATACTCCGGGGCAGCTAATGACCAAGATATAGTTGCACACATTCACCGCACAACGAGGCCCTGTTAATTGTTATTAGACCAAGTGGCCTATTATTCCACAAACTGTCTATAGTTACAGGAAAACAAAAATAATGGATGGTTAACGTGACGACGTTAACCATCCGTTCTACGACGTTTAGGGCTTTTAGGCCTAAAGGTTGAACCACATTTAGGGTGAATAGTTTAACATCATGCTTACTAACTCAGGGGAAATTCTACACTCACCCCTCTTCCCAGGTGCGGACTCCGACTTCTCCCAGCTGACGGACGTCCTCTCCCGCATGGACGAAGCACTCAGCCGGTACAACATAGACTCCACCTCGTGCATGCAGCGCCTGGCGTGCGCGTACGTGCAGCTCGCTAACGAGAACATGGTGAACGGGAATGCCACGGAGTTTGACGCGGTGCTGGCTAGCGTGTCCAGGTACTAGAACATAATAAGTATTACATAAAATCAATCCTGATAATAATAATATTATACAGGATGTTTCAAATAAGCTAAAGTAAGTCGAAAGGGGGTGACTCAGGGGGTCAAATTCTGAACAACTTTTGTTCTACGACTTTTTGAAATTCGCGAAAACAAAATATGTTGCTTTTCCATACTAAAAAGTCACGCGACCAACAAAGTTTCTATAGAGAATCAATATTTCAAATAAGGTATAGTGGTCTATTTATAAATCCGGGTCTGGCCATCATATCATAGCGTTCACCAAATGGGATCCTATTAAGCCACAGACTAGATTACTAGAATGTAATTGACCATACTATTAACATTGATACCTTTCAGTAACACCCTCGTCCGTCGCATGCTGGCCGGCACCCCGGTGTACGAGGGTATAGCCGCCGGCAAGTCCGCCGACACAGACTGCCAGCACCAATACCCCAAGTGCAGGATGGACAAGAAGACCATCGTGAAGGTCCTCACACAGGTGCTACCCTCGTGAGGATCTTTAACACAGTAGTTGTAATAGTTTAAATAAACGTGTTCCTGATGCTTTTTATATTTTTAACAAGTCTTTTATTCCATACCTTCATATTATCGTAATCAAATTATATTAAAAATGCGAATGTGTGACATAGTGTCTAAACGCACTAGGCCGAAGTTACGCCGGCGTAAATTCCGCATGATTACGCCCGCAATGTATTTTAAATGGGAACAAATATAATGACCACCAAATTATTATTTTTAACAAAAAATTAAAACCGACTTCCAAGGTAAAACAATAAAAACATCCTTATAATATGAACTAAAAAGTATTAAATAATTTTTCCTCTCTAAATGTGCCTTTTTCCGAATTCGGCTAAACCTCAACTATTTCTGTACTCAATCTTCATCATTTTGAAGTCGGTACCAGATATAGCTGAATCTTTATTTCTTTGACAGAAAATTTGAAACTTTTGGAACTGGCACCGACTTCAAAATTATGAAGATTGAGTACAGAAATAGTTGAGGTTTAGCCGAATTCGGAAAAAGGCACATTTAGAGAGGAAAAATTATTTAATACTTTTTAGTTCATATTATAAGGATGTTTTTATTGTTTTTACCTTGGAAGTCGGTTTTAATTTTTTGTTAAAAATAATAATTTCACTCTTTTTAGTTACCTAGTAGGTAAACTGTAATTAGTGCCAATTTAAATTGTATAAAAAATAGTTTCATATTATCTTCACTAGATGTCACTAAAGCGCTCCTGTGTCGCGCTATCGCTTGTCCGAACTCCGAATGTTTCATACTTCATATAGGTTTACTTACACGATGTATTCAATAGATAGAGATTTTTGTGGTGTGAATTATTAATGTGTGAGCTTGGTGTTAGCAGTGAGCATTGAAATTTGAATTGACAACATTTGGAGTGGTAGTTATTGATCTCGTATTGTTATTAAAAATATTAATTAACCCTCCAAGATGACCTCCGTCATAGTCCGCGAGTATATAAGTGGTCGTGATCATATCACCCTACGCGTCGAATTACTGCGTTTATTCTACGTATCGCCGAATCACACCCAGCGGCGCGGCGAGCATATTTTCAGTGTCATAATCATAATAATATTATAATATTAATCTTTATCTTCATTATTGTAATACATAGTAGTACTATCGCTTGAGAAACTTGGAAAGTCTCGCGGCCGCCTGCGCCTTTCTCAAGCGATATTATATTGTATTACAATAATGAAGATAAAGTTTAAAATCATATGACACTCAAAATGCTCGCAGCGCGGCATGCCCTGACATTCCGGGAACTTGAATACAATGTTTACGCCGCGCCTTTGCCTCTGCGGCGCCGACCGCCGTGTATAAACAGCCTATAATAATAATTGTACATAATTATTATTGTATCCATACCTATGCCTTGTACTATTATCTTTTTTGTGCCATGAGACATTGGTGACCTTAACACGACGTGGTAATGATGATGATGACGATGATGATGAATTTGAATTGCATGGTAGCATATGCTTTCTGTTCTTAAAACAACGCCGAAACTCTCAATCGTGTATCTATAAGGAGTCAGGAGTTCTCTCAGCATCTTCGAAACCATGGTATACCTTGACCCAATATTTGACTTTTTGGTAGCATATTCTTAGTACACTTCACATAAAACCAAAATCACCATATGTTTCCATATAAATTTCGAGGAGTATATAATATA
This sequence comes from Polyommatus iphigenia, assembly GCA_963422495.1. Taxonomy (NCBI): domain Eukaryota; kingdom Metazoa; phylum Arthropoda; class Insecta; order Lepidoptera; family Lycaenidae; genus Polyommatus; species Polyommatus iphigenia. The sequence goes on along the minus strand of OY730181.1, from coordinate 16,671,920 downwards.
TATATATATATATATATATATATATATATATATATATATATATATATATATATATATATATATATATATATATATATATATATATATATATATATTATATACTCCTCGAAATTTATATGGAAACTATTTTTTGGATTATATATATATATATATATATATATATATATATATATATATATATATATATATATATATATAATCCAAAAAACGAGGAGGTTATATGTTCGGAAGTCGGTTAAAAATGCACTGATACCCTAAACTTGTTTGCCAAAAAATGATATTGAACACCAAAAAAATAAAGTCTAAAATTGCAATACTACCAGCTATTTTAGTCATGACAACACTTCAAATTGTAATCGAACACCAAATATAGTAAATGATCACCAAATATAGTAAATGATCACCAAATAAAGTAAATGATCACCAAATATAGTAAATGACCGCCAAATATAGTAAATGATCACCAAATATAGTAAATTATCGCCAAATCCTTGTGAGCAAATCAATGCAATATTTCTGTCCAAATAAATCACTACGATTGACAAAAAATGTAAGCATAATATTATTAACAAAATAATCGGCCAAGTGTGAGTCGTATGGAGGGTTCCGTACCGTTTATAGAGCAAAATGAGACCTAAAATTGTGTTTTTGTATGGGTTGGGACTTGGGAGCCCTCTTTAATTTTTTTAAAATATTATTATTAATTATTGAAGTAAACATATACTCAATACTGCAGTCGCCAGAGGTTTTAACCTCCGAAAATTGTAATAGTGAATGGATTTTTGTTTTTGAGGTGTCATTTTCTTTTTTACACTATAACTTGCAAAGTTTACCAAAAATTTTTTTGTGCTTTTAATTTTTTAGTTACTTAATTAAAAATTAATATTTCACCATATAAAACCGGTCCCGAAAAAAAAATTTTTTCTTGTTCCTGTTATTTAATGACTCTTAACCGATTGCTTACGTTGAAAATTAACCAAATACACCATTTTTAAAAAAGAAAGTTTGCTTTGCTAAGCTAAATACAACTATAAGGTTTTTGCAAAGTTTTTAGAGATTAACGCTCATCGTAACCAAGATAAAAGGGTTTGGGTAGATTTAAGGGCTGTAACGAAAAGTGTGTTAAAATTACTTGTTGTGCGTATTTAATTTTTAGAGAAATGATAACTTTTAAGTACTTAAAAACGTTTAAATATCTCCAAAAATGTGTAAAATAGACCGAAAATATTTTTCTGTATTTGTTGAGAATTTATTTAAGTGAGAGCTAAAACATTAAATGTATCGACAAATTAAATACTTTTTCTAGTCTTTGAAATATATTTAAGCTTCCTACTCAAAGCCAGAAAAAAATGGGTGCTACAAATCTCACGTACATACTAAAGACGCATGCTGCGACCTATGTTTGGAAAATGCTTACCTGAATGCAAAAAATATCAGTTCTTAGCCTAATTTGTATTTTTTTCCTTTAAGTATGTTTTAGTAAATATAATTAATGAAAAAAAAAAATTATAGTTAAATTTTATTCTGTAAAAACCAAACCAAAAGAAATAAAATACAGATTTTCTTCGAAATATCCGTGAAAAGTTTGTGCTACATTTTCAGAAAATTTAATAAAGTAAGAGCTAAAAACTTATACACATTAAGAAACAGAAGACTTTGTTAAGCCTAAAAAATAATTTTAAACTTCCTATTTAAAACCAAAGAAAAATTGGAACGCCATTTACCTGGCGAGGCACACAACATTTGGAGGTATGCTCATCAACATACAAAAATATTAATTTGAAATATAAATTATATATTTTTTCAACTTATTTTCTTTCTTTGGAATATAAGCAATAATACAAATCAAAAAAATAATGATATATTTTATTATTTTGCTATATATTTAAAAGAAAGAAATATGCAAATTTTCTTCAAAATTTTACAGTTTGTGAGTTTACTTGAAGTGGAAGAGAATAATTTAAAAATCAAAAGCACAACTTTGCAATAGGTCAACTTTATTATGTCTGTTATCAGCTACACATTCCTTTTTTTCTTTTCAATTTTCATCCACTATTACAAAAAAAAATGTTATTTAACCATATTATAATATAGTTATTAAGATAGTGTTACTTTACTGATAAGAAATAAAAGGCTTTTTATTTTATTTTATTATTGCAAAAATCGGAGGTTTGCACGATTTTTACGCTCTGGGAACTCCACTACAAGGCCTTTGCGAAAATATCAACATGCCTACTAGTTACCATTATTGATATCGAGCAAAAAAGGCCAAAAAAATCACGTTTGTTGTATGGGAGCCCACCTTAAATAATACTAATTTTATTTTGTTTTTAGTACTTGTTGTTATAGCGGCAACAGATATACACAATCTGTTAAATTTTCAGAAGTCTAGCTGGAGCGGTTATTGATATACAGCCTAGAGAAAGATAGACGGACGGACAGACGGACAGACATCGAAGTCTCAGTAATAGAGTCCCGTTTATAGGGTTCCGTACCCAAAGGGTACAAATGTGACTCTTTTACTAAGACTTGCTATTGCTAAATAAAATATATATTTGGTTATAATTTTACATTAAAATGTTAACGTATAATGTTGGTGATCATTTACTAATTTTGGTGATCGTTTACTACTTTTGGTTTAACAATGATTTATTTGGAGTCATTTTGCATAAATAGGATAGCGAGATAATAAATCTTTGGTGATCATTTTACATTAAAATGCTAGTATAATGTTGGTGATCATTTACTAATTTTGGTGATCATTTTACATTAAAGTGTTAGTATAATGTTGGTGATCATGTACTAATTTTGGTGATCATTTACTTATTTTGGTGATCATTTACTATTTTTGATTTTAAGATGTTAAATCTTTGGTTATCATTTTACATTAAAATGGTGGTCTGTATTTTGGTGATCGTTTACTATTTTTGTCTGTGAAAAGTTACTATTTCTGGTGATCAGTTAATTATAAGCCATTTTAAATTGCCGACGACACACTATTCCGCCGCGTTCCGTCCGTATTTTGTATGCGTTTGACATTGCGGACGTAATTTACGCCGCGTATCTTCGGCCTAGTGTGTTTGACTCATAAAGGTAATATACCTATCTAGGTATATTAACTTTATGGTTTGACTTTAGACACTTAGGGTCAATTTAGACCGCAACGCGACGCGTAGATGGCATATTGTCAGATTTGCAAGACGTCTCACGCTCACGAAATCTGTCAAATCAATACAAATTTAGAAATTCATCTACGCATCGCGTTGCGGTCTGAATTTACCCTTACTGTTAGGCTCAACTCACACTGGCGACGCGTCATCATTTTTTCGCCAACAGGCAACATCATGTTCATCTCTATTGTTCTAAGTAGGTGTCTGATTGTTGATATTAACTGTAACATCTACAAACCGTATTACACACGTTCTATATAATATACATGGGAGAACAAATAAAACAAATGATGTACAAATTTAACAATATATTGACAGAGTCAACACGGAACCTATCTACACTGATATGATCGGCAACTCAACTACCGCGGCGCATTTTAACATAAATTATTAATTGAATATTAAAAACCATTCGTTCATTTTCAGTAGCTTTTAGTGACATATCTACAGAAAATCATGGCAAAATCTTCTTAATGACGTAGTCAAAATAAATTCGTGAAATAACAAACAAACTTGACTCTACAAATTTTTGTCACTACTAGCCGTAAGGAAGTTTTTAGTTGTTGCAGATTTTAAAGATTTTTGACTCGGACGATAATAGTTATTTGTCACGATTTCTAGTTGGCTTCTTGATGGTAAGTACCGTGAGAAAAATTCACTCTCAGCCAGCACATTAACATGGTAAAATCATTAAATGTCGCTCATAAAAATTGCTTTTATGCTTTACAATTTACATGATACATCATACGATGTTCATATTGCTTTATACACATTTTGCTCTGTTTAACATCATGTCTTGACACGACAATTAAGGTCGATTTATATTAATGTGGCCACAGCACACAGTTTAAAACAGATGATTATGCAATACAGTTACTATTGTAGTAAGTAAGATTTTGCCAAGATCCATACCAAGTTATACAAGAAAAAATGCAACATAGTTCTCAGTAGTCACTAAAAATCGCACATTAAACTGAGTTATTTACCAATTTGCATTTTATATACTACTATATACATTGTAATTGCAACACGTTATTATTATTATTGCAACTATGCCTGTATCAGGCTAAAAGGCTAGCTCAGTTTAAAACATAATTCCACTGACTTTTCTACAATTATTTAAAGAAAGACAACACAAAAACACTGTCGCTTAGGGTTTTAAATAATTATTCAGCTCGTACATGTAAATGTAATATTACATTTCCTGGCAGTTGATGTGTGTATTAATTGCTATAATATGCCCGTGATTGTAAGGGTCAGTTCACAACGAAACAAGACAAGACGCTGCAATGCACAATAGCAATTAAAACGACGCCATGCTATTAAGGCGACGCCTTGATAATTTGGCTGTAGCGATATCAATTTTTCTCAGCAATGACTAAAGCTAAGAAATTAAAGTTCATTGTCAGTATTCATCATGTCTTTGTTTTTGAATTACCCATAACACGATTGGTCAACTTTTATAACACAGAATAATCAATCAAAAAGACCTCTGTAAAAAAAGGGATTCCTATTTTGCCAACAGAGGAGAGTGATTTAAGCTTCCAAAATTTGTACATAGATTGGTTCAAGCATACACTTTAATTTGCCCATAGCTTATATAAAATGTATTTATGGTTTTTAAATTACGCAACAAAAACCATTTTGTCGCTACGCCCTTTCCATTTTTTGCTGTTCCATTGCTTGTTTTCTATGAGAGGCCGGGTCGGCCTCTCAAAGAAAACAAGCGATCTAAAACGTATCCAACACGATTTTTTACTTTAACGCGGCGTCACCTTAAACAATATCGCCTTGTTTCGGTTGGTACACCAACTTGTAATGTTGTTTTAAAACACATTTTGTCGTTTAAACCAGCTGTTCTCTAACTTTTTCGATGGCTAAATTTGGAACCCACATTTTTGGTGGGCCCCAAAAAATGAATGTCTTTGAATGAATTGCCTCCATGCTGATTGTCTGCTGACATTATTATTTATTAAAAACATAAAATTAAGTATCGCTCGTAGGTCTTTCGCGGAGCACACTTTGAGAAAGGCTGGTTTAAGCCAATGTATATTATAATAGTAAATTATAAATGCATATTTAAATAAAAATAGGCGACAAAAAGAAGTAGCTCTACTATGAAGTTTAAATAACCAGTAATGTCTGAGGCAATAATATTATTTTCAAAGGACCAATATTCATTCTATAAAAATTGTATTTCAAACTCAAAAATAAGATTTCAATAACAGAATACTCTGACATACAAGAAAACTTGCAGTATTCCAAGGATAATATTATTTTAAGTAACATAAAATTTTTTGTAGATATGAAAGAATATCTTGAAATTATTTTTATGAAATTAGAAATGTCTCAGGCCCTTAAAATAATAAAAAAATAATAAATAAGACTATACATCTTTGAATTTTATAAATATTAAATAATATTATTATAATATAGAAGTTGATCCCATGTGTATAATGAGAAATACTATAAGTGTTAATAATGTGTATTATTATGACAGCAATATTAAAAACCTTGTTTTTCTCATACATTATTATAACAATTATGTTCATAGCAATATTAAGACATCATAAGATTTCGAGCAAGTTTAGATCATTTTAAGGCATAAGATTTTATTGTTAGTGTAATTGACTTCAGTTTTTTCCCTTTTCCACGTACATAAATATACAGAATTGTTGCTATTTACGATTTGTTATGTCCATGTCTAATACGTAAGCAAAGTATTTTTTTTTAAATAGGGGGCAAAGAAGCAAACCGGTCACCTGATGGAAAGCAATTACCGTCGCCCATGGACTCTCGCAACATATTTTAAGAAGAGTTGCTGCCAGCCTTTTTGTTGACATGGACAAATAATCATATTACTGTAACGTATGTACTATGTATGAGTAGATTTTTTTATTAGTAAGGGGTTAGTTTATTATTATGTGGGCGAAGGTTACTACCACAATTAAGGGAGAAATATTACATGATATTCATTTAAGTAACGGTTAATTCAACCATGCTAGTTGACCTTAATCATAATATTAATATTATGCATGGCAAATAACCATATCTACAGTGTGTAACAAAAATAAGTGATAATACTTTAGGGTGTGTACGTGTTCCTCGTAGAGAGTTCACTGTGAAAGTAGCAGCTCTGAAAGACGAAAAAAAAATTCACTTTTGTATGGGTAAGGGCCCGAACGTCACGAGTTTCCCCATACAAAAGTGAAAATAAAATTTGGTCTTTCAGCGCTGCTACTTTCACAGTGAACTCTCTACAAGGAACACGTACACACCCTAAAGTATTATCACTTATTTTTGTTACACCCGTATAATTTGATTGTTTTGTATTGTTATCTTATTATTTAAACATTAGCAGAGGTTTTGGTTTTGGATGTGAAAAATGCAAGTGCTAAAGGCCTACAGATAATAAATACTTTGTTGTATTTAAATAAATGCAAATGTCTTTTTAAACATAAACTCTAAAAAATATCTTGAATATTATTTATAAGGTTCTAAACTGAAATACCAGTTTTAAATATTTTAAATTAGCGACCAAATAAAATTAATTTAAAAATAACATTTATTTTAACAAATCAATAAAATAAAGTTGAAATGGCAACTCACACCTACCTAAGCGAATACATTTTCAGAATCATTAAAAAAAATCTATACTTGTAAGCATGAAACAAAAAGTCATGCTGTCTCGTTTCCTCAGATTACTGTATTCCTCGTATGAGATAGAAGATATCTCTGACTACTTTGTTCGTACGGTGGTATTGACTATTGATAAATACGTATACATACCCCACAGGGCTAAAGCCCAGATATAAAATAAAAACTAGAATAAGCATCGCTAAATAGTGCAAATTTTGGCACTCCATACATAAAATAGCCCTTATACAAAACACAGCGAATCACTTATTTAATGTTGTCTTTGTCTATTGAGTATTGACGTGACATTTTCAATGTGTTAGAGAAAGATAGAAGATATCCGTTGCATTTTAAGGAAGGGCGGTTAAATATTAATCAGTAAATTATTACATGATGTATATCAGCATATTATGTAAATCATCATAATAATTATAATGTGTGTGCCTTATGTTCTGAGTATCTTGTATATTATTGTGATATTCAAAACGGCTTGAGCAAAGTTGTAACTCTTATGTAATACTGAACTCTCGTGTCTCTCACTGGTTTCATTCGCGAATTCCGTTTCACGGATTGTTAACAATGCCATCTTGAAAGAGTACATTTTGTATCATAGTCCGCTCGCGTTACGAAGACAGTAAAGTCAAAAAGATACGTATACGCTTTGTTTTCAATCATAGTAATAGTAGGGAAGGGGAAGGTGCTATTTTTGTAGTCACTCGAGCGTCATGGAGACCTAGTAGATTTTTTACATTAGGTAAAACTGATATAAAAAATAATAAGAGCGTTTTTTATTTCAGCGGTGGGTTCAGAAACTGCAGCCATTTTAAAGTTTTGAAAAAGAAAATATATTCAGAAAATTGCTTATTTAGGTAAATTATAAATATATTTTAGACAACAAGGACTAAATCATTTAGTTTAGTGCAAAATAAAATATCTGCGAAGCTTAGTTAGGAAAATATGAAGCTTTATTTTTTAATTCATGAAGCCCCAAGCGGCCACATCCGGCCGCGATAACAATGAAAAAGCTATTGTGTCTCGTTTTGCCACGACTGATGGGTTAAAATGTCCCTACAGGCTTACCTGACCTTTGAACCGTCAGTGCTTTATATGGAAGCTTCTTTGGAGTATACTAAACACCCCTATCTTAATCTGACAGAACCGATGACATTTCAATATTCAAAAAAAAAAATTTTCCCACCACGTGAGAAATCTGATTTCTATACCATGATAACTAAACACATGTCGGAAGCCTATACAAGCTTAATCTGACACGCTCGAGCTTATCCCGAAATCGCCTCTTCCCCTCCCCAACTATAAGCCATTATAATAATAAAGTAAGACAATTTTACCCTTTTAAAAAATGGTTTATTGGAGAGTGATGTATCTCTCTCTACTGTCTACTGAACGCGAGTTGACTATAGTCTTATTGCTATACAACCTGCGTGTGACAATACCCTGCGTGCCTCAAGCTATTTAGTTCGATTCAAAATTTAATAAAACACTACCACAGTATAAATATATTATACAGTAGATACAGACCGTTCATACAAGTCAGCCGGAATCGGACTAGATTTTTTTAATAAGGGGGCGAACGAGAAAACGGGTCACCTGATGGAAAGCAACTACCGTCGCCCATCAACACTCGCAACATCAGAAGAGTTCTCTTCTTGAGCTTCTAGCCTAAAAACAAACAATCGCAAAACACTGTATCAAGTCACATTTGTCAGAGACAACGAGTATGATTTCAAGGACACTGTAACTCTACTGTATGTATTTATACTGTGATCACCGTCCTTACAAGTTTTAGAATATTGTGCACCTAATTATTTTACCTAGTTAGTCTATCTAGTGTTTATTTTACATCGTAGACCTGTGGTCTATTGCCATGCGGATCATTGGCACATCATGTTGAGGAAGGAGTGCGCGTATGCCATCGGCTGCACGTCCGGATGCGGCTGGAAAATACAATGAAAACAATCAATCAAAGTAAACAGGGCAAACCACCCTATCATTGGCTGTCATCCTAGATATATAGATAGTTTATTTGCTTAGAATGTAGGTAATCCTATTGTTGGCACTTTTAAAATACTAGGGATGTTAAAAATACGATTTTGGGTCGAACTCTGGGTGAAGTGTCGAAACCAGTGGGTAGAGGGGCGGGAGCGGCGCGTGACAATGTAAAGATTTTTATGGATAAGCCGTCTAGAACGCCGCACGCCACTCGGTTTTCGGGGCCTGTCCATATAAGTCTTTACATTATCACGCGCCGCTACGCTGCTATAATATTTGTTTATGATCCAAAATATATTTTCGTAACATAGTATGAAATTAAAGCATTTTTCTAAAAACTATTTATACCTTTTTATAGTTTTTATAGTCACCTTATCTACTGGCATTGTCGGGTCCTATCTAATGGTAGATTTAATAAAAGAGGTAAACGATAGAACTCCGATATAATATTACGATTTACAATGTTGCTAATTGGTATATTATAAGTGGACGTGCTCGTGCGCCGGTGGTTCGGGAAGAAGAGAGAGAGCCCCGTCGTGCAGCTCGTCGCCGTCGCCGCTCCAAACCAGTTCCACCTTGTCCCCCGGCGGCCCCGGCACCCCCGCAGGTCCGCGAGGTCCATACACCAGGGACGTCGCACTTTATGCGATGTCCATATTACGTGGACAGGCATAATAAATGCTTACTCGTAAATTTAAAACATAAGAACAATAATTAAACTTACCACCGCTTCATAAGTAGTGAAGTTAGGTTTGAGGTCTTTTCCGTTCATTGTGATGAAAGCGCCGAGGTTACCCATTGTGTCGCTGAAAATACAATTTGTATATATTTATATTTGACGAGCAAGATATCAGTACAAAATAACGACTTTATATTCATTTGTAAATACATTATTGACGTCGTAAAGTAAAAAATCTCAAAACAGGGTGAAAAAACCACAAATTCTCTTAAATTCTTTTAGATCAATTCCTAAAAAAAATTACAAAACTTTGATAATGTTGTTTAGGTAGCGACTACAGCAGCTATTATACGCTATAACAAGTACTCTAGGCAGCAGATGTAAGTCAAAATATAGTTCAAGCGGTAGCAAAATATAATGACGACGAATTGCGGTCGTTAAAGTCCTGGCTACAGGTGATGTGGTCTATGCGCTGGCGGCAGGTGGCATAGTCCAGGCGGCTACTACATGATACAGTCCAGGTGCTGACTGAAGGTGGCATAGTACAGGCGCTACACTCACCAGTAGTTGGGCGCGGAGAACACAGTGATGCACTTGCCGTCGTGCGCCACCTCGTACCCGTCGTTCTTGATCTCGTGGCTCCTGATGATGTAGTCCAGGCGCTGGCTGCAGGTGACATAGTCCAGGCGCTACACTCACCAGTAGTTGGGCGCGGAGAACACAGTGATGCACTTGCCGTCGTGCGCCACCTCGTACCCGTCGTTCTTGATCTCGTGGCTCCTGATGATGTAGTCCAGGCGCTGGCTGCAGGTGACATAGTCCAGGCGCTACACTCACCAGTAGTTGGGCGCGGAGAACACAGTGATGCACTTGCCGTCGTGCGCCACCTCGTACCCGTCGTTCTTGACCTCGTGGCTCCTGATGATGTAGTCCAGGCGCTGGCTGCAGGTGACATAGTCCAGGCGCTACACTCACCAGTAGTTGGGCGCGGAGAACACCGTGATGCACTTGCCGTCGTGCGCCACCTCGTACCCGTCGTTCTTGACCTCGTGGCTCCTGATGATGTAGTCCAGGCGCTGGCTGCAGGTGACATAGTCCAGGCGCTACACTCACCAGTAGTTGGGCGCGGAGAACACAGTGATGCACTTGCCGTCGTGCGCCACCTTGTACCCGTCGTTCTTGACCTCGTGGCTCCTGATGATGTAGTCCAGGCGCTGGGTGCAGGTGACATAGTCCAGGCGCTACACTCACCAGTAGTTGGGCGCGGAGAACACCGTGATGCACTTGCCGTCGTGCGCCACCTCGTACTCGTCGTTCTTGACCTCGTGGCTCCTGATGATGTAGTCCAGGCGCTGGCTGCAGGCGACATAGTCCAGGCGCTACACTCACCAGTAGTTGGGCGCGGAGAACACAGTGATGCATTTGCCGTCGTGCGCCACCTCGTACCCGTCGTTCTTGACCTCGTGGCTCCTGATGATGTAGTCCAGGCGCTGGCTGCAGGTGACATAGTCCAGGCGCTACACTCACCAGTAGTTGGGCGCGGAGAACACCGTGATGCACTTGCCGTCGTGCGCCACCTCGTACCCGTCGTTCTTGACCTCGTGGCTCCTGATGATGTAGTCCAGGCGCTGGCTGCAGGTGACATAGTCCAGGCGCTACACTCACCAGTAGTTGGGCGCGGAGAACACCGTGATGCACTTGCCGTCGTGCGCCACCTCGTACCCGTCGTTCTTGACCTCGTGGCTCCTGATGTAGTCCAGGCGCTGGCTGCAGGTGACATAGTCGAGGCGCTACACTCACCGGTAGTTGGGCGCGGAGAACACCGTGATGCACTTGCCGTCGTGCGCCACCTCGTACCCGTCGTTCTTGACCTCGTGGCTCCTGATGATGTAGTCCGGGCGCTGGCTGCAGGTGACATAGTCCAGGCGCTACACTCACCAGTAGTTGGGCGCGGAGAACACCGTGATGCACTTGCCGTCGTGCGCCACCTCGTACCCGTCGTTCTTGACCTCGTGGCTCCTGATGATGTAGTCCAGGCGCTGGCTGCAGGTGACATAGTCCAGGCGCTACACTCACCAGTAGTTGGGCGCGGAGAACACCGTGACGCACTTGCCGTCGTGCGCCACCTCGTACCCGTCGTTCTTGACCTCGTGGTTCCTGATGATGTAGTCCAGGCGCTGGCTGCAGGTGACAAAGTCCAGGCGCTACACTCACCAGTAGTTGGGCGCGGAGAACACCGTGATGCACTTGCCGTCGTGCGCCACCTCGTACCCGTCGTTCTTGACCTCGTGGCTCCTGATGATGTAGTCCAGGCGGTTCCGCTGCAGGAAGTTGGCAGTGACGTCGGGGCCGAACTGGCAGCCGACGCCGCGCTTGGACGGCGCCCGACCAGTCATAGGTTGAGGGTCAGACCAGAGCAGCTCGCACATTATACCTGAAAATGATACATGACAATGTTAAAGACGAACAATGAACATACAATATTAAGAACCTTTATTGTTAAATAAAGGTTCTTAATATTGTATTATAAAAGTGATTAATCTCAAGATAACATAAGAAGACGTTGCCCGCAACTTACATTTCCTGGGATAGGAAATAATATCATGTTAATATTATTAATATTATGCCCTTACCCCAATGTTAAACCTAATAATACCAAATTTCATGAAAATCGATTTAGGTGTTTAAGTGTGCTGTGTGGTAACGAAGGTAAGAAACAAACAGAACCCCAAACACTATTTAAAATTTTTAATATTAGTAGGAGCAAAAAAATACCTTAGGATCCATACCAAAACTTTTTTGGGAATCTTTAATCAAATTAATAGTCAAAGTGAAGATATTCTGCAACACTTACCATCTTCAGGCGGCTGTTGATTTCTCTCCACCTTCCTAATGTCGTCCAACATGACATCATCTTTGGAGAACAGCCCGCCGTGCATGACTAGCACTCTGTTGTTTATGCAGTGGGCGAGTGGTAGCCAGTTGTATACCTCGGTGAAGAGATCTGCCATCTGTGAGGTGTACTTGGAGGTTACTTCCCCTCGGAAACCGTACACCCTGTTCATGTCTAAGGTCTCGTGGTTCCCTGAAATATTAACAAATAATAATAATAATAAAAATAATAATAATAATATCTATGAACGCTTCACACCACGTCAGTCTGGCCCCGTGCTAAGTACCTGATGGACTTGTGTTACGGGCACCAGACAACGGAAATATATTTAATGCTTTTATACTATACATATATTTAAGATTTTTATTATATTATACACATATTTAATACACATCCATGACCCAGGAACTTTGAAAACTTTTTGTTCCGTCGGCGGGATTCGAACCCGCGACCCCCGGCTTGAGCTACCGACAGCCCACCCACTGAGCCACAGAGGTCGTCAAATATTATGTTATCAAAAATATGTACAAGTTAAGCAGAAAATCTGTCTCTGTCATTAACAAAGGTCAAGGTTTAGCAATGATACAACCTCAGGTGGATACAACACTGTTGACTATTGTTACGGTGGCGTGAGCGGTTGAGAACTTCTGGTAAATATATTTTATGATTTTCATATTCTTTGGCCCTCTTGTAAAAGTGTGGCTTAATATATTTCTCATTTTTATGCCATTCTAATACAGTACATAGTAGATGAGCTAAAGGTCTAAAGTTGTAAAATATATTTTAAAACACAGAGAATAACTTCTATATATCAGAACGTGAAATGAAGGTTTTAGATTAAAATACAAGTCTTCTAACGTTTCATAACTTACCTCTGGACATGAAGAAGTGATCTGGATATAACAATTTAAAGCTAAATAGTGTGAATATACATTCCACACTGAAAGATCCCCGATCGACAAAATCACCGTTAAACAGGTATGGATTCTGCGGAGACGGTAGACCGTTCAATTTAAAAATGTTCATAAGATCGTAAAACTGGCCGTGGATGTCTCCACAAACTGTAAACTTCTGGTCCTCTGGTACGGTTATATCTACTAATGAAGGTTGCTTCATCAAGTATGCTTTTACATCTATAAGGATCTGTAATAAAAATAACAAGGGTTTCTAAAATAACACTCAGGTCTTAGGGCCGGGACACAAAAACACGACACGACGTCGTGTCGTGTTTTTGTGTCCCGGCCTTTAGAAGCTTCATAAGTTACTTATAAAGTTATTTAGATAGCATAATATAACTATTGCAAATGCTCTTTCTTTGTCTTCGATTCAAAAATTCTGTATCACATAGATACCGCATGTGTATGTACTTCGCGTGCCATATCGCGTTCCCAAACGAGGAGCAATGCTCGTCTTTCGAAAGTCTGTTCTTTAGTCTGCTATCGGAATCGCACGTCAATCGAAAATTTAAAAATGCCTAAATGCCTAAAAGTGCCGTATTGAGCTGTTGAAATTCAAATAGAATCGTTGGTCTTGATAATGGACACATTTCTTATCATCGGAACGTCATAGTGGTAGGAAAAAAGTGACACGCTCATCTTTATACAAAAGGAGCGACATGCGGTATCTATCTTGATCTGTATCTGTGGTCTGTATAGTTATTTTCTGTTTAAATATACTTTATTACTAAAGGATTACTTCAAATATTTTTTTATAAATCAAAATTCACAAGTACCTTGTATGCGTATTTTCTGTGTAATTTCTTCTGGGCTATGTAATGTTCCATTAGGTCGGTCACAAACTTGAGTGTGACTTTACCATCTTCTAAGCTGGGGCCCGTGTACTCTTCCTCAATTGCTGTGAAATTTATAAACAAGTTAGATCACAATATAATACGTCCAAAATAACATTTTGTTGAACCCTAGGACTGCTGGTCCCGACAAGAAGCAAAAAGACATTTCATAATATGCCCTACATTACTACCTATCCTAGGCTGGGCCGATGGCCTTTTCACCCTGGTTTAACAAATTATTATCAATCAGGTCCAAAATTTTGTACCTATCAAAAAGCGCATAACATCACTATAGAAGTTTCAACAAAAATACTAAATACTTCCTAGCACCTAATTTTAGTAAGATTTAATACATTCTTTAAAATAAAGTATAAACACACAACCATACCATTTGAGTAACATTTTTATACTTTAAAATGATAAAATTACTAAGTTACTACAATAGTGACTGAAGAATTCTGTAGTATACAAAATTAAGTTATGAATACTTAGTACTTACTCATAGAATCTAAATTAATTGAATCAGCAATATTGACTTCCTTCTTATCAACAGAGATGGCTTTCTCAAATGCTATTTTCTTAACAATTTTATTGCATTCATTGTATTTCATCTTTGCATCTTGATCGTTAGGCCTTGCTTGAGTAACCTGAATAAAAAATACTTTGGTAATCATTCTATCAGACATATTATTAGTCTATTATGTGTCAAGTTTGCAACAAATTGTTAGTGCTAATGACCATTTAAGCTGAAACCTACATTAGTCAATTAACTTAAGATTTTAACATTTGTACTGTACTCAAAGCAAACCTAACAAAATATACAAAATTATATCTTGAAAATGTTAAAATTTAGTATTGTAAATTCCACACAAGCACCACTTTCCAACAAATCCATGTTAACCACTGGGTTAACCTACGTTCTACGTTCATCGCTTGCTATTTTATTTCACATATTGTTAGCAAATACATACATTATGCAATCAGTTGTAACTTGTAACCCAAACTGTAGAGATAGACTCAGTTTAGTACTCAATACAGTATACCATTATGACAATGTTAAATGTACTATGAATTTTCAAATGCAATCATTGTATGAAGAAGAGATGCAGAGTCATGTCTCAGGAATTATAGTCAGATTTGCAAAGCAATAATTAAAATTTCATTATTGAGAATGTAAAATTACATTACAGTTTGCAAGGGAAAAGACTGTAAACATGAGATTCTATCATATTAACTTAAATTTAATTCGTTATTGTATGTAATCAATGAATTTTACTGAAATCTAAGTAATTAAGAAAGCTTAATGAAAGTAAAAGACAATAAAACATATTATACTTACAAATTCAAAGTCCTTAAGAGCTAGTTTGTACTTTCCTAAAGACATATAAGCGGCTGCTCGTCTGTAATATGCTTTAGTATAAGTCCTGTCTAGTTCTATTGCTTTAGATGCATCGGTTAAAGCATAGCCAAAGTTTTCCATTCTTATATTAGCTATACTCCTATTTGCATACATTACGGCGCTTTTTGGGTTCTTCTCTATTGCTTTCGAATACAACTCAATAGCTTCATTATAATGTTGATCTGAAAATAGAGAGGTTATGATTGATAGATCGTAAGTTAATTGAGATTAAAAATAAAAGAAATACATCACTATTTATGGGCTGTTAGATATAAAGACGACAAAGTTTACGTATTTCTATGCTACTACGACGTAAACTTACTTTTAAAGAAGGTATTTGCTTCGTTTTTGAGTTTTTCTGCAGCCTCTATGTCCTCCTGTGTTACTACCTTCTCTCCGGCTTCGTTGACTTCGGCTGATACTTCAGTATTCGCCATTGTGATGAGGTTTTGATACACAACAAAATTAAAATACGTTCTTGATAATAATACAGTTAATCATGAGTGGAAAATGTGATTTTTACATGCATTTACATGCTAGGTATCTGCTTTTTTTGAGATAAATGAATTGACAATTTGACAGTCATGACAGTTGACATTGACAGTTTGTTTTTTTTTAATTCAGTTTGTATGGAAATTGCAAAAGATTAAAACTGATCTGCGAGTGAACTGTCACTCAATGGGTTGTTTTCTTTTTTAAATCTCCACCAGACGGCGCGACGGTAGACACTTCTGAGCGTTTTCAAAAAAAAGTGTACCCCTCACTTTTGGCCTGTCCCAAGTGTTTGAAGTCGAATAACAAGTAAAATTTATATGTGGCTAATTATTGTAATGATTGACAAGTAATAAGCACATCAAAACTCAATAAATTCAAACTATTAAATTCACTACACTTTACGTAATATTTTTGAATTGATCATTTTCAAAACCAAGGTGTCAGTTTTTGGCGTGTCTCCTCTCAAGTTCCTCGATGTTATGCTAAGTACACATACGGTAACATACGGTTTTGCTCGATAGTTTTACTCCAAATCGAGTAATAATTACTGTGTGGACCGCAAAACTGATTGATGGAACCGGATCAAGCCGGATTGATGGAATGAAATATATCGATTTAGAATAAAACTATCGAGCAATGCTGAATGTGTGGACGAAAGCCCGAGCCGCGGGTTTTGCTCGACGTTATTGCTCGATCGAGCAAAACTGTATGTGAGTACTTAGCATTAGAGAAGCGAGAGAGAGAGTCTATGTCACTTGGTAGTTGTTTTACAGTCTCTATAATTATGGCTTGATCTATTTTATCTCCAAAACCCTTCAATATAGTATTAGAAGGTAAAAACTTTAGATTTCATTTTCATTATTCTTGTTCATTGGCTCCTACCCACACAATTTTTTTTGTAAATATTATTTACTAAGATATTACTTGAAGTATAAAAAGTGTTACTTACTTGTGTTGAATTCTGCGGTTGCCGAGTTGTTCCTGCTGTATTCGCGAACCAGCAGTTAACCGTCGTATGACCGAGGCGTTGAAAAGCTTCGAGGCAGTTTTTTCGTAGCGGACCCACGTAATCGCAGCTGCTCGATGAATTGTCAATCGGTTATACTGTTTCATCCGTAAACCTCCTAGCTGGTCGATTTTATGCAGCCATGTAGCTTACATTACAAGCGTCGTTTTCTGGTTCAAACTTTGGTATCACTTCTGCATCAGCTCGAGTAATTCTGCGTCGTTTTATCACTGGTTCACTATCACAATCACTGTTGTTTATGTTCGAAAAGAAAAAAAAAATCACTTTCTTCGCTGTCAATCGTCGAGAGTCAGGGCAAGTCTGGGCGTTCTTCTCCTTTTGCCAAGTCCCGTAGCATAAGGACCGGACATTTGAAATAATCCCACTTCTGAAATATTAGGGAGTAGTAAAAGTCTTGAATAATTATACATTGAGCGGTATTTATTCGAGCAGAGTTTCACCTTACACGTTTCAAAGTTATTTACAGAATGCCCCCATCAATGCAATATGGCTGGCTTTTATACCATTTTACACAAAAGAAACGAACTTCCGTTGACAATTCAAATATAGTAAAATAATTATAGAATACATTAAAAATTAAGAATGGCTAAGAATAAGTAGGTAATAATTCTAAATATTAATTAACGTACTTCTCATATTTAAGATAATTATTTACTGAAGAGGAAGTTATAACGGAAGTAAATAATCATCCTGTCCATTTATAACTAACTATTTGTCAAAATCAATTACCTTACTTATTACTATTAAAAATATAATTATCACTAATTAAACTTAAATAATATAGTGACTAACTTAATATACAGATTAAAATAAAATAAATATAATATTATGTAGCTTGTCCATTGACATCCGCTAACAAAAGAGAATATAATCACTACGTGTAAATAATGCCATTTGAAAATTATAGATGACTATTTGAATTTTTGAAATGGCTTCAATCATCCTTTAAACTCACTGTCTGGCATTTTTAAAAAGCTATTTTTCTAATATAGGCCAGTCTGTATCGACATCAAACATTGCAAAAACGATTGTAATTACGATTTTGTTATATGTTGTTAGGTCCCTTAAGAGTAGTTAACACCCAAGTTTGCAACCCTGAAAACCCTGTGCTGTCAATGTTATTGTCAAATCAAAATCCGTTCAGTAGTTTTGCGTCTGTATCTCATGAACCGTGATAGCTAGAGAGTTGAAATTTTCACAGGTGATGTATTTCTGTTGCCGCTATAACAAAAAATACTAAAAACCAGAGTACAATAAATATTAAGGGGGGCTCCCATACAACAAACGTGATTATTTTGCTGCTTTTTGTAGATAATGTTTCGGGGGCTGTTTATCATGAACCGTGATAGCTAGAGAGTCGAAATTTTCACAGGTGATGTATTTCTGTTGCCGCTATAACAAAAACACTAAAAACCAGAATAAATATAAAGGAGGGCTCCCATACAAAAAACGTGATTTTTTTGCTGGTTTTTGTAGATAATGTTTCGATGGCTGTTTCTCATGAACCGTGATAGTTAGATAGTTTAAATTTTCACAGGTGATGTATGTCTAGTGCCGCTATAACAACAAATACTAAAAACTGGCCAAGTGCGAGTCGGACAACAGATATGATTTTTTTGTCATTTTTATTAATGATGGTCCGGAACCCTTCGTGCGCGAGTCCGCGCACTTGGCCGGTTTTTAATATTATAGTATGATTAGGGTTTTGCTAAATTTAATAATAAATACATTGTGTTCAATAAAATAATAATTATGTTTGCATGTAGGATGTATTATATAGAACAAAGAGTACAAATTTGAAATTTAAGATTTCTGTAGAATTTCAGATGCCTGTAAACACAAAAAAAAAAACTATAAATTTATACAAATTTAGACTCTCGCCCTTTTGGAAGGACCAGGTCTCAACCAGTCAAGATCATTGGGGGGGAGTGGGGGTGGATGAATAGTGTTTTCTGGAGGTGGAGGCGAATCCGTATATGGTGTTGAATTGTCCTCATCCTCATCAGTGGCAGAAGGAACATAAAATAGAGCACTTGATCCCGGCTTTTCTGCAAGTGCACGAACCTAAGCAACCTTTCTTGCATTTGCAAGCCATCATTTTAAGCAGGGTCTGAGGAGCGGGCGCTGTGCACATTGTTACAGGCATTAGACCTGGTTCGCTGGTCTCCCATCCCCAATAAGTTAGCATTTAGCAACTTTTAATTTTTATTCATTTACAATAATAAACATTTGTTTTTGTAGATGAAATATAATTTATTACATTTAGTTTTTTTTTTCTTGTAAAAACCGTAGCTAGGAATATGAGAACTGTCAGCCATATCATATTAAAACGCACAAACTATTAAATAGTATGGGCGTTGTCGTCTGGTGAAACAAAAAAAACATCGAAGTCTCAGTAATAGGGTCCCGTTTTACCCTTTTGGTACGGAACCCTAAAAAGAAACTGAAACAAGAGCTGTTACATCGGAAATTCTGTCATTTCACAGTTTTCCTAGCACTGTGGAAGAATTGCCCATATTTGACTTGCTGTATCTTCGCAACCAAAAGACATAGCGTGTTCAGGTTTCGCTAAAATTGTAGCTTGTACTTGAAAAACTCTTCGTTTAGGTAGATTTTTATGACAAACTGAAATATGTGCCAAAATTTCGCAGTTTTTCGAGCACCGTGGGAGCAGCACAGGGTTTTCAGGGTTGCAAACTTGGGTGTTAACTACTCTCAAGGGACCTAACAACATATATCAAAATCGTAATTACAATCGCGTTTGCAATGTTTCTCGTTTTTTATGTCGATACAGACTGGCCTAATAGGTTTTGAGTAAAATAGACATGTTTTGTGAGTGTAACGGCCGTCAAGATTTCTACTGTCTGATTTAAGACACATTATCTACTTGATACAGGCTAGTTTACATCATTTAACTGTTTTCAGAAGATAAGCAATGTATTAATAAAACGTTATTTATATATGATCATCAGTGTAGGCAAATGTTTTCGTCAGAATATAACGTCACGTCAGTTTTGCGACAAAGTGCTTTGTGACATATAGGCTGACAAGAAAAGTCGCAAAATTACAGCATAAAGCTAAGTCTACATGTCATTGTAAGATTTTACATTTTTAGGTTTCACAATGCTACTTATTAGCGAAAAAAGATCTCAGAGGTATAGAGAAAAATTGAAAAGAAGCCCAGAGACTAAAAAATTCCACAAATGTCGCAAGAAGAAGCGGAGGAAAGGATTTATTTTGACCATGTAAATTTTTGGTTTCAATGTAAACCCAGCCTTATAAAATATGGTCTATCGGTTTTGCGACTGTCCCCTGTTTTGCGACTGGAAAAATAACTGACAACTGAAAGAGTTTAAAATTTAGTTTGTTATTATTTTTAGCAATATTCCGCGAAATAAACTTCCACCTTTAAGTAAATGAGTGAGTGTACGCATAGGCATGCGTACAGCACCTCCCTCCTCCCACACTGCCTATGCGTACACTCGCATGCAAGAACTTGCAAACACCACCACCACATAAGCAATAATGTTGGCAAATCCGTGCAAGGCCCCTCACCACCATGCAGGTTGAAAACCTCGACGCGCGTTTCGCTCCAACACCGGAGCATCCTCAGGATGTGGACTCTACGAACAACGTCTACGTCAACGTCAACGTCAACGTCCGTCAAGTCAACTTGACGGACGTTGTTCGTAGAGTCCACATCCTGAGGATGCTCCGGTGTTTTGGTGTGGACGTGCCGCGCTCGATCCATGCGCAAGTTTTGGTGCGCGCGCTCCCTGGCGCTCGCGATCCGTTCGTTGTCGGTTTTCTTGCCCGCTTCAAAGGTGCCTCAGTAAACGTGGCGCGCGCGGTGTGGACGGTTTTGTGATTCGAGCGATCCATCACACCATGGATATTTCGCAAAGTCGTCGTCTGATATCGCTTTATAAGGAATTTAAATGTTTATGGGACCCAAAAGATGTTTATTTTACGAATAGAGGTGCAAGAGACGATGCTTGGGCTCAGATTTCTCGCAAAATGGGGAACAAGCCAATAGAAGATCTAAAGAAAAAAATGCGGTCTCTGGCGGGAGGATACACCGTCCTTTTCTATTTTGTACTTTTTTGCGCAATAATTTAAGCAAAATAAAGGTTACTGCTGCAACGGCAATTCGCCGCCGCTGTACGTGTGACTCCATATCGTGCAAGATACTGACTGATTTGAATAACGGATCGCCTTCGGATCGCTTGGAGCGCATATTAGGATCGCAGTTTCCAAGTTCTTGGATCGGTCTAACGCGCTCCACGCTCCACGCTCCTCGATCCTGGATCGCAGATCGCGGGGTCGCCGCTCCAAGATGGATCGTTTGGTGTGGACCCGGCTATTGGTAAGTCTGCCGACCCCTGTTCTAGTGTGTTCGCCACGTGTTCGGCGGTAAATACCTATTTCTTGGAGCATTCTACCTAGAATGCTCCAAGAATGCTCGCTCGTTTGGTGTAACCAACGCAAGAGCGCTCGATCAGTTGCCTAGAGTGTTCTTTCGTGTTCGGACGTGCTCGCTCTTCAAGGCGTTCATTTCAAAGGGATTCTAGTGTTCTTGAAAATTTTGACTTTTTGGCGGGTTTTTTAAATTATCGAGTCTTCTTCTTTGTATTAAATTTGTTCCCCACCAGCCACTCTTTCTTTATTTTTTATTTCACACTAGATGACGCCCGCAACTCCGTTGTGCCAAAATTAGTTTATCGCGTAAGAACCGTAATTTTTTTCGGGACAAAAAGTATCCTACGTCCGTTCCCGGAACTCAAAGTATCTCTGTACCAAATTACAGCCCAATCGGTTCAGCCGTTTAGGCGTGAAGAGGTAAAAGACAGACAGACGGACAGACAGACAGACAGACACACTTTCGCATTTATAATATTAGTATGGATTAATAATTGTTTCACATTCATTGCGTTATAATTATAACAATAAATGCAGCACTTGAAATCACAATATCGCTATCACAGTCAGATATAGTGTAGTGTGAACCCTACTACTTATCGTTGACGAATGAGCAATGAGCATTCGCTCGTTTGGTCTAAATGATTCTCATCTATAGAGCAAAAATTCTTATTCTTGATGTTCTTGTTGGTTCGATTGGTGTAAACGATCGAAAATATGTTGTATAGGTCTTGCAATCTACGAGCGCGCGTAGCCTTTATTTGTAGTTGAAAATGTGAATAGACATTTTCGTTAGTGTGCGTACCTGACGGAGCAGTCAGTAGCGAGCGAGCCATGTACGCGTGTATAGATATGGTCACTCACACAACTAAAGGCGCCGCGCGCTCGTAGATTGCAAGATCTGTAACGAATTATAGTTTACACTACGAGGGCTGCTATTTATGTATCCGGAACTGGCCACTTACAAGAACAATATTTAAAAAGTAATTACAACATTTGAAAATAGAACTCTTTGGTTGAAGAATACATTTTGTTTCATGTGACTGTCAATTATTTTTCCATTGTGGCGTCATTTTGAAAATTGCGTGTCTTCATTTGCCATGGATTTAACGCGTGAACATTTTCGTGCAATGATTTACTACGATTTTCGGCGTGGGCTAAATCAACAACAGTGCTTTATTCAACTCACCGCAACTTTTGGAGATGAAGCACCATCAAAAACCACTGTTTATCACTGGTACAGTGAGTTTAATCGTGGGCGGTCTATGCTCACGGATGAAAATAATGAAGGTCGCCCAAAAACAGCTGTTGTCCCACAAAATATAGATGCTGTGCGGGAACTAATAATGCGTGATCGTCATGTTACATATCGCGAGATAGAGGCGTCCTTAGGCATAAGTATGACGAGCATACATAAGATATTACACGAACATTTGGCTGTAAAAAAAATATGTTCGCGTTGGATTCCGCACAACTTGACAATCGATCAAAAACGGGCTCGTGTCGATTGGTGCAAAAAAATGATAAAAAAATACAACCGTGGTACGTCAAAAGCCGTTTATAATATCTACACAGGTGATGAATCTTGGATCTATGCATATGACCCCGAAACTAAACAACAGTCAACGGTGTGGGTGTTCCACGATGAGCCGAAACCAACAAAAGTTACTCGTGCAAAAAGTACTTTGAAGCAAATGGTCGCCTGTTTTTTTGGAATTAATGGACATGTGGCTACAGTGCCATTAGATAATCGTAAAACGGTTAATTCTGAATGGTATACGACCATTTGTTTACCAGAAGTCTTTGAAGAAATAAGAAAGGACAACCGACAACGCAGAATCATATTACATCACGACAATGCTAGCTGTCACACCTCAGCTGAAACAACTCAGTTTTTGGAGGGTCAAAAGATCGAATTGACTGGTCATCCGCCGTACAGCCCTGATTTGGCACCTAACGATTTCTTTTTATTTCCATACGCGAAGAACAAATTACGTGGTCAACGTTTTTCGAGCCTCGAAGAGGCTGTTGATGCGTTCAAAATACACGTTTTGGAGATACCTCAATCAGAATGGAAAAAGTGCTATGAAAATTGGTTCCAGCGTATGCAAAAGTGTGTCGATCATCGCGGCGAATATTTTGAAAAGCAATAAAACCATATTAAATGATATATGTTTGTTTCTTTTTTTAATTCCGGATACATAAATAGCAGCCCTCGTAAACGAATACGAAATAATGTTCTTGTGCAGTTCTTGCTCTATGTTCTTTTGGTTTAAGCCCACCTTTATAGTTCTAACATTCTGCCATAACAATGGCGCGCAATTGAATGAAACTTACTTATATAAAATTAATAATTAATTAATTAGTCGTTATCTTACAAATAATTTTATATATAATTTGCCAATTAAAGAAATATATAAGCTTTATATAAAAATAATAATTATAAATAAATTTTAAACTGAAACAACTATAGGGCAGTTCCATATGTGACTGACTCTACATTTGATACGACTTGCGTTTTATTTTCTCCTATATTATGGTTACCATTATATTGTTAATATCAATTTTAATATGGCTTTATAGCAGATTAAACAAGTTAACTTATGTATAAAAAATGGCATACACTGTTGTTTTCAAATAGCATTTATTAAGTCAAACATAAACGTGACCGACACTACATGCAAAAGGAAGTCGTTTCAGAGAGTGTTTGTAAACACCAATAATCTTCCTCTCTGTGAGCTAAATAACTCTACTTTGTATTTTTGTCGAAAGTGCATGAAATAAACTATTATAAAATGGTTACCTATAGCCTGTAAGTTATTAAAAAATATATTTATTAGCAAAAGAAATCGTGACCGACACTACAGCCCAAAACGTGACCGACACTACACTCACTTTGTGCAGGTAAAAGTCGGTAGTTTTACATGAAACCTTAAAATTTATATATCTCAGCACGTACATTACGAACTCTTAAATTATATAAAAGCAAATCAGTAATTAGTTAATTCATTAAAATGCCTTTTTTTGAACTTAAACATCACAAAAACGAAACCACTAATAATTTGTCAAAAAATAACTCAACACGAAATTTTCTCAAAAACCATTAACATAATAACCCAAGAGCCAGCGATAGGCGGAATTTCGTCATTTTTTTAAGCTAAAAATTTTCCTTTATATGAGCCCTATAGAGGTAAGAACGACCAGACACTATGGAGTTTCGGTCGCTATTACTTTAGAAGGTTTCCAGTTCTGCAGGTGTACCTTACCTTCAATAAAGCTTAAAGATTAATAATTTTATCTTATTTTCTTGCAATATATCTGTAAGAATCTCATATTCTACTGCCAGATTTTTGTGACAATTGCTTCCCATTTCGAGACATCGCAAAATTTTAGATTTTATTTGACTTTGAGGTGGTCTGGCAGGTTCTTAAAATAATAATTTAGTTTTCTGCGTCTCTCTCTATTTTTCTATAGCTATTTTCGCCATCTATCAGTAAAAATAACAAACAAAACGCTACTTTTGGGTGCGATCGACTCTATAATGTGACTGACACTACAAAAATGTTTTTTAGAGTTTGGGTGTTATAAAAAAAGATGACAAATTTTTAATGCCGGTATCATTTGAGTAACGCCGTCACGTAGGAAAGTTTCTAATTTTATTGATGTAATAGTAATTTTACTGTAGTTAAAGACAAAAGTAATGTTTTTTATGTGACCGACACTACAACTCGACACTGTGATCTTTCACGCCTATTATATCTTTATAAAAATGAATTTTCTCGAATCTCAAAAGCTATATCGGTATTTAATTGTTTGAACAATCAGTGTGTAACAAAATATGACAAGAATTTAAAATACATAACGTGAAAACTAAGTCAGAACTTCATCACACAAAACCACACTCAGCCAAGCTCACGCCATCTTTTTTAGAAAAGTAATGCTTAGAAATTGTTGCTTCTATAAAATCTTAATAGTACCTTATTGTTGTCACTATAATTAAGTATTTTTAATACCAAAATCAGGTATTTATTTTCTTAGTTTATGGTAGATTTTTACATGGAATTGCCCTATACAATAATAATATAATTAGATTATTTAGAAGATAAATACTTTTGTTATTATTTATGTCATAAGAGATTTTAATTTATTATACACGAACTTTTGCCCGCCTTTCATCCCCTATTTTAACCCCTTGGAGGTAGAATTGATCAAAATCCTTTCTTAGCGGATGAAGGCATCCCATCATAACATGCCAAATTTCAGCCCGATCGGTCGGGCTGTGCGTTGATAGATCACCTTTGAGTTTTATATAATATATATATAGATATAGATGTCCATTGAATTATTTTTCTTTAAATATCATTTATTCATTCAGTGTGTAATAAATGTTTTCATACAAAATAATTATTTTGTTTTTTATTCAAATCTACAACTTTTTTGCTAGCCCTACAGACAGAAGCCCAAAAGTCATAAAAAATAATTACTTGGGAGCAATCGCCAGATGAAAAAATGTTAAAAATTCATAATATCTGGTCATTGGGCCCACTGGGCCCAAAAACCTTGGGACGAAACACCAGAGTACTCTGGCGGTTCAAATGTTTCGTATCAGAAATTTCGGACAATGTGCGGCCGGGCTTAGGCGGCCAGGTCTTATAAAAGTTGACAAATCGTGTTAAGCGTGTCCCAGACAGATGCGGCCTGCGGCGCGCGGTGGGCGGTGGCGGTGGCGGTCAGTTGGATGACTTGAGAGTTAAAACTTCGTTACGATTGGCCATAAACTAATGTCCACTCGCAGGTGAGACTCGAGAGCTAATGTGCCGCCGTGGGTTAAGCGGCCCATTCACGTCAGTCCCCCTTGCCGTCCGTTGGCTTATGCAGGATAGTGAATGGTGTCGCAGGCCTGCCGCCATACAGGCCTGCGACACCATTCACAATCCTGCATAAGCCGGCGGACGGCACGGCGGACTGCCATGCAGGATAGTGAATGGACCCTTTTAGAATAAGTGTATTTTTATCACGGTCAAGCAAAGAGGCAACAGCAGATCGCCACCGCAGGCCGCGTCTGTCTGGGACACGCTTAAGGGGCCGGGTACCCTCGAAATTCTCATACATACGTAATTCCAAAATCATTTTCTCATACGAAAATATTTAACATGTTTGAGTTGTTTTTCAGTTTAAAATAGTAATTATCTAGGTTCCTGCACAAAAATTTACTTCAAAATATTTAAACATTAAAATTTTTTTTTATTTTTTTATTTTTTTTTAGTAAATTTAGTACTTAATATTTAAACACTAAAAAATAGAGTAAAACACTAAAAAATATATAAATAGAAAATTTACTACAAAATATTTAAATACTAAAAATATTTTTTAGAGTTTAAATATTTTTTAGTAAATTAACTATTTATTTATATATTTTTAGTGTTTTACTCTATTTTTTAGTGTTTAAATATTTAGTAGTAAATTTACTACAAAAAATTTTAAAGCAAAAAAAAAAAAAATTGTGTTTAAATATTTTGAAGTAAATTTTTGTGCAGGAACCTAGGTAATTACTATTTTAAACTGAAAAACAACTCAAACATGTTAAATATTTTCGTAGGAGAAAATGATTTTGGAATTACGTATGTATGAGAAATTCCAAGTGTACCCGGCCTCTTAAGCTATGGGCAATTCAAAGACAAAGACATATTATAGTAGAGGAGGGGAGGGTGCTATCTGTGTACTGTGTAGTCACTCGAGCCGCGAGTGTCATGGAGACCTAGTAGGTTTTGTACATTAGGTAAAGCTGATAAAAAAATAAAAAGAGCTTTTTTTTATTTTAGCGGTGGGTTCAGAAACTGCAGCCATTTTAAAGTTTTGAAAAAGAAAATATATTCAGGAAATTGCTTATTTAGGTAAATTTTAAATATGTTTTAGGCAACAAGGACTAAATCATTTAGTTTAGAGCAAAATAAAATGTCTGCGAAGTTTACTTAAGAAAATATGAAGCTTTATTTTTTAATATTTTAAAATGTCCCTACAGGCTTACATAACCTTTGAATCGTCAGTGCTTTTTATGGAAGCTTCTTTGGGGTATACTAAACATCCCCTATCTTAATCTGACAGATCCGACGACATTTCAATATTTTAAAAAAAAATTTTTTTACCCACCACGTGAGAAATCTGATTTCTATACCATGATAACTAGACACATGTCGGAAGCCTATGCAAGCTTAATCTGACACGCTCGAGCTACTCCCGAAATCCCCTCTTCCCCTCCCCAACTATTATGATGAATACTGACAATGAACTTTAATTTCTTAGCTTTAGTCATTGCTGAGAAAAATCGATATCGCTACAGCCAGATTATCAAGGTGTCGCCATTCGTTTTTACTCCTCGGTTACGAAATTTTAGCAATCGTTAAAATGATATCACATTTTTAACGATAACGATTAGGCTTCTTACAGACGAGTCGGCGGCAGTCGACGGCAGCCGACGGCCGCGGCAGCCTTTGACAGTTTATGACGCTTGCAGGGAGCCTACCACGACCTTTCCTAAAACTATCATGTTTCCAGAACACTTTGTTGTAAGATTACAACAATATTACCGTACTCACTTTTTAAATATAATTTTACTAAAAAACAGTAAAAAATCCAAAACGAATGCTAAATCAGCTGTGAAATATCAACTTTTTTAGGGCGCATTTTCATTAGTCGTTAACTCGTGCGGTATACAGCATACGGGGAGTCTATGACAACTAATGGCGCGTTTTGATTGGTCGTGGCATGCATTTTAGAAATCTCCCGCACCCCGCATGCGGGCCCTATCGACCAGTGAAAATGCGCCATTAAGATCGCTAGCTTGACGTTAAAGTAATAAATTCTTATATGTCAAACGATGTCGGTGTAGAGGTGGTGGTAGGCCCCCAGTTGTGACGCAACGGACATCTCGCATCAAACGGATATTTTTTTCACAGTACGTCCGCTGAATCGGCAGTGTACGGATTACTGTTTAGCCTATAAATGAATGCTCAAAAGGGGGGTATGGATGGAAAAGTCGAAAGCAGAAATTTTGACTTAGGAACTTTGTTTGGACTAATTTGAAGATAAACATACTAGCTAGTCGGTAATCCGTACGCTGCCGATACAGTGAGACGTACTGTAAAAAATATCCGTCTCCGTAAAAAAAACGTCCGTTGCGTACTATACCGACCTGTGGACGCTTACCTTTACGCGTTACGTCACAACTGCAAGCGTTATAAACTGTCGACGGCTGCCGTCGACACGTGCCGTCGCATAGAGGAAAATAATACACGGGGCATGCCATCGTCTGCCGTCGACTGCCGCCGACACGTGCCGTCGTCTGCAGTCGACTGCCGCC
Source organism: Polyommatus iphigenia (assembly GCA_963422495.1). Lineage (NCBI taxonomy): Eukaryota > Metazoa > Arthropoda > Insecta > Lepidoptera > Lycaenidae > Polyommatus > Polyommatus iphigenia. Next base: position 16,643,043 of record OY730181.1, on the reverse strand, counting down.
GACGCGTGCCGCCGACACGTGCCGTCCGTCTGTAAGCGCTCTAACCGGTTTTTGGCCGGTTATCGTTAATTTACGTCTTTAACTTTCAAAATAATTATAACATAGGTAAGTACTCCAGTTGTTTCTGAATCATAATAAGTTAAGGTCACAGGTTACACGGTCAAATTTTCATCAATCTGATCCATCAATCTGATTGACGGAATATTGATGGGTTTAAAAAGTTCATATTAGAAATACGATCAATCCACCAATCCGTGGCGTACATGATCAAATTTTCGTCAATCCGTACCGGATTGATGGATCAGATTGATGAAAATTTGACCGTGTAACCGGCGACAAAGATTTAAAAGTTTACACTTAGGGGGAGGTCAAACGAGCGTAATTTGTGAGTTGTGAGTCGCAGAATTTCGGCTGGCAGAAATTCCGCTGTATTCAGTTTCATACAAAAGTCCTTTGATTCACACGAGCGTAATTTTGTGAGTCATGATTTGTATGAAAAAATATTTACGAATTTACGCGACCGAGATTCTGCGACTCACGACTCACAAAATTACGGTCGTTTGACATCACCCTTATAATATTGAAATATTATTAACGTTAAAATATTATGATAATTAATAAGTAATAACAAATGATCTTGGTGCAACAAAATATAATATTTGTAACCCAAACTACAAAGTAAGGTGTAGGCCTATAGGTACTAGATACAGGTACCTACTGTGATGTTATCAGTTATGTACTGAAAACACGCCTAGTGTAGCTTGATCCCTTGATCCTTAGTTTTTTATTGGGGTTGAGGTAGGTTCTGGTTAGAGGTTTTATTAAAAACACAACATTTGTGGTAAATTGCTTTATTTCTAGTAGCTTCAATTCTTCTACACAGCTCCAAGTCTTCTTATTCTATTATAGCCCCCACTTTTAAGAAAATCTTAGATGGCGGCAAGAAGAATTTAAAATTGATTTCATCTCGTAGAAGATTGGCAAAAGTAAGTCTTTGACGAACAAAATATTATGGTGTCTAATTTAGCACAGCAGCTAAAGTTTTTAGTTGGTTTATATTATGCGGTTTCATCAGTATCATTGCTTTTACAGCACAACTACGATCCTTCTTCAATCAATAATTGCCAGGGGACATACTCAAATTGGTTTTATTGGTAAACTGTAGTTGTCTATTATTATTATTTAAATAAATATAATTAAGCCGCCGCACACGCCTCGTTTGAGAAGTCGTTCTCTGTGAAATGGTCTTGGATGATGAAGGGGTTGGCCTTGATGGAGGCGAGGATGGCGCTCTTGGCCTCTGGCTTTACGTCCTTGGACCTTGAGAATACCCACGCGAAGTCTGGAAAGAGAGATGTCGTTATAAACAGCATACTTTTTTTGAGACGAGAAAATTCCATAAAACGGATGCGTCCAAAGTCTATCCGTACTTAACTAAACCTATTCTCAAGTTTGTGGGTCTCTCTGCGCCCGACAGATGGTAGTGAAAATTAAAAAATTAAACTGGCTAAACACAATTTGGACTTGCAAAAGTTTAGTTCCGTACAAAAATAATTATCCCATAAAAATGTAAATAGCCTCCTTTTTTAAGTCAGTGACAGTCAAATTAAATTCTCTACACGGGAACTCCGAGGAAATTCGCAAGTGGAAGTTCGGAGTATTTTCTATCTTTCTTGTTTCTTTCTTTTTAATTTTTCTATCTTTCTTGTTTCTTTCTTTTTAATTTTTTTACCCATCAAGCCCCATAAGGACACCGGTGACCGCGACAACAATAGAATAACAATAGATTTCCAAGAATCCGCGATCGAAGGATTAATTTGAAGCTCATGTGTTTATTATTCATAACAAAACATAATCACATACGGCTAACGCTATAAGATTTTGTAGAAGACTTACTTCTGTGGGAGTTCTTCTCAGCGTTGAAGTTGCAGTGGTAGAGCACCGCGTAGCTTTTGTTGTCTGTCGCCAGAACGTTCAAAACGTTCTCAGTGATGGCGCCATTTGCTGTAACAAGTAATTCATTATTATTATTTACTGCATGGAAGTATGTATGAAGGGAAACAAAACAATTTAAGTCAGCATTGTCAAACTTTTTACTGACGGTTTATAGAATGAGCTTGTTTTTAAATCCACTTTTGAGGAACGCACTAATATTTTGAACAAGTGGCAGTAGTTTCGTTTAAAATGTCTTATTATAGACGTCTTCTATGTTCAAAGCTTGATCCTTCAGCCAAAACTCCAAATAATGTTGCGTTAAAACCTAACCTAAGACTCATCTATCCTTTTAAAAAGTTTTGAAGAGTCTGCAAAGAAAGTCCCATCCCACTATTAAACTTGAAAGTTGTCATTCTCCTTTCGTAAAATGAATACTTATGGAGCTCTTCTTCTTTCCACATAAGCATGGCTACAAGGCTACAACTTACGTCCATAAGGCAAGCTGTGGATCATCTTGCCGGGACCAGCCGGTCGCGCGCTGCCGGAGATCTTCTTGAGAACTCCGTTGTTGGTGTGGTAGTTGTCGACGATGAAACCCTGGCCAGAGGGCGTGTACTTGGCGTACCCACACTTGCCGTCCTTCTCAGCTGCGTTCTTGTATTTGAGGACCTCGTACCAAACGCCGTTACCGAACTGTGAAAATAGTAAAGCTTAAAACAAACCTACGCGTCAGTGACATGGGACGCGGTACGCGAATCGGGGGCGCCTGCAACGCGAAACTTGGCGTGCACACCTGCGCGACTACTAATATCACGATCATAGAGAAAAATAATACATCGGGCAATTTGATTCATGACACAATCTATCAAAACGTAAACAAATCAAGAAGTCATAAACTAAAGAGTAGTATAAAAAAGGTTTTAAAAAAGAAGTCTAGTTATGTAAACTTTAAAACACGCGTCTGACAACTTGACGCGCACGTTCCGCTTGCCGACGCGAACATTTCGCGTCGCGGTCGTGCAGGTGTGCACAGCGCCTAAAAGTGAGGTTATAATATACAGTAGATGTGACGTTATAATATCACCTAAGAATCCCTACAGTAATCTTGTGCCCACAAGGCATATTATTATGCCCCCGCCCTCCAGTTCACTTAAATTCATTTTCAGGTTTAGTGTCAATTTCAGCAACGCCTGATAAAGTTCTTTGGCTATAGCTAAGGTGACCATACGTCCCGCTTCGGGCGGGACAGTCCCGCTTTCAGGCAGTCTGTCCCGCTGTCCCCCGCGAGGCTGAAATTGTCCCGCTTTCGCAAACAGACCAAACGACAATTTAAAAGTATTTTTATGTTCGAATGCCGAGGCAAATGGCAATGCCATCTCCCATACAACAAGTAATGTGATTATTCTGCCATATTTTGCTCAATATCAATAATATGGTAGAAAGGTACACAGACAGGCACTTGAAATATTCACAAAATACCTACTCAATTGTTTACCTCTATACTTTATAATAAAAATAAAATAAAAATAAAAAGCCTTTTATTTCTTACAAACTACAAAAAGTAACATAAAAGAGAAAATAAAATATTGTATCTATTAAAGTAAGAACCCCTCATTCGAAGGTGAAGGCCTCCTCCAGAGTTTGCCAAGTGTCTCTATCATGAGCTTTTTTGAACCATTGTTTCCCGGCCACTTGTACAACGTCGTCTGACCAACGTGTTGCTGGTCGACCTCTTTTTCTGGTACCTGGTGGTCCGCTCCATGATGTTAGTTTGTGAGTCCATCTGCCGTCTGTTAGTCTAGCCACGTGACCCGCCCAACGCCATTTGAGTTTTTTACAGAAGGTCAGAGCGTCGGTTAATTTTGTTCTCTGTCTTATAATTCTATGGGGGATCTTCTGTATTTTTTTTACTTTAAGTATGCTTCGTTCCATGCTTCTTTGGCAGGTTTTTATTTTTGACTTTATGTGGTAAGTGAATGGCCATGTTTGACTAGCGTATGTTAGTGAAGGGAGAATGCACGAGTCCATTATTTTTTGTTTAATTTCTATCGGCATGTCGCTCTTTAATATTTCTTTTAAGCTCCAAAATTTCTTCCAGGCTATTGTACTTCTTCTCTCCACTTCTTGTTCATTTCTTTCTTTGTGAAAAGAGATAAGCTTTCCCAGATATACATAGGAATCGACATAGTCCAGCGCTTCGTTTCGAATGTATATTGACTTTCTGGTAGAGTTGGTCATTATACAAGTTTCAGTCACGCGTAGACTTGCAGCATGTAGAGAACTAATCATTGATTGTAGTTGGTTTAAACTTTCAGAAAGCAGGACTATGTCATCAGCAAATCTTAAGTGGCTTAAATATTCATTGTTGATGTTAAGGCCGACTCATTTTCCAATTAAGGCTTTTTATAATTTTTTCCAAAACGGCTATAAAGATAGTAGGAGAGATAGGGTCCCCTTGACGAACTCCTCTTTCTATAGGTATTGAACGTCCAGTTTTTTCTAGTCTAATTTTGCTTTTTCCATTTCTATACAGGTGTTGGAGAACTTTGATATATTCAGTTTCAATATTTTGTGAATGTAGAGCTTCCCATATCGATTCATGAAATAATGTGTCAAAAGCTTTTTGATAATCGATAAATAAAAGGTAGAGCGGTCTATTAAACTCTTGATATTTTTCGATAAACAATTCAATACAGTGAATATGGTCTACGGTAGAGAACCCCTTCCTAAAACCTGCCTGTTCTTTAGGTTGGTAAGCTTCGATATTACATCTGATTCTTTTTTCTATTATTGCTGAGAACAATTTGTATATCGAGGGTAATAGACTTATAGGTCTGTAGTTGGTAATATTATTTGGGTCTCCTTTTTTGTATAACAAAATTATTTCTGATTCAGCCCACTGAGTCGGTGTTGTAGCTGTTTTTATGACTAGGTTAAAAAGTAGAGTTAAGGGTGCTGTAAGGAATTCTCTTCCTAACTTTAAGGCCTCGTTGGTTATTTTATCAGGTCCTGGGCTTTTTTCAGGCTTTAATTTTGCTAATATAGTTGAAACTTCGTCTTCGCTAATGTCTGTTGCCTTTGAGGTTTCTCTAGGCTCTAGTATTGAAGGCTCTCTATGTACTGACTGATAAAGGTTTTTATAAAAATTTGTGGCTATTGATAGTATTTCTTGCCTATTATGGCTCGTCCTTTTCGCAGTTTTTAAGCCCTCTATCCACGTCCGATAAACTCGAAGGTCTTTGTTGGCTCTCTTTAAACTCCCTGACTCTAGCATGTGCTTTTTAATAGTGTCCAAGCGATGTTTATTGTAATCTGAGTGTATACGTTTGCTGATTAGTTTGTATAGGGCCTTCAATTCGTTTCTCATACTTCTTGATTTAGGTTTTGTAGTCTGCAATTCGCGCCTTCTTGACATGAGTTTTTTTGTATATGGTGAAAAAATGGAGTATTTTTTGTGAGATGAAATTTCGTATGCACTTTTTAAGCTATTATTTATTGCATTAACAAGTTGGTCGTAGAGTTCTTGAACGGAACAACGTTGCGATACGTTTTTTAAGGGCTCTATCTTTTTCTTTAGGCTTTCTTTATATACTTTTATACTCTCTTCGTTTTTCAGGATAGACTTTGAATCGTATCCATAGCTTTTTCGGTTCTTTTTGTAAGTATCTATTTTAAAAGTAGCTCTTACCAATCTATGATCGCTTGGATAGTCAGTATTTATGACTCGCATATCTTGTGCTCTATTTGGCATATTTGTTAGAATGTAGTCTAGTTCATTTTTCACATTTCCGTTTGGTGACTGCCAAGTCCATCTTTTGGTGTTTTTCTTTTTAAAAAAAGTGTTTAATATGGATAGTTGATTTTCGTAAGCAAATTTTATGAGTCTTTCGCCTCTATTGTTTCTGTTTCCATAGCCGTATTTTTTCATTATTAAATTTTCATCTTGTTTCGGTTGCCCAATTTTTGCATTGAAGTCACCTAATACAATTAAATTTTTGCCTGATGAGTCTATAGTTTTGTTTAGGGTATTATAAAAGTCTTCAATCTCTTCTTCGCTTGCACTTTCTGTAGGCGCGTAGCATTGTATTATACTGGTTTCGAAGTTGTTGATTTTCAACTGGAGTAATGACACTCGTTCAGAAATACCTTTAAAACATACAATGTTTTTCTTGAGGTGTTTGTTTACTAGGAAACCTACTCCGTATAAGCCTGGCGTTTGACCTATGTAATATAATATAAAGTTTTCGTGTTCTTCTATGGTATTTCCCGTTCGTCTTACTTCACAAAGGCCGATTATATCGTACTTAATATTTTTTAAAGCTGCTTCTAATTCGAGTAGGCGGGAGTAGGAAGATAATGTCCTTACATTGTATGTTGCGATGTAGAGTAGGTGGTTTTTGTCGTCGTCGTATGTTTTCTCTGGAGGGTTTTGGTCTACGTCTCCCACGGTGACCGGCCGTGTTGGGAGAGAAAAATGTAGAGGGGCGCAGCTTAGTTTTTTGAAGGGTCCTCGTGAGCAGGGCTGATAGTGGTATTAGTACTATGTTGGCTCAGTATAGAGGGACGCAGGTAGCTCGTAATATTTTGAGGTTTATTTTTCTTAGGCATTTGTTTTGTCTGGTCGGCTCTACTATTTGTGATGTTTTTATCACTTACTTCAGGGGACTCCGATAGAAGTCTCTTATTGGTGTTCTCTCGTGACGTTTTCTGTTTCCCGTTTTTGGGTGCTATTTCTAGAATCTTGTCATAGCGAAGTATTACATTTTCTCCGTTAAGTCGTCTCTTTTGAAGTTCTTCCTGAAGTTCCTTACGTTTTTGTAAAATGGATGGTGAGTAATCTTCTTTAATATAAATGCCAGAGTTTTCTAATGTTTTCCGGGTTTTTAATATTTGAATTTTTCTACTTAGAGTTGTGGTCGTCACCACAACAGGTCTCGTTGTGCCTTTATTTTTTCCCAGCCTTTTCACTGACTCTATTTCCCATTTTGAACATGATATCTTCATTTTGTTGTTAATAGTCTCAATAATTATGCTAAGTAACTCTTCATAATTTTTCTCCACTTCTTGGATTCCGAAAAAGAGTATGTTCTTCTTTCTAAGCTGCTTGTCTAGAAAGTCAATAGTTCTTTGTTGAGACTGGATTTTTGACTCTAGTTCTTTTGTTTTTTCTTCAATGCGGCCAAATTTGTCGTCGATATTGTTATTGATAGTAATTTTTATATTCTCTTCCATCTCTTTCATATATTGTTTTTGTTGAGCTAAGTCTTTTTGGATTCCTTGTAAAACTTTCATTATTTCATCCATTGCTTATGATTTATTGGTCGCTAGCGCCCTCTGCTGGCGAGTAGTCGAACTATTAAGTCGAGTGGTATACCTTTTTCTTGGTGTTTTCTTAGTTCCTCGGTAGATGGCGCTGGACAGGGCCTTTGGATGAAAATGACTTGGACAAATTAATCTTTTGAGGTTATCCAAATAGTAAAATTTTTTCTTGATGTATTTCAGCTAAATGCACTTTTGTAGTAGCTGGAACTAACCTTATAAAGCGTGTTTTTCAATAGATATAACCTCGATTTTGTGTCCTTTTCGTAATATTTGCACTAACCGTTGCACTTTGTTTTTCTAATTTTACACCAGTAGTTCGAAAGTTTCATGCTAGATAACACTTCACGTAGAGTTTTTCACTTTTATTTATAGTTCTAAGCAACTTTATCAGTTTAATAGACACTATTACTATTTTTATTATTAAAAATATTACGGAGCCGATATTGACGTTTGCGCAGTGGCGCCACCCTATCCTCTTCCGTAGATGTCCCGCTCTGACAAATAAAATAAATTAAGAAATATAAAAAAACCCCCGCCAAAACTTTAAAAAGTAATGAAATAATATTTACTGGCTTTAAGTTTAAATAATTCCTAAGAGTAAAGTAATATTTTAGTCCATAAATGTTGTCACGGTGTGTCGGGGGACCGCCAAGTAAACTACCACAACAGCGACTTTTGCATTTTGTATCGCCATTATAGTCGCTGATTCTCTCGATTCGGGTCGCTGTGAACTGACCCTTAAACTATAATGTTATGTGAAATCAAACATCTACATTAGCGGTCCCCCGACACACCTTGACAACATTTATGGACTAAAATATTTCTTTACTCTTAGGAATTATTTAAACTTAAAGTCAGTAAATATTATTTCATTACTTTTTAAAGTTTTTTGGCGGGGGTTTTTTTAAATTTCTTAATTTAATTTTATTTTATGCTTTTTAAACTTGTGCAGGATAATTCCTATCAACTGGATCATATTCCAATGAATACCATCTATAAAATATGTCCTCTTGGATGAGGCCGTCAATATGAGCCCAAACATGAAACCTTCACTTTGGGTTCATACGGAGCTCGGCTCCTATAGAATCCAGGTGATGCTGCAGCAGCAGCATGCAAATATTTACTGTTTATCTACGTCTTACTGGTTGTCGCAATTAAAATGAGCCCAAACACGAAACCTCTGCTCTAAGTTGGTGAGGCGTTGGGTATCCTATTGATTACCAGGTGATGCTGCAGCACCAGGTCAACTTTCCAATAATGTGTTATGTGTATATACCTATTCATAAGTGTCACGAACCAGTATGCAAAATATAAAACCCATCAAACGACTGCAAGTTGCTTATCGTCCTACCACGAACCAGATAAACCGTGATATTTCAGCAATGAGCAGGCTGATGATGATGAACTATAGCTAAGAACACTCTCGGTCATGTCAGCTTTCAAACAAAAAAAACTAGATCAAAATCGGTCCGCCCGTTTGGGTGCTACGATGCCACAGACAGACAGACACGTCAAACTTATAACACCCCTCTTTTTGGTCGGGGGTTAATAAATGGTCACGTTAGCTATAGCACGTAATAGTTTCAAGTATCATCTTGTTATTATCTTTTTGTTCTGTGCTTTATTGATGAAAGAGAAGGCAACTTTTAATTAATTAATAACTTAAACATTTATTTTTCAAGAAAAAAAGTAAAAGGGTAATAATTAACAATAATGCTTACCGATTTGAAGTCGAAGTTGCTGGCAGTGGTCACCTCTGGGCATGATCCGGGAATTTCGATACTGGCAGCTGAAAAGTACGACATTAAAGTTAATACAGATTGACGAAAATATTACTGTGAAAATATGGCCCAAAGTAGCAGAACCTAAAAGCATAACGGGTTTAAAGATTTTAATATGAGATGTACCTTCGAGGAAATTGATTCCTAGGCAGTTGACAGACCAACGTCATTTGGTCGGGTCATATCAATTCAATGTTAACTGATCTGTCGGCTAGGTTTGACGTAACGCAACCAAACTATGTAGGTGACCCATCTGCCTAGGAATCAACTTCTCTGATAGTACGTAATATCAAGAATCAATTGAAAAACTGAGTCTTTTTGTATAGCGGTTGTACGCTCGTATAAGGTTAGGCTATAATTTTATAGCTAAAAGTCTATAGTCTATACCTTCGTATTCGCAAGCCTCCTTCGAGAACTCCACGTTGACCAGAGCCTCGTTGGCGATCTGAGGGTACTCCTTCAGCACCTTCTTGACGGCGGACTTGGCGTCCGAGCTCAGCTCAGCCTTTCTTGAGAACACCCAGAAGAGATCTGAAAATATTCAGTAGGTTGTAATCATCGTCGATAATGTTAAGAGACTGATTTAATTAAGATATTTTGCCAGTGGTTGCTTAATGTTCGTACCACCAAACTCTTAAACTGTTTTATGCCGTATTTTAGTCTTTTCGTCTATAACATGCAGGAATAATCTTAGTACCTGCTTCCATAGAGCTGCCTAATTTAGTGTCTAAACACACCATGCCGAAGTTCCGCGGCGGAAGTTCGGCTTGATTACGTCAGCAATGACAAACGCATACAATATAACACGACGGAATTTCGGCATGGTGTGTCGTCGGTAAATAAATTGCAAATGGAATCATGCCGAACTTCCGCCGCGGAACTTCGGCATGGTGTGTTTAGACACTAAGAACAAGGTGGACTTGACTGATGAAGTGTGTTATAAATTATAAGCTAAGCCCCTAAGGGCCTGTTTCACCACTTTCCTGATAAAGTGCCGGATAGGATAGGCTATTTTCAACTTATTTGACAGATGCTCCATACTTCATCTGTCAGATAAGTTGTGGATAGCCTATCCGGCACTTATCAGGAAGTGGTGAAACAGGCTCTTAAGGTTTGACTTTCAGCATTACACATAATACTTCGGACTATCTATATTCTATACTGAGCGCACATAATAGATATTATGTAAACCTCGACAAGGCTTTAAATGAACGTGGTGAAAAAAGGAACTAAAGCTGCGCTTATACGGGTAACTAAAATTGCTCAACTCCAGTCAATTCTCGTCAATTTTGACGTCACGACTACATCAAGCAATTTGCGGCAACAAGCAGCAATATTGCGCAATACAATATTGAGTGATGTGGCCATTAAATATTTGAGCGATATGACATTGTAAGCGATATGAAATAAATTGCTCCATATTGCTCCACTAATTGCTCTAGATCGCTCCATTCGTGTCGCCGAGCAATAATTGCCGAAATTATTGCCCGTGTAAGCGTTTCTTAACGCTGCCATCATACGAAAACGCCATTTTTGGCAGTTCTCCTATACCAGCAGCGCCCCCGCCCACGTTCATATAAAGCCTTGTCGCCTACCTTGTTGCACTTTAAGTGCTAATTAATGTGCTCGATTGCAGATTTCGAAACATACGAAGAACTTACTTCTGTGTGAGCCGGAGTGTTTGTCGTAGTTGCAGTGGTAGAGGATGGCGTAGTTGTCGTTGTCGGTGGCCAGCACGTTCAACACGTTGTCAGTGATAATTCCGTTTTCTGAAATGAGAGTATATTTTATTAAACGAGGATATAAGAAGCATAATTTAAAACTGTCTCATAGAGAAAATCAAGAAAACTAGATACTGGTTAAAACTTTTTTTCATACAACAACAACATAGATGCAGTACGTACCTAGTTATAAGTCGAACATAATAATATTATGTTGATAGACCCAAAGATCAGGCTATCATAGTTTGGGCCATTCCATGAATGCGCGCTTTGTCGCGTTACGTCAAACACAGCCGACAGATCACCAGGGTCTATATTATGGATTTGACAGATTTCAATTGCGTGAGAATATGTCTTGCAAAACTGTCAAATCCATACAATTCTAGAAATGCATCTACGCGTCACGTTGCGGTCTGAATTGACCCTTAGGGTTGATTCAGACCGCAACGCGACGAGGCGAGGCGAGGCGCGGCGCGGCATACATTTGTATGGATTTGACAGATTTCAATTGCGCGAGACTTCTTGCGAATATGTCAAGTCCATATAAATTTAGAAATGCATCTACGCGTCACGTTGCGGTCTGAATAAACCCTAACATTGAATTGACATGGTTCGACCAAATGATGTAGGTCCGCCATCTACCTATAAATCAACTTCTCTGATAGTATATAAAAAATGCTGTTCTCAGCAATTACCTCCATAAGGCAGGGAGTGGATCATCTGGCCCTGTCCTGGCGCGAGAGTCGCATGGCCTTGGATGGCCTTGAGTTGGCCAGCGTTGACGTGGTAGCTGCGGACGTCGAAGCCATTGCCAGAGGGCGCGTAGCTGGTGAAGCTGCACTTGCCTCCCTCCTCCGCGATGTGGGGGGTGCGCATCATCTCGTACCACACACCGTTGCCGAACTGGAATGGGACGGGGGGTAATATTCTTTGCTTTATCAGTGTAGACACGAGGGACTAGGGAGAGCTAGAGCCTAGATCGAGCTCAAAATATTGGCGAGCAGCGCCCGTGTGTGGTATTAATCGTATTTGATTCTTCACAAAATCGCATCCTTAGGTCGGTTGCCCCTCCCTGACCGCCTTAGTCCCTATGCCCTTATGTAGCATTATTACGCAGAATGAAATCATAAAATATAACATTATATCCTCACCTTTTTGAAGTCGAAGTTGTCAGCGGTTTTAACTTGTACGCAACGGCCAGGCACTGTAATGAAACCAAACGAATTATAATGAGAAAAATCGTAATGACCTAGTGTTTTCATTATGACAAGTACCTTAAGAGAAATAAATAAAAAATTGTCCATATTTTTGATAATTATAATCTCCCACTGTCTCACTTACTCACATGTCATAATGCGTGGTAGGAGTAAATAGTTGTAACAAGAGGAAAGAGTTACAACAGTAATTAGGCTTCTCTTTGATATTATTACTTTGTCTAAATACATAAAGTACTGCTTTAATTTCTATGCTTACGCTTAATCTGGCAAGCCTTCTCGGAGAAGTCAACATTGATCATTTCTTCTCTCCTCAAGAATGGATTGGCTTTGAAGACCGCGTCGAGGGCAGCCTTGCCTTCCGCACTCAGTTCCTTGGACCTCGAGAATACCCAGACGAGATCTGAAAATTAAAATAGTTTCCTGCTCTAGACTGTTGTTCGCTGATGAACATAATTGAAATTAAATACTTTTGGTAGTATAAGAGTGCCTTGTTATACCCCCAAAGTTAAAGGATACTCAACGGGAAATCAACACCGTTCATGAGCATCGCAGAATAACATTATGCTTTGTTCACTCTTTTGAAATCTTCTGTAACTGTCCCACATATTTATAGCCGAATAGATAGAGGTCATGTGCGTTATAGATACTTACTTCTGTGTGACTTCTTCTGGGCGTTGAAGTTGCAGTGGTAGAGGATAGCGTAGTTGTCATTGTCAGTGGCCAGCACGTTCAGGACATTGTCGGTGATTGCTCCTTTTTCTAAAAAAAAAAATCTGTTACAGTTACCATAACCAAGTAAGTCTTGAACAAATGTTACAAGAAATCGGATTCAGGTGCTTCATTCACAAATTTTGGGTGATAATACAATTTATACCATAGAGAAAAATAATACACCATTTATACACGATGTGAACATATCACTTCAAACTCCTAAATAGTTGGAGATTATATCCTACGAAGAGGTAACCAAGATGTTTTCGATGAAACTACGAGTATAGCCTGTTTCTTTACAAGAATTCAATTTTATTCTTAAGTTATCAGAATGCAGTGCGAATATTTTTCACATAGCTCCTAGACTAGAAAGGTCAATGACCGCTGGTGCCTCCTTAAATTGTCCTGACTTTAGATTTCTGATTCTACTATGTTACGTACCAGTGGCGTGGGGTGAAAAAAAATAAAGGTAAAGCCGGACCAAAAAACGGCTAACTCGTGAATAAGCAAAATTTCAATTCTTGTAAAAAAACGTGCAATAAATTACATACCTGTATTAAGTGTGTTAGTTTACCTTTTCCATAACTACTAGGGTGCTTTGCTTGCATTGTGTGCGTTGCATGCAGTGTTAGTGTTGTTAGTATTCACCACCTTCACCATACATGACATCACTGGTATTATATGAACAGTGCATGTCGAGTATGATAAAAGTGGCTTTAAAAAAAAGCCATTTTAAGCACACGTCACTCACACTCACACACCAAAAATAAGTGAATCCTGACTTGCCAGTGTAGATGTTTGTTACTCAATCATGCAAAAACTGGATTTAGATGAAATTTTGCATGCATTCCATGTCAAACATGGAAAGGAACATAGGCTACCTGTCTGAAGTCCACGCAGACGAAATCGCGGGCAAAAGCTAGTAGCAAAGAAATATCAGCAGAAATACGTACCTAAATGTTTAATTTTGTTTGAACTGAAAAATTACCTAAGAATTATTATTTATATTCTAACATAATTCTACGATTTTTCTTTACGAAATGTGCCAAAACATTATCATAAAAGTCGCTTTTTTGATGCAATTTTAATAATACATGTTTTTCAATTGAAATTACACCGAGATTTGACAATCTAGCCTCACTTTGGCTGTTTCGTGTATAGGTATGAATTCGCTTCAATGCCGAAAACGACCTTTCAGCGGAAGCCACCGATACAGGAAGAGTCAAAACAATTTGAGATAACATTAAAAGCTGAAGAAAAGCTTCACTCAACGCGGATTTAAAAAGATGTAAATAAAGTTCATAGATATCTAAATTATTAAATGTTGAAGTACTGTATAAAACTTTTAATTCGTTTTTTAATGCGTGAAAATCAAATATATTCGGGAATTCGGATATTAATACAGACACACTTTCCTCGGGAAAACTACTACGGTAACTCGCGTATTTAGACTTATTGACTAAATCAAGAAAAGTTAAGTTTTGAAACGATGAATAACGGGAGTTTATTTGGCTTTTGATGTTATCTATTATTTCAACGAATAAACGCTTGTATTGTGTTTTCAAGTCAATTTCTGTATCCATCCGCCGGCGCCGTCGTGGTGGTTCACAATATTCCTGAATACTATTGAAAATAAAATCAAATTGTTTTAAAAACTCTTCTGATAACCAAGATTGAAATGCACCAATTTCTCTGATTGAGATTTCGATGTCGACTTGTTTGCTTTGAAGCAAAGCAAACAAAATGTCAGTTCTGGCAAAAATCTCTGAAAAAATATGCAAAAGGAAACAAAACTGCATATCTTCTAATTTAGTTACAAACGACTCCGACATGGATATAGAATCAACATCCCACGATTGGGGATTATCTACTATATGATTAAAGGTTTCAATCATATGTAACCTGCAATTAAATATAACATTAATAATGCGCGAATGATAATGCCACCGTGTTTCGGCTACTCCAGGCATACGACGATCGGAAAACTGTTTTAAAAGATTTGACCGTTTCGACGATTTGTTGAAAAACCTGACAATTCCATTGATATGGCCGAAAAATGATTTTAATTCTGAAATATTTTCTAAAGATTTACTTAAAACCAAATTAAGAATATGAGCATAACACGGTACGAAACGCGCGAGAGGGCATTGACCCCGTACTAGTGCTTGAACGCCTCCACGTTCACCTGACATAACGGCGGCACCGTCATATGTCTGACCGATCAGTTTGTCTTTGCATCGATATTGTTCAAGAATATCGAATAACTGGGTCGCTAATACAGTCGCAGTCCGGCTTTCGCTAACGTCGTAAAAACCTACAAATCTTTCTTCCAGACCATTTTCGGACAAATAACGAAATATAACAGACAACTGTTCTCTATGACTGACATCTGGGGTTTACATAACTGAAACGAATTTGGCATGGCTAATCTCACGTCTAATCTCATCTAAAATTACCGCCGCGGTGCATCGTATAAGATCATTTTGAATGTCTCCCGATAGACCGGTAAACACGGAGTGTGAAGTAGATGAGCATTGTTCAAGATGGGAGTCTATAACGCTATCGTACTTACTTAAATAAAATAATGTTTCTATATAATTGCCACGATTGTCTGAATTAACGTTTTCACTATGCCCGCGGAAAGATAACTCCTGTTTTTCAAGAAGAACAACAGTGTCTATTAAACGTTTCATTAAGTTTCGATTACGTTCCACTTTTCGATTATGGGATTCATAATTATTTCCGAGAAATGTTTCTATTCTACTATTTCCAAAATTGTGTAATAATATACAACTGCGTAAATGTTTTTCGGTTTGAGTATGTTTCCTAGCCGAATTGGTCAAATTATTGATGTCTGAGAAACCCGTTTTATTCCAAGCACTATTTGTATCGGAAAACAGCAAACATGGAAAACAAAATAACTTATTTAATTTGCAACTGCCCGCTATCCAATTATATTTATCATACACTGAACTGTGAAAATGTTTGAAAAACCCATCCTTACGCCTATAATCAATTTTCATATCGGGACACGCCCGTCCTTGTTTAATGATATGTTTTTTATTTTCGAACGATTGTTTTGAGAACGAATTTAAGTCATTTAATAGGTAATCCGTAAGACAACAGTCAATTTGTACTAATGCTGCCATTTCTCACCTAACCGTGTCACGACAAATTACAAAGTAAGTAAAACAAACCAACCTTTACGATGTAACAAACAAAAACACAACACAACACTTGGCAAGTAAAATTTCACTACTTTCGATTCTTTTAAACTATATAATATTACAATCAAGCTAGCCCACTAACTTAATAAACAAAATTTTGCATATTCCAATAATAACAGTACAAAATGAGTGCAAATGAGCGCGTAATATAATTGTTTAAGTGAATTGAAATGACAGCACGCGCCAGTCGGCCGCTGCAATTAGCTCTGTTGTGATTGGACGAAATCTTTTAAAGCGAAACATGCGAAACTAAACCTTAACACATGACAAATAAAGACTAGGTAGGCTATGTGGGATCGGCTTGTTGTTCGACAATATCGACGAGTCGTTTGCATGTAGTAGTAATGTGTATGTGTGCGTGAATTTCATACATTTCAAATGTTTGGATTCCCGATGTTTTGAGCGAGTTCCCCGGCCACCGCGCGGCCGCCGCACACTATGGAGCAGTACGTACGCGTTCTGAGTGCGATCGTAAAAACGGGTATGTGTGCGTTTGCGTGATTTTAAATACATGGCGAATTATTTTTATGAAATTGTAGGAAGCGGGGTAAGCTATAATTATTAATAATAAAAAATGTATATATTAAAATTGGCCAAGGTAAGCCGGTAGGAATCGTGTTCTATGGAGGCTTCGCCACTGTTACGTACCTCCATAACCAAGGGAGTGGATCATTTTGCCGGCTTCAGACGCGGCTCTGGCGAAACCTTCGATCTTCTTGAGCTCTCCGTCTTCGATGTGGTAGTTCTTCACGATAAAGCCGTTCCCTGAGGGCGTGTATTGGGCGTAGCTACATTGGCCTCCCTTCTCCGCGATGTGGGGGGTCCTAGCCAGCTCGTACCATACACCGTTGTTGAACTGCAGAGAAAAATGTTAGCAATAATACAAGTGCTGGGCTGTAAGCAAGGCGTTTGCTTAGAATTAATGGCATAAATGGTGAAATTTTACCAACCTTCTCAATGTCAAAGTTATCAGCGGTCTTCACGTGTGGGCAAAATCCAGAGTTCATCACGCTGGAAGCTGCAAGAAAATATTTTTTATAAATTAGAATGGGTTATCTCCTCGTTTTTTTTTAAGATCTTTGTGGCTCAGTTCAAATTAGTTAAGTCTAGTTAGGAGCAAAACGTTTATTGAAAACGTAGACCGTAACATAGGTTCATGATTCATCTATACTTATAATAAAATCGCAGAGGTAAAATTTTTGTACATTGAAAATAAACTTGAAAAAACGAGCCAGGGGCATCTTAGAAGAGTAGTAGAACACATTTTAACTGTTTTTGAAATTTTTGTTTCTCTGTCTGTTTGTCTGTTTGTCTGTTTGTACAGGCTAATCTCTGAATCCGCTGGACCGATTTCAATGAAATTTGGCATGGTGATACCTTATATCCCTGGTCAACATATAAGATACTTTTTTTAACCGACTTCCAAAAAAAGAGGAGTTAATCTTAGCTTTACTGTTTGTGGTCAGATTTTCAAGATTCTTTTTTTGTTATATAGATTGTTAACCTGAATTTGATACCATGTTTACAAAAACTGTGACTTGATAATGATTTCGGGATCAAGAGATATCGACGGAACTTCTTTACAACAAAAACATTACAGTAATTTTCAGTTTTTTTAAGTAAAATTAACATAACATGCCACCAAAAAGTAAGAATTGCACATATCCCAGGGCATATCCAGACATATCAGGACATATCCCAGGGTATAGGGCTTCCGAAGGTTCCGTTGCTGAGCGGAACTCCTGATTCCTTATTAGAAGATAATATATTATGTAGGGGGTTCAGCGTTGTTTAAAATACTGGAAGCCATGCCACTATGTCAATTATATTAATCATCGTGATCACCACTATCATTACACCATCCATAACCACAATATGATACGTTTATTGATTTTTTCAGGGTTCCGTACCCAAAGGTTAAAAACGGGACCCTATTACTAAGACTTCGTTGTCTGTGCGTCTGTCTGTATGTCTGTATGTCGCCAGGCTGTATCTCAAGAACCGCTACATCTAGAATTCTGAAAATTTTCACAAATTGTGTATAAATATCAGCTGTTGCCGATATAACAACAAATACTAAAAACAAAATAATATTAATATTTTAGGGTGGGTTCCCATACAAAAAACGTAATTTTGTGGCCTTTTTTGCTCCATACCAATATAATGGCAACAGGTAGCCACTTGAAATTTTCACAAAGGCCTTAGATATAATATTATGTGTACTATAATAATAAATAATAATATTGAAATAAAATCCAATTTTATTGGGGGCCATACAAAAAAAGACAATCTTTGGCTTATTTTTGCACTATAATGGTACGGAACCCTTCGTGCGCGAGTCCGACTCGCACTTGGCCGATTATTTTTGTATTCTTTTGTATTAAAAGGATACGAATCAAAATTAATAATAACTATTTCGCCGTCTCTGTGCGATTTCTTTGTAAATTTATTCTTTTATTAATGTAAAGGCTATAATTTGTATTTGATGCTATGGTTGAGAAAGTGGAAATTTCATAATGGGATCCTTGAGGTATTGAAGAAATTCCTCGAATTTTAGAAAGTGTGACTTTCGCAGTTATTGTCGCGAAGGTGGAAATTTCATAATAGGAACTATGAATAATGGAATTGAAGGAACTCCTCGAAATTTACAACGACAACCAAAGTGATTACCAATAATTCTAGCAAAGGTCGATCTTTAAGACTTTTCCCTAATATTCGTAAACGATTATCCAAACCCTGGATGGATGGATGAATGGATGGACCACTGCGTATCTCAATTCGTTACTGGCCATGGAAATATTATAATCAAACTTTACGGATCTAAAATATAACTAGCATCGATCGAGCACATACGTAGAATATGTGCTCGACCGAAGGCAGTATGCTTGAATAAACCACTCATCATGTTCTCTGGGACAGTTTTTTCTGCCAATACGAAAGAAATACAATGCTAGACAACCTACAGTGTAAATCTGATGTCGCATACTACGGTGATATCGTCGACAGCGCCATAGGAACTTCCGTGCCTTCAAGCGTTTTTGTCACAATTATTATTGGCAACAGTCTACACAACAAATTCCAATATTAATTTAGCTATAGCTAAGTAGTCTGTAGTGAAAATTATTATTATTATAGTTTATTTTCGTGGTGCTTCCCCTAAGTTATTTGACATTCGGTGCATTCACTGCAACTTTTTGCTGTCTCCGCTTTCAATAGAAAGAGGAATTACAATTCTTCAAACTTCTATTTTCTTCTTATTAATTTCGTTGCGTGTCCCAAACCAGTTTGAGCATGTCCCTCTGACTCCCTGAGATCATATCAAAGGGTTTTCATGGTTGGATACCGCTATCGATCCTGGTGACACAGGAGATACAGTGGTGGGAATGTGTGGTGGCCGGTGGGCCAACGCCTATAAAGAAGTTACCCTTTGGGTACGTAAGTAAACAACTTCAAGCGTTATTTTATACTGGTTTAATTGTAGGTAAGGAATCTGAGAGTAAGAGGTATGTTAAAAGAGGGATAGATGCCTACATTAAATCCCGTCTTCTGCAGTCTACCCTCTATCTCCGTCACATGTTCCTTTCCCCTGTCCTGTGGCCCCCATCCCCTGTCCACGCCAAGCGGTCTTCGAAGAAAGGTTTTTTCAAAACGATAAGTATCTGTGGTTCAAGTTTCTGGGGCTTTGATGAAAATTAAAAAATTCGTGTGTAATTATGTAATTACACACGAATTTTTATTATTTATCTATATAGATCCAAATAAAATAGTCGTAGATGGTCGTAGGGTGTTCAATTTTCTAAATCTCGATTATAATAACATATACATTCACGCGGTCGAAGTTGCGGGCAACAGCTAGTATTAATAATAATAATATCTATGGACGCTTCACACCACGTCAGTCTGGCCCAGTGGTAAGTACCTGATGGACTTGTGTTACAGGTACCAGACAACGGAAATATATTGAATACTTTTATACTATACATATATTTAAGATTTTTATTATATTCTACACATATTTAATACACATCCATGACCCAGGAACTTTGAAAACTTTTTGTTCCGTCGGCGGGATTCGAACCCGCGACCCCCGGCTTGAGCTACCAACAGCCCACCAACTGAGCTACAGAGGTCGTCGTGTGTTCATGATTCAGGAATTTAGCACGGGAAGGAATTTAGCATATTATGTGATTGGAAAGCGTCTATATTCTTACCGTCAATGCGGCAAGCTTGCTCAGATAAGTCAACCTTGATTAGCTCCTCCCTCCTCAAGTATTTGTTTGAATCGAAGACAGAGTCAACAGCGGACTTGACTTCATCGCTCATTTCCTTGCTCCTTGAGAATACCCATACGAGATCTGAAAGAATGGTTTAGGTTGTAGAACAAGCTGTTGAATATAACGACCAGCTAAGTATTTACCGAGGATAAATACAGAACGTATTCCCTAATTTAAATTTTGCTTTTTTGATCCATCTGCACGGATCTTAGCGGCTCACAGACATTTAACTATCATGTTACGCTTCTTTCCGGCTTCCTTGGAGTTCCCTTACACACATTACATTATTTTGGTAAATAACAATCATCTAATTAACAGTATTGTCATTTTTCACATATACGTGTAATATGAGCATTAAATCTACTTACTTCTGTGGGAGTTCTTTTGTGCGTTGTAGTTGCAGTGGTAGAGGACGGCGTAGTTCTTGTTGTTCGTAGCCAACACGTTCAGGACGTTGTTTGTGATATGGCCATGGGCTAAAAAAAAGTTCAACATTTATTTCAAGTTAATTTTATCGAAAGTTCATTTTAAAAGTCAACAAATTGTTTAGATACCTAATAATATAAGGGGTGTCTCAGTATGGAGAACATGAATAACCATTACCTGTAGCTATTTGACTCACACACGAAAATATTGCGATCACATCCATTATTATGAGTAGAACTAGATAGCAATAATCTTCCCGCTTCCGAGGTTGAAAGAGACAAGTAACAATGTATCGAAAAAACTTCGTAAAATTTCTTCAATTTCTCTTTTCAATTTCTTAAACAGTGAAAGGAACAGAAAGAAAAATTAACAGGTTTTACCTCCATATGGCAGAGAGTGGATCATTTTGCCGTGTTCATGGGCGGCCTTGGCGTAGCCTTCGATGAGTTTCAGTTCACCGTTCTCGACGTGGTAGTTGGCGACGTGGAAGCCGTCGGCCGCGGGGGTGTATTTGGCGTAGCTGCAGTGTCCATCCTTCTCCGCGATGTGGGGAGTCCTGGCGAGCTCGTACCACACACCGTGGCCGAACTGTAAGAAAAGGTCTGGATGAGTAATCGAGCTATATCACATTAAGCTAAGACTAAGCGGGGGTACATAATCAGCAAAGCTATTGCCTTCTTAAAAATTTTGGATCAGCAAAGTTATTACCTTCTTTAATCCTTCTGCACAAAAATTTTTGTTTAGAAATTAAAATTCTAATTGAGCTGTGTACAACAAACGGTCTGGACGAGTAATCGAGCTATATAACTTCAAGCTTAGACTAAGCGGGGGTACTTAGATCAGCAAAGTTATTGACTCCTCTTCTCCTTAAAATTTTTGTTTAGAAATCAAAATTCTTACCGAGTTGACATCAAAGTCCTTCACTGTCTCCACGTGCTGTGGGCAAACTCCGGGAACCTCAACGCTGTCAGCTGAAAATTAGAATAAATTATGTATTTGTTTAGAAAAAAATTATTTAAATTATTATAATAAACGTACGTCTTTAACTTAGCGGGCCCATAGACGCTCAATTTTATTGCGCTATATTACGTGTTATGCAATATTATTGCCCGTCTAAGGTTAATGTTAAACGCGCCCGTCTTTCAATTTTATTGTCAATTAAATTGTTCAATGATATTGCACAATAAAATTGATCACCTAGGTGCCCATTATGGTGGTTAATGGTAATTCTTTACAGTGGGTTAGTTTTACTACTAATGACAATTATACATAGGGCAAGAACATACCAGTGATTTGGCAAGCGTCTCCGAATTGGACATCGATCATTTCTTCCTTCCTCAAGTGAGGGTTGGACTTGAAGGCGGCTTCAACAGCTGCGCTACCTTCAGCGCTGAGCTCCTGACTCCTTGATAATACCCAGACCAGATCTAAAAAGTTTGAAAACAGTTTAGTATTTTTAAGTAAAATAGCGAACACTTTGGAGATCTTTGATTAATTTTATAGTGCATCAAGCAAAAGTGGCAAACAAGATAATAAAGAATCTAAACACACAAATAAATCAAATGGGAGAATTGTTAATTCCCATTCATGATTCACTATGAGTTTCAATAGATATAGCGTAAAATTCATTACATAAAAACTCATAAATAAACGACAAATCAAACTTACTTCTGTGAGACTTCTTCTGGGCGTTGTAGTTGCAGTGGTAGACGACGGCGTAGTTGTCGTTGTCGGTGGCCAGCACGTTCAGGACATTGTGAGTGATAGCGCCGTTAGCTTAAAAGAAGAAGAAATTAGTTTTCATAAGTGCGATTATAATTTAGACAGTAAACTCCAAGACGCAGACGGCACAATTGTTTTTTAAGGACACAAAAAGTAAGATAAATTAAGATAATCTTGAAAAATATCATACGTTTAAAAAGCAGAGACTTCAATATTCTTTTAGGAATCTTAGCACGGCCACACTCAAGTATATTAATTAATGATCATTTCACTTAGATCTAATAAAGATTTTGACAATTTAAGCTCCGTACATCTCTGCCAAGTTGTCAATGATTTAAAGTTAAGTATTCATTAACTGTTAAGTTCTAGCCATGCAGAGCTTAATTTTTACTTTGCTATAGTTACTTTTTTTTTAAATAAGCGGAAACTTGTTATTAGCTCTTAGCTGTTGTGTAATAATTTTAGCTATAGTTGTTATTATGTAGCCGTAAGAGAATCCTAAAATAATAAAATAAATAAATTAATTAAATTAGATGTTTTCATTTCTCACCACCATAAGGAAGGGAGTGCACCATCTTGCCGGGTTCGTAGTGAGCCTTGGCGTACCCTTCGATGAACTTGAGTTCGCCGTTGTTGACGTGGTAGCTGTTGACGCGGAAGCCGTCGGCAGCGGGAGTGTACTTGGCGTAGCTGCACTGACCACCCTTCTCGGCGGAGTGAGGGGTCCTCTTCACCTCGTACCATTGGCCTTTACCGAACTGCAAACATACAGAGACATTGTTTTATTTGGAACCAGATCTCCTTGGTACGTTTGCGAAGAAATTTTTATGTTGCGCGGAAACAGTAATTTCGTCGTAATTATATTATGTCCTTTTCCTATATTTAATGTATCTCTATTACCACACAGTCTATTTCGTAGTAAATTAAATAGCTAAGAGACAGACTAATTTAGACAGATACCTATTATTATGCCTTACCGATTTGACATCGAAGTTTTCATCAGTCTTCACGAATGGGCAGAATCCAGGCACTTCCACACTGGCAGCTAAAAACAAAAGACATTTTAGCAAGGAAAGTTCCATACTCATTTCTCTAACTTTTATTTATGGTTAAAATATCTGCATCAAGTACCTGAGATTTGACAAGCCTTCTTGGAGAAGTCAACCTTGATAAGGTCTTCCCTGTCCAGGAAAGTGTTGGCCTTGTACACGGCTTCCAAAGCGGCGTTAGCTTCAGGGGTCAGTTCCTTGCTCCTTGAGAATACCCAGAGGAGGTCTAGAAGAGTAGAAAATTGTAAATAGTATAATATAATTGAATCTGTTAAGAGTAAACAACTTTTCAATCATTACTAGAAAACAAGTATCAAACTAAAGAAGTAAATAACAAATACTTACTTCTGTAAGAGTAGTTCTTGGCGTTGAAGTTGCAGTGGTAGACGATGGCGTAGTTCTTGTTGTCGGTAGCCAAAACGTTCAGGACGTTGTCGGTAATATCTCCATTTTCTGCAAGGAATAATGAGTACTTGTTACCGTCTTTTTCGAATACTAATAACAACGTATTTTCTTCATTTCTATTCTATCTTCTTAGCAATATTTTATCATCATCAACCTATTCACGCCCGAGAAAATGGGATTTATTTGGTGAGAGTGTTTTATGACTTTTTTAAAATTTATTTATCTAATTACCTCCGTAAGGCAGGGAGTGGATCATTTTGCCGGCCTTAGCAGCTGCCCTTGCGTAACCCTCGATGAGTTTTAACTCTCCGTCTTTAACGTGGTAGCTCTTGACATCGAAGTGTTCGCCGTTGGGAGTGTACTGAGCGTAGCTGCACTGTCCACCTTTCTCAGCAATGTGGTTGGTCCTGGCTACTTCGTACCATACTCCGTTACCGAACTGAAATAAAGACATTGCATGATAATGTACATGATAATATTCCTTTTCAGTTAATCGTAACTCTAATACATAATAATATTTAAATATTTATTTTCCGATTTTTTATATGTCCAAGTTAATAATTGTTTTTTATTTTATTACTTACCGATTTTACGTCGAAGTTTTCAACGGTCTTGACCCTTGGGCAGAATCCTTGTCCCTTGACATTCTTGGCTAGAAATAAAGAAACACGATTAGGACCATAACATTCAATGTATAAATAAATTAAGATATCGAAATAAATAAATATAGGCTAAATGAAAGTAATATTATATAGAAATATACTCAAAGAACTAAACGGTCAAAGAATTAAACAAGAAACAAAGTAACAAACCTGTGACTTTGCAAGCCTCATTGGAGAGGTCGACAGTGATCATCTCCTCGCGCCTGAGGAACGAGTTGGCTTTGTATGCGTTGTTGAAGGCAGCTTCGATAACGTCGCGCTCTTCTGGTTTAGGTGCTTTGGACCTTGAGAATACCCAGACGAGATCTAAAGAAGAATTACTGATTAGTTTTGTTTTAGCTACTTCTTTAATTACGATTGGGATTATGTGCAATTTGGGAATTAGAATAAAAAGTTGTATTTTCTAGTCTAATGGAGTAATTTTTAAGAAAGCTTTCGTTGAATTACCGACCAAGAACCACTAACTGTCTTAATGTTGTTCAAATTAATTTGTTGATTTTAACTTACTTCTGTGTGACTTCTTTTCGGGGTTGTAGTTGCAGTGGTAGACGATGGCGTAGTTCTTGTTGTCGGTGGCTAACACGTTCAGCAGGTTGTGCGTGATCTCGCCGTTGCCTGAAATCATTTTGTATGTAGCTAATGAGGAGGTTGTTCGAGTTTTTTTCTAAGTTAGAGAAGTTATTGCAGTTACCTTAACGTTACTGATACACGAAACTTCGAGGTGTAAATTATGCAAAAGAATTGGCTTTTTACATGAACACACTAAGGACGATGCATTAATTTTATGAAGATAATTTGACTTGATATTATGTCCTTGTCATAGATAGACGAATGCTCTAAGCTCGATATAATAATATTTTCTGTATAAAGTTTCTGTAAACAATTTTTAACAATATACTTACGTCCGTAAGGCAGAGAGTGGTACATCTTGCTGGGTCCAGCAGGGGTGGCGTAACCCTCAATCTCCTTAAGTTCTCCCTTCTCCACGTGGTAGCTCTTGATGTCGAAGCCGTAGGTGGATGGAGTGTACTCGGTGTAGCTGCAGTGCCCGTCCTTCTCGGCCAAATGGGGAGTCCTGGCGAGTTCATACCATACGCCGTTTCCGAACTAAAAACATAAACTTCAGTAAGATTTCTAGGTTTAGCACTTATAGTGTGTTAAGTTTTTTCTATGGCTTTTATGCTTTGTTTAAAATATGTGCTTTTCATTGCATGTAGTGATTAATCTAAAAAGTGTTTTCAATTACCGATTTTAAGTCGAAGTTGTCAGCAACTTTAACATCGGGGCAGAATCCGGGTACTTCTACGCTGCTAGCTGTAAATAATAAAAAGTTTTAATGGTTATTTAACCGAGTTTTACTCAAAATTGGAGTTACTAGAGATTTAGTAGAGGTTTTTCCATATGATCTACTAAGATACGGAAAATACAGCTTGCAATAGGATAGGATAGAAGCTAGTAACCTTATGTTCGTCAGTTTAAGAGTGAATTGGAACTCTCAAGTCTCAAGTATTATGAGCGACATTTAGTACAAATAAAATAAAATCAAATAGTATGCATAATCAACGTAAATAAATTCTTGTTCCTATAAAGGATAGATTGAAGAAAATCCTGAAATAAAATGTTCACGTACCTGAAATCTGGCAAGCCTTTTCTGAGAAGTCAACCTTCACGAACTCTTCTTGTCTCAGGAATTTGTTAGTTTTGTAAACAACTTCAACAGCCTTGACGCCTTCGTCGCTGAGGTCTTTGGACCTCGAGAATACCCACAAAAGATCTGAAATTGTTAGAGGATTTTTATACTCACTGAAAGACGCAAGTATTGTTACAAGTTTCTTTCGTTGATTTTGCTATTTTTTTAACAGGGAAATAAGCAAACTTGACACATGATGGTAATCGACACGCATCATCATTCATCCATGGACCCTTTGTTTGATGTCAATTTAATGTAAGTCTTTTGATTTGGACTCGCAGAAGAATTGGCTCTCCCAAGTTACAAAAGTCAGAACATGAAAACATTATAAAGTAATGACTTTGAATGTTTCTTCATTAAGATTTTCCTGTTTTACTGCGTCTTATTACTCTTGATTCATTGATATAAGAAAGTCAACTTACTTCTGTGCGACTTCTTCGCTGGATTGTAGTTGCAGTGGTAGACGACGGCGTAGTTGTCGTTGTCGGTGGCCAGCACGTTCAAGACATTGTGGGTCATAGCGCCGTTAACTGTAAAATAAAATTTCGTTTATCTCTCTGGACTAATCTGTATAATGTATCTATATTCCGTGTTATTCGAGTCGGAGATTATACATTTAATTCCTTTTGGGAAGTACCTGCCTCATGCTTACACCAAAATATCAATACTAATATTATGTCTGTCAGTCTGTTTATCTGTTACGTCTTCAGTTTTAATTTTTTTTCTCGTTCGATCTTTTTTTGTTCTTTAAATGTCGGAGTTTTTGTCACGGAAAAATGTGGCACGCATTTATTTCATATAATTTGTTTGCTATTTGCCTGCTATTTGCAGTAGCTCCTTAAAAGGATCTTTATCTTGCTAAATACCAAAAAACTCTTACGTCCATAAGGCAGGGAGTGGATCATTTTGCCGGCTTCATGGGCAGCCTTGGCGTAGCCCTCGATGAGTTTCAGTTCTCCATCTTCAACATGGTAGTTCTTAACGTGGAATCCATCACCGTACGGGACGTATTCAGCGTAGCTGCATTGTCCGCCCTGCTCGGCGATGTGGGGGGTCCTGGCGACCTCGTACCAGATACCGTTGCCGAACTGGGAGAGAAGAATAAGGTAATTATCCGACAAATTTTAAGTTTATGTACAGCTGGAACAGCTTCCAACATAATATTATAATTGTAAGTAAGGTTTGTGAATTATGCTTCATCAAAATTAGCAAGATGTAGGTAATTATTGCCATCGTTATTTTCGTGTTCCTTCCTAATCATAGTTCTCATGTAAGCCGACTTATAGGAAAAGCCTTGAATGTTTATAGCTCTACACAAAATCAAAGTTAAGAAAATATAGGTAACAAAGTATAATTACCTTCTTCACGTCAAAGTTCTTTACTGTTTTAACGTCTGGGCAGGATCCGGGAACTTCGACACTTTCAGCTGTAAAGAATTTAGCATATTTTAATTTATTGTATTATGTATAGTCTGAAATAAAATTACAGAAACTTTATCATAGTAGTTCAATTTAAATTACGATGTTGTTTCGAATACAATTATAATCGAATAATGCATATTGCGTTTAAATTGAAAAAGTATATCTACGCAGAATAAGTTTGTAGTGATGTAGTTTAAATGGTGAGAATTACCTGTAATTTCGCACAATGCTGGTGCGAATTCAACCTTGATGAGAGCATTTTTGTCCAGGAATGGATTAGCGTCGTAAGCGGCTTCAATAGCGTTGGTTTCTGCTTGCTCTAACTGCTGCTTCCTCGAGAACACCCAAACGAGGTCTGCAAAAGAAAAACAGTCAATGAAAGTGCAATGATCATTGGCACTTTAAAGCGCCAGCAAGACATATTTTTTCAGTTCATAAACACAGTTTACTTATCATAAAGAAAGATTTCTTTACTTTTCTTAAACTATTTGAGGCTTCTTTATTTAATAAAAATCGTTTTTGGTGCAGAATTTGAGAAAAGCTATGAATGAGTAGCTTTCTATTTATATTTAATGAGTTTAATTTTTAATTTTAAGATACATGGAAAACTTACAGCTATTGTTTAAAGTTACAGTTTAAAGGTTAATGTTTGGTTAATTTTTAAGTGATAGCCTGAGAAGTAAACGAAGACTCTATAGGATTCCGATACGAAGCTCGAGAAAGGCTTCGAATCAGAATCCTATCACAACGTCAAATTCAATTTGCATTCGAGAACTTGACGCAACAATGCGGTGTGTATAGGTCTCTGTTACATAGGTCTACCAGAATCTGATGGTAAATTTTGACGGCAAATTTTCAAAAAATACCCTGTATCATTGGATAAATTTATATATTTGCATGTTCCACACACAGAATCAGCCGCTATAAGGAAAAAAGGATCAAAATGTTTTATTCCAATTACCCCGGTATCGCTAGAGCCAATTTATTTTCTCACTTTTTGCCACCAGATTCTGGAAGACCTATATCACTGGTGTTAGTTTTCCCCGATTGAATGGGAACTGTGGATAAGAACCAACTTACTTCTGTGGGAGTTCTTCTCGGCGTTGTAGTTGCAGTGGTAGAGAAGAGCGAAGTTCTTGTTGTCGGTGGCCAACACGTTGAGAATGTTGTCGGTAATCTCGCCATTTGCTGAAATAAATATTTTTGTGATAACCAGAAGGGAAGAATGGAATAAAAAATATTTTTTTCATGACATGATAATGAGGCTGAAAGTAGTAACGTAAGTAATTTTCAGTTTTAAAGCTTAGGTCTAACCTAAAAATAAAGTTTTGGGAAATGGAACGAATTATGCAGAAGATAGGAGGAAAGAGAAAAGATTTCTACATTACCTAAATGGTCTGAAAATCATTATAATATTTATCAACAACTTTTGCATGGTCAAGTGGGTGTGAGAACATAAATTAATTTATCTCAAAATTGTATATTGTATTCACGACGTTCATGGCCGATTACTTTTTTATTATTATCATATTGAATAAAATTAATAAAATTATGAAAATCAAGTTTGAACATCACTTGTCGCCGCCTAGCGACGGAATCATTGATGTTTTTAAAGTTCTCAAGCTTTTGAAAGTCCTACGCGTATAACCAGTTAGCTGTATTAATTATTTCAAAAGCTCCGCGTAAACACATATGACGCCATGGACGTATAAAAAAATATGACGCCAATTGATTTCTGAACATGATAGTAAGCTTCAATATCAAAGCGCATTACGTAACAAAAGCTATCAATTGACGCCACTATCAAAGAGTATTTTACAAGAAAAAGAACAATATTTAAAAGGAGATAGGCAAGAAAGTTGTTAATGTAACCAAAGTTGATATACCCGTCTAAATGTGGATAAACCCTAAACGAGTATTTTAAGAAATGAAGGTTAACACGAAAGAAGTTAACCCTAAAACCTTTCAAATTACAAGTCTCTTCATTGCAGAACTACAAGGCATTTACTATCAGTGAAATTCATTCAGAGGCAGACGACGGACCTACGTTATTTGGTCGTGCTATGTCAAGTCCGGCCACCTTGAATTGGCATAACTCGAGGGCTTGTCATCTGCATATGAATCAATTTCTGTGATGGTGCCTCGTCTTTCTGGGAGTATCATGGTTTTAAACCACAGAAATAGATCAAGTATATGTCTGTGTTTTAAACGCATTAGCCACGTACTGACCAAGCGAGCAGCCTCGCGAGGCTCGGCTCGTACGCTCGGGCGAGGCAGCGCGTACGTTGGCCTCGGGCGAGGCACGTCTTGACCGAAAGAGGATTTGCCTCACGAGGCAGCCTCGCAAGGCTATTGGAGAATCTATATACTTACGTCCATAAGGCAGCGAGTGGACCATCTTGCCGGGCTCGGCGGCGCGGCGGGCGTAGCCCTCAATCTCCCTCAGTGCTCCTGCTTCGACGTGGTAGCTCTTGATGTAGAACCCGTCGCCTGAGGGAGTGTACTCGGTGTAGCTGCATTGTCCGCCTTTCTCCGCGATGTGATCAGTCCTGCCCAGCTCGTACCAGGTACCGGTTCTGAACTGGAAGATTAAACACCAATAACTATGTTGCTAAAGGTTTTTCTAAGAGAAAAATCGTTTATACGTATGAGAATAAAGAAGATTAGGATCAGATCATATCGCAATGAAACGAGCCTATGTGATGTGATGCATTAAAAAAAAACGATTTACTTACATAAAATTTAACTATATTAACTATACAACAAGAAGCCCAATAAAAAGACAGACTTGCCATTGCCTGTAATTTTGAATAGTCGCTCTACAGTAATTTTCTTATTTACCCAAAAAATCTCCTAATATCTAATTCGGTCATAAAACCACCATACATGTTCCATACTAATATACTAAATGTCAAAGTGTGATTGTCTAATACCTATTGCGTTCAAACCATAACAAACACAAACATCTAAGGATACTTTTTATCCCAAAAAATGTATGGTTCCCGCGCTTTAAAATAAACGAATTGTGATGCAACAGAGTTGCGGGCATCATCTAGTTTAATGAATAATAATTGTCTTCTCTATAATTTAATTATCTTTAAGTCTTTAAAGTTCAACAGCATATTTTTAACAGCATACATATAGTTCAACAGTATACTGTAGGTACATATTATAGTTCAACAGTACACTGTAGGTACATATTATAGTTCAACAGTACACTGTAGGTACATATTATAGTTCAACAGTACACTGTAGGTACATATTATAGTTCAACAGTACACTGTAGGTACATATTATAGTTCAACAGTACACTGTAGGTACATATTATAGTTCAACAGTACACTGTAGGTACATATTATAGTTCAACAGTACACTGTAGGTACATATTATAGTTCAACAGTACACTGTAGGTACATATTATAGTTCAACAGTACCTGTAGGTACATATTATAGTTCAACAGTACACTGTAGGTACATATTATAGTTCAACAGCATGCATTATCATTAAGCATGTGCACCATCTTTAGCTGTATTTCTTTGTATTATGTTAATTAGCAGAACGTACATAAGAAATGTAGCCATTAAGACCTCTTCTACACCTTTCTTTTTTTTTAACTAGTTCGTTCCCACCAATACCGTGCAGGCAGGCACCACTACCGGCGGCGCCCGCGCAGCCTTTCTAATGTCGGCGTAGTTTTCCGAAGGGAATGGGGTGTTGATGACTCAGCTCTGGCCTACCCAAAGAGTATATTCTTAATTCTAATCATAGTTCATCTATCTTGTAGCTTCTATGAGACAGATTGTTGTCTTTAGCGTATTATAGTATGTCTAAAGTAATTTTCCCTTGCGGTTGCTAATAAGAAAGATTGCTATATCGTAAGCAAAAAAAGCAGCAGCAGCAAATACAACAAAATTATAGCATTTAATAAACTTTGTATAAGCAGCATTTGCAATAACTAACAAAAATCCAGTATTCTAATTAATTCGAAACTTAAAATTATTAAGACCCAATGACAACGCAATAATTTGTTGTAATTTTTTGAGAAAAACAAAGCTTGTTTTTTTAATTAGGTATTACTTATTATTTTCAATTGATAAGCAGGTACCTACTACATTGATTACTATTATCTTTGCAATAATATGCTGCGGTGAAAATCAAAGTTATCGAATATTTTTGATAGCTCACAGAGGTTACGACCCGGCTGATTAGGTAAATAAACTATTATTTTATCAAGCATATAACATTTCGGCAAGTAGGTAACTGTATAGCAAAGGTTGTGAACTCTATAAAATAATCCATACTTAATCTATATCTATACTTATTATTAAACAAAGTCGTTTTTTTCCCTCATGTCCCTTTGTTCCCTTTAATCTTTAAAACTACGCAACGGATTTTGATGATTCTTTCAGTATTAGATAGCCCATTTATCGAGGAAGGTTATAGGCTATATTTTATCCCGCTAAGACTAATAGGAGCAAAGAAATAGAGGAAAATGTGGAAAAAACGGGGAAAATTATTTGAAAGGGCTAACTTGAACGCGCTAATCTCAGGAACTATTGGTCTGATTTGAAAAATTCTTTCAGTGTTAGATAGCCCATTTATTGAGGAAGGCTATAGGCTATATTTTATCACGCTAAGACTAATAGGAGAATGTGGAAAAAACGGGGAAAATTATTTGAAAGGGCTTATCTCGCGAACTACTGGAGCAATTTTTATGTTATTTGGCACAAATAAGAAGGATCATAGACAATCGATTTTAATCATTTTTTCAGTGGCTATATATTTTATACCCGTGCTACGCCGGGGCGGGTCGCTAGTTATAAATATGCGAAAGTGTGTCTGTCTGTCTGTCTGTCTACCTGTCTATCTGTCTGTTACCTCTTCACGCCCGCTGAACCTGGTCCGAACAAAACGATGATTTTGCTGAAATTTGGTATGGAAATATTTTGAGTCCCGGGAAAGGACAAAGGACAATTTTTATCCCGGAAAAATTTAAGATAAATTAATTTTGGCAAAACGGAGATTCTTTATAAAATAAGGGGACAAACAAGCAAACGTGACTTGATGGAAAGCAACTACCGTCGCCCATGGACACTCCCAACATATGAATAGCTGCAGGTACGTTGCCAGCCTTTTAAGAGGGAACACGCTCTCTTCTTGAAGGTTTGCAGGTCATATTGATCCGGAAATACTGCTGGCGACAGTCCGTTCTAGAGTTTTATAGAGCGTGGCAGAAAATTCCGCGAAAAACGCACGGTAGAAGACTGCCATTCTTCAAGGTGATGAGTACGGTATATTTTTCGCGTGGAATGATGGAGAAATTATTGAATTGAATTGAATGAATTGAAAAAGCTGTAGGATGTATAATTCCAAATAATTCCTCAGAGCACTCCCTATGATACAACCTCAATACGACCGATAGAGGATGCAGGTTGAAGCCACATCTCGATGTAATTCCAAGCTTGTTTGCGGGCGTCATTTAGTATTATAGAATTTGACTTTTAAATCGATTAAAATATTTTTATTCTTCTACTATGACAATACAGAATTGATTAACATTAAAGAAATACGATTTATTTAATTATTCATGTTAAATTAAATAATAATTAATTAATTCTTAACATACAGTAAAAAAAACATGTTTAAAATATTAAACAATAAAACATTGTGTAATATTTTAAACATGTGCTTTTTATGATAATTTCTTAAGACGTGCTGTTAACATTTTTACTCAAAGCTCAAACTTTAGCTGCTTAAGTATAGTATATATTTTAACAAATTTCAGTCAGAAAGTATTGGTAAACCTATAAAAAATTTATGAATATAATATTATTACTACATCTTTGCCGTAATTAAGCACATACACTCATACAGTAAGAGAAATAAGCTTTGTAGCTTTTAACTGCCGCTCTCAGAGTTGAACATTAATTATTACTTAAATGTAATTAATTTAAAATTTTGACACAATATAATCTGTCAAACTCTTCATTAAATTGAAGGTTAATCATAATAGTAGAGGAGGAGAAGAGGGGATTTCGGGAGTAGCTCGAGCGTGTCAGATTAAGCTTGTATAGGCTTCCGACATGTGTCTAGTTATCATGGTATAGAAATCAGATTTCTCACGTGGTGGGTTAAACAAAAAAAAATTTTTGAGTATTGAAATGTCGTCCGATCTGTCAAATTAAGATAGGGGATGTTTAGTATACCCCAAAGAAGCTTCCATAAAAAGCACTGACGATTCAAAGGTTAGGTAAGCCTGTAGGGATATTTTAAAATATAAAAATATAAAGCTTCATATTTTCCTAACTAAGCTTCGCAGATATTTTATTTTGCACTAAGCTAAATGATTTAGTCCTTGTTGTCTAAAATATAATAATAACTGACCGAAATAAGCAATTTTCTGAATATATTTTCTTTTTCAAAACTTTAAAATGGCCACAGTTTCTGAACCCACCGCTAAAATAAAAAACGCTCTTATTATTTTTTTATCAGTTTTACCTAATGTAAAAAACCTACTAGGTCTCCATGACGCTCGAGTGACTACAAAATTAGCACCTTCGCCTCCCCTACTATAATTCAATGTATCTGAGTACGGCGGTAAGCTCATTGTTCCATTTGTGTCTGATTCACTTAAGGCCATCCCCGAGCAAACGACCTTGACCATACATTTGCCGCGTCGCCGAGATCGCACCAAAACCCTATTTTTTTACTTATCTTAGTTCAAAATTGACCTAAAAAAATTAAAACGTGGAATATGGAGTTTATGATATTGTCGATCTATTGGCGTGTGTTTCAAATAACAGTAATTTGTAAATACTAAGGAGATGCTGAATGTATGCTTGAATTTTAAATTTTAATAAATCGGTTTTACTTTGGAAGCTGATATCATTAGTATAATAAACAAAAATAGAAAATTTAAAACTTGGAAAGGAATGTTGATATTCTGAAGATTATTGCTGTATTTTTATTATAACTTTGTAGCTTTCAAATTATGAGTTTATAAGCCCCTAAATACGGTAAATTACGGAATCTCCGTAGGGAAGGCCCTTAAGGGCCTGATTACAACTCGCATAAAAAAGAAGCCTGATTACACCTACCGAGTTATACATAGAGTGGCGAGACAGTTGCACTGTCTCGTCACTCTACTCGGTAGGCCGTAGTACACCTACGGCCTACCGAGTAGAGTGACGAGATCAGGCCCTGAGGACTTATATTTTTTGATAATACTTTAGGGTGTGTAAGTGTTCCTTATACAGAATTCACTGAGAGTGGCAGCGCCGAATAAACATTTTAAAAATTGTATGGGCACAGGGCAAAAGCTCCAGATTCATAAATATTAAATTCACCCATACAAATAACAAAAAAATTGCTCTTTCACCGCTGCTACTTTTGAATTCTATTATAAATAATAAATATTAAAAAATATAAATTTTCAGTTTGAAAGTTTTTTAACAACATTTTATATTTCCAATCACTTGTTTTAGTTTGTGAAGTAAAAAATAACGCATCAACATATTTTCAAGAGAATAAAATTGAATGATTTTCCTTCAGGAAAATTCTAAGGTAAAGTCGCGTTACATAACCTATCAATAAATTAGTTCCTAATAGGGGTTTTTACCCTTTGGGTACGGAACGCTTAAAACGTTATTATAACCAAATAATTTAGCAGTTAAAAATATCAGGAATTTTTACACATCGGTTTTGAAAGTTAAGAATATAGTTACCGCATCGTAATCGAAGTTTTCAACGGTTTTCACTTGGGGACACTGGCCGGGCACTTCCACGGCGGCCGCACATGCCACCAGGGCAAGCACAGCGATTCTGTACATCATAGGTATGTGCTAGCTGAAGATCGTCAGCGGACTGCAAGATTTTACACCACACATCCCTTATATACTTCATCCGAACGGAGGTCGTGATCTTCAAACACATTATCAAATCAGCATAAAATTTCATTCCGTTTTTCTCTGTTTCTAAACAAAACAAACGAGATATAAGCCCGATAGATAATATACAGTTAGAAATTAAATTAAAAAATCTCTATTCGAAATTTGAAATTGCATAAAAACTTTTTGCTGTCAAAGAAGTTCGAAATTTGAAATTACATAAAAACTTTTCGCTGCGTAATGTCGATTTAGTGTGGTCGTCATATTCGAAGGCTTCGTCTGTATTTTTTTTGCACGCGTGTGTGCGCTCAATGTCATTTGCGGAGCTTTGGAGTGTGCAGGCTGCTTATATGCGGCCAATTTGTTTTAAAATATGGACCAAAATGGGGTCAAGTGTCGCAAAAATGTAAATACAGTGATTTCCTGTTATCTCCCTGTGTAGGCTATGCGCCTCTATGCGCAAAACACTTCGGACTGTCACCAGCCATTTTCACACAAGTGAAATTTGAAAAGCCTTGAAAAGCGTATTTTTCTTCGAAATACTTTTCGCCTATGTGTGAATCTAGAGCTAAACTACTACCAAATCAAATTTAATTAAAATCAGATATAGAGCCAAACTACAACGAAGTAAACTAAATCAGATAAGTGTGGTGTTCTTTTTTTGCAGCTGTTAAACGGTTGTAAACAGCCCTGGCCGTATAGGCCACGGCCTAGGGGCGGCAGCGTCCTAGGGGGAGCGGCAGCGTCCTAGGTAGGGGTAGCGGCAGCTTTCGTACATGGGGCGGCGGAAATAAAATGCCCTACACTCATAAAATATATAAATCTGGAGCTGGCTGCAAAAAGAACTAAACACATAATATAATGAGGCGAATAAAGTAAAAAATAAAACATTTTTACTGTCTCTTCACTCTTACGCCCGTCATAATAATAAATATTATGCTAGGTGAATAAGAACAACGCGGAATCAGCGCTAAAGTAGTTTTATCGTAATAACTCGATAAATATAAAAAAAAATCTAAATCCGCTAGTCCAGTCCCTCTGTTATACGACTATACGTACTTTCTAGTTTAATTTTAAGTAGTTAAAATGTGCTGTATGTATGTTGTGTGCGTCATGTTAATTCACTTGTAATTTCTTGTGTTGTTATTAACTCTGGTTGTGTTCTGTCCCTTGTATGTTTAGTAAAGATGTTTTCATTTTATTTTAGAGCAGAGGGCGCTACCAGCACATACAGTGAATAATCCGCCCAAAATCCGACATACAAGTGCGTGCACGTCATATCAGAATAATGACAGAAACGTTGTCAAATGTCGAACAAATTTTTTTGTGTCTGTGCTGGACATGCTGTCGTCACTCGTCAGGCGTAAACACTGCAGTAATATCAGGTAATATTATCATATACCTAATAGAATATATTATATTAATGTTCATTCCATTGTTTTCATGAAATTGTCTTCTCAGTCTGATCGAGTTGGCCATAAAAAGGCGGCATAGGATCGAGTAGGCCATGTTATTCATTTAAGTGTGAAAAAGATGATAACATATTATAAGTAGCGAGAGCGAGACAGATGAATTATTGCAGTTTGTTGGGGTAGGTCTTGCGACGTATGCGACGAATCAAAACCATTGTTTACTAGTAGTGGTAGTATAGTGCAACGTAATAATATTACCGTTACTATGTGTGAGTTTGGTGACAAGCGACAGCACTTGGCCATTTGTTTTATGTATTTTGTGGTGTGAACAGCGTCGATATAGTATCAAATTACTTGAATTTATCTTATGCTTTAGCCCGGCCGCACATTATCCGAATTTCTGATCAGAAAAATTCGGACTCTCATACATTTTGACACGTCAGAATTCTGATAGTATGCGGGGTCCGCAAAAAATTGTGTGAACAGAGGGCGTTCCGGCGGGGCGTCTGAATTTTTCTGATCAGAAATTCGGATAGATTTTTATACAAAAATCTTCAAACTGTTTTGAAGTGAAAACTTCTTTAGCGGCGTTGAGCACTTTTGTGGGATGGGTAAAAACTGTGAAACTCGCGTCAGATTCTCGTGCTGATCGAAAAACCGGAAGACGGTTGGAGAGTAGTGTTGTAACATCGAAATCGATTAATCGAACAATCGATTGCTTTTTTCGATTGTCGACATTTTTTAATGGTTTCGATTAGTAAAAAAATCGTTTTTTTTAAATCGATTTTCATAAAAAATGGGTTAAAAATTTCATCGATTGTAAAGGTTTCGATTAATTAAAAAATTCGATTTTTTAAAAATCGATTGTCATAAAAATGGATTAAAAAAAATTTGCAAGGGTTGCGATTAATTAAAAAAATCGATTTTAATAAAAAATGGGTTAAAAATTTAATCGATTGTAAGGGTTTCGATTAATTAAAAAAAAAACGATTTTTTAGAAATCGATTTTCATAAAAAATGGGTTAAAAAAAATTGTAAGGGTTTCGATTAATTAAAAAAAATCGATTTCTTAAAAATCGATTTTAATAAAAAATGGGTTAAAAATTTAATCTATTGTAAGGGTTTCGATTAATAAAAAAAAACGATTTTTTTAAAATCGATTTTCATAAAAAATGGATTAAAAAAAATAATGCACAACGTTAATAATCAAGTTTTCACTTCTGCCGGCACTCCCGGAGTGCAACCCGTCTTTTTTGTGTATCCCTCTTTTTAAACCGCCTTCAAAAAAAGGAGGTTATCAATTCGAATGTATGTATGACTGTAATATTTACTGATATGCCCAAGATTTCGTATATTATGTTACTCTGTATCAGCGTTTGAACAAATGTGCCAAATTTCAAAAGTGCATACTTATTGTATGTGTTATATTTTTTATGTTTGCGTTCCTATATCTCCGGAATTACAATTAGTTCGATTTAAGTAATTCTTTTTTTTTTGTACTATAGGTATAATTGTTGAGTTTAGGAAGTAAGTAGGTACTGCAAATTTCATCAAAATTAGTTCAGTAGTTTTTGAGATAGGGGAAATCTTACTTGTTTTTTGTTTTTAATTCTTAAGTATTTTCTTTTTAATTTTAATTTAATTATACGCGTATGTAATATGTATGTATGGGAGAAGGTGGTTATGTGGCCTCTCACTTTGTTTATCAAGCATTATTTAAAAAATATAGGAGTCAGAAACCTAAAAAATACATTAAGGGACTTCCTATTAATTTATATTACTTATGTCTTATTAGGGAATAAATAAAACTCGTGCAGGATAATCGAAAGTTTTAATTATTTTTAATCAATCACATTTGATATTTTGAGATCAAGTGATGGTAATATTACCATCACTTGATCTCAAAATATCAAATGTGACTGATTAAAAATTCGGATACATCATACTGTTCTCCTACGGAATTTAAAAGGTAAATAAAAAATTATACATGTAATGAATATTTTTGGTACGTTTGTTTAAATATTAGCGATAATTGTAATTTGGCCACCTCACATTGGTCGTATATATGTGGTTCCAATGACCGAGCTGGAGAGCCATGATGGGTATAGTATCAAATTGACCAATGGGCTATGTAGCCTTTGGAGGCTCCAAATGTGACTACATTAGTGATTTTTGCCGTTAATCCGATGTTTGAACACAAAAGCCAAATATTTCTGTTTCTTAACATCTATCGAAATAAAATCACACACACTTTAAAGTTTCGCCGGTCGCAAGTTTAAACACGATCGAATGACAATCGAACTTGACAGCCTCTGTTGGATTTGTACTGTGCTAAATTAGTAGCATGCCGCGAGCATCTCGTTCCACCAAAATAATACTGGATAGCGTTGTTAAAACATTTAAATATTGAAGGGGCCAATATATGTGCAGGGGCCACATTACCAGCTTTTCTCTGTAACATTTCCATAGAACTGCCTAGTTTTTGTATATGTTAGTCTAGATCAGTGTCTGAACAAATGTGCCAAAATTCTAAAGAGTATATTGTATATTGTATGTATGTCTTTTTGTTGAACTTGGTATTGTTGAACTTAGGGAATACCTAGTGCAAGTTTCATCAAAATCGGTCCAGCAGCTTTTGAGATAAAGTTATTTTTATTATCAATTACGTACAATTTTGAAGTCAGTTTTATCTTTTTTTATATTTTTTTAACTCTAAACATTTATGGTTGCGGCCCGCGACACCTGCAAGACCAAAGCGTGTTTGTGGCCCGATGGTGGCCCGTATAAAAAAGGTTGAGTACCTAGATAATAAAGTTTAATTAAAGACTTAAGACAGGTGTTAAATCAGCATTTAACACCAGTTAAATCAGATATTACGTTAAATCTGTATTTAACACCTGTCTCAAGACGTTTTAAATTAAACTTGATTAAGTGGCAAATTAATTACCTATACGAAGTTCATGGGTTCTATGTGTTTAAAAAATGACTACCTGTCTTGTAATAAGCCATTCATTGATTGATGAACAATAAATTACAATCTGTCACGAATATAATATTATGTATAATGTATTCGTCGTCTGCAAAGATCACAGGAAAATTGAAATTCAAAAGTAACATTTGAATAATTATTATGTGCTCGTATTGCAATAACTTACTTATAACAAGGATAAGAATCAAATAAATACTACATTAACGTAAGAATTAGCGATCTAGCTAAGCAGACGAAAGCTCCTTGAATTTTATTTTTTTTAACCGACTTCAAAAAAGGAGGTTGTCAATTCGACCCATATTATATTATATACATAGGGGTCGAATTGACAACCTCAGACAAAACAAGGTTTTTCCAGAACAGCTGCCCAGTTTTCGTATGTGCTATACTGTGCTCGGCGAAACATGGCGGTAGCGGTCATTGACTCCCTGTCAAAAAACTTGTAATTTTCTATAACGCGTGAAATTTTTGTGGTTGTTTTCCCGCAGTAAAATGATTCTATCTTAGTAGTACAATAGATTTGTGAAGTTTTTTTTTATTCAAATCATAAATAAAATTCGGCGGGGTCATAGCCGCTCGCGCCAGAGTAGACAGAATGATAGAGTACGCCGACTTAGAACTGATGTAAAAAAATTTAAGTTTGACGTATTGTGACAAAAGTCGTCGCTAGGGTCGTTACCTACAAATTTAGTTGTTGTTTATATTTTGGCACATGCAAAGAAAACTGTCAGAATTCAATTTCAAAATCTTATTTTTAAAAATAAATTATACCAGCCAGCGCGCCAGCCTTTAACTTATCCTAGTGAAACCCGACGAATTTGACAGATATTGAAACCTGTCCATTTCTTTGCAGTCGAACTACTGGTAGTTATGTCTATTGTGCTCGCGCTATAAAATTGCCATAGTACGTCATACAAAATATTTTTTATTTTCAAAAAATAATATGCATGATTCGATAGTACTACAAAACAGCCACTAAAATTTCACGTTGTATTCGGAACGTGCACGTCAGTAGTGACATATTTCAAACGAAGTTTCAGGGGCGTGTCAAAAAATAAACAACAAGAGTTTGTTTATTTTGTAAATATTGTAGCAAATAAAATATATTTAGAACAATAATTAATGGTATTTGGTTTATATTTAGTTAAAAACTACTTGTGGAAAATGAATATAATCATAAAAAACTGGTTTTTAGAGTGTAAAACACTCAATAAGTTTCAAGGCCCAATCTATGCTAAAAGGAAATAAATTGGTGTTAGCAGGACATGTAAGGGATGTAGAAGAGCTAAGAACTAATGGCAATGTTATTTAATACGAGCCAATATAATTCGCCGAACATCGGTTACTTTAGCACCCTATAAAACAAGTTCAAACGTAAGTACCCAACCGACGAAAAAACGTAACTAAACATTTGGTTAAAGAAAGTCTAAACATTATTATTCGTTCTTACAGATAGATAATAATGATTGTTGCTGAAGTAAAATGCAGCTGCGTTTTAACCAGAGCGGCAAGTGCAAACATATTGCTGCTTTAATCAGTAACAAAAATACGAGCAATAGGTACTTGAAAAAAATAAATGTTATGTTTTTACAAATCTTGTTTTTATTTATTTTTTACAACATTAATAATACTCTTGAAGAAAATCGGAGTCCAAAAATTTACTAAAACACTGCAAACATTTTTCACGTTTCGGAGTCTTTGCATTAATACACTTTCAATCAATGAGTTTCTAAAATAGTAACATAGAATATCATTGCTTTCAATATGGATTCTTACTCGAGCAATATCATAAGTCCTTTCGGTTTCCTCTTGAGAGTAGACCGTACTCGTTTTGTTTTGCTCAAAATGGGGGCATAATAATTTTAATTTTTTTACCCCTTTCATCTAAAACTTGCTTACTTGAAAAACCTTTTTTTTCATTCAAAACTCTATCTCCAGCTTCTAAAAGATCAGTTAAACCAGATGTAGTATCTGGTTTATCGTCATTTGTGAGTCACTATTTCTTCCACCTGATACTTATGGATTTAAATGAAATATTCTATCTATCACTGCAAGTTTTGTCGTCGGGTTTTGGAGACCATCATGGTGATCCATCAACACTAAAACAATAGTTAGGTACTCAAAAACTCTTTATAAAATGCAACTCAAATAAAATTGACTTGACTGATAATGCACATACTTTTTCATTTTTAACCGACTTCCAAAAAACGAGGAGGTTATACGTTCGGCTGTGGATTTTTTTTATGTACCTATGTTCAACGATTACTCCGCCGTTTGTGAACCGATTTTCAAAATTTTTGTTTTGTTGTATTAGGTTTCACTCCATTTTGGTCCCATGTTCACAAAAGTGGTGACCTGATGATGAGATCCATGAGTAATCGAGGGAACTCCTCAAAATTCAAATGGATATACCATGGTTCGAAGGTGGTGAACAGAACTCCTTACTCCTTATAGATACATGTTTGGGGGTTTCGGCGTTGTTTTAAGAACTGAAAGCATATACTACTAAGCTTATTACATTAATAATCATCATCATCATCATCACCACCATTCCACCATACACCTTCACATTATGAGCCTATTATAATTGGTAGGTATTTTTCATAGTATTTTTAGATCAAAACGGATCACGGATGTCTTTAAACATTGTTCTGTAAAAAGTTAAGCTATTTTGAAAATTATTTTATTATTTCGACCTGATAATAAGATCCATGAGTGATCGAGGGAACTCCTCAAAATTTATATGGAAACATATGGTGATTTCGATTTTATGAGAAGTATCCTAAGCATATTATGCTACCAAAAAGCAAAATTTTGCACTAAGATAAACCTTGGTTCCGAAGGTGCTAAGAGAACTCCGGATTCCTTATAGATGCAAGTTTGAGGGTTTCG
This sequence comes from Polyommatus iphigenia, assembly GCA_963422495.1. NCBI lineage: Eukaryota > Metazoa > Arthropoda > Insecta > Lepidoptera > Lycaenidae > Polyommatus > Polyommatus iphigenia. The sequence continues at coordinate 16,600,300 of OY730181.1, read as the reverse complement.
GCTTTGGTTTAAGAACTCAAAGCATATGCTACTATGCAAGTTACATTCATCATCATCATCACCACTACCACCAGTCACCACACCATGAATCATTAAATCATATCTCTTAATTTGTCGAACGATTTCAAAAATTATATTGTTATATCAAAGTAAATGATTCAAATTTGGTGATCAGGTTACCAAGTTAGCAATTTGATCATGAGATCTATGAATTATGAGGTATGTCCGTATGTAGGAAACTCCTTATTATTGGGACAAAATAAATAGTTATATTAACGTAGTTCTAAGTAGTTTAAGCATAATATTATATGAACATTATAGTGAGCTAATGACTTTCCAGGAGTGTTGTGACTTGTGATAGAAAGAAAGTCACTGAACAGAACTTTAGAGCCTTTAGTGATAGGCGCATGAACATTAATTTTATCATTGCTTGATTAACGCCAAGCTTATATTATTAATTATACAGTGATACGAGTATATTCTTGGAGTTGCTTATGCATCTCTATTCCAAGAGGACGCTAGGTATATTAACTTTATGGTTCTCATATCATAAATGTGTATCCTGGCTCCAAAGTCACTTAGTAGAACACATTAGTATTTACAGAAAACCTCATAAATTACTTAAATTACTAAAAACAGTGAAATTATTATTTTTAACAAAAAATTAAAACCTACTTCCAGAGTAAAAAACAATAATAATTATTATATAATGAACAAAAAAGTATGAAATAATTCTTACTCTTAATAGTGCCTTATGCAGAATACTCCTAAACCTCTACTATTTCTGTACGCAATCTTCATAATTTTGAAGTCGGTACCAATCTTTAAAATTAAAAATATTTTGTCTAAGAACTCACCATTCTTAGCTGGTATCGACTTCAAAATAATGAAGATTGTGTACAGAAATAGTAGAGGTTTAGGAGTATTCTGCATAAGGCACTATTAAGAGTAAGAATTATTTCATACTTTTTGTTCATTATATAATAATTATTATTGTTTTTTAATGTGGAAGTCGGTTTTAATTTTTTGTTAAAAATAATTACAGCAGATATCTGATTTAATTTCCTAGTGGATTTAGGAAAAACATTAAATTTGTACTGACTACCTATATTTTGCTGTTATTTTTGCAGTCAAATAGATACAAAAACAATTAAGACCAATTTCTAAAAATTTCAAAACAAGATTGACAAGTTTGTTTGACTAAAACTACTAAACTACTAAAAGGTGATCGCTCAAATCCTTCCAACTACAGACCAATCGCTATAACCTCTCTCTTCTCGAAGATAATGGAATCCATTATCAATAGCCAGCTTCTTCGATACTTGGACGGCCAGTGATTACTAAGCGACAAACAATACGGGTTCCGTAAGGGTCGCTCGGCTGGTGATCTCTTGGCGTACCTGACTCATCGTTGGGCTCAGGCAATTGAGTCGAAGGGAGAGGCATTGGCTGTTATAGTTTGTGCGTTATAAGATGATATGGGTGACAGTTTTCATATTCCTTGCCACGGAATTTTTTTACAAGAAAACAAGAAAAATCAAATTGTAATAAATTATATTCCATCTACAAAAATAAATGTTTCCTATAATTGTAAATGAATAAAAATGAAAATTTGCTAAATACTAACTTATTAATATAAAATTATAAATATTAACTGTGAAATAGGACTATAAAATTATTGTTACGATAACATTTGAAAAATGTCAGATGCATGAAACGGGATTTATGTCAATAGAGATTGCCACTGTTGAATCGAAATCAAATCGATAAAAAAGGCGGCCATCTTAAATCGTGCGCGCCACTCTGAAACGTCAGTACGAAATCGATAATTTCGATTGCAATTCCTTTACGAAGTGATTCGATATTTTTAAATTATCGATTAATATTTTTAGGTAACTTCCCTACTATTGTCAATTTTTATGTGTCACGCATATCATATGATGATATATATATATATATATATATATATATATATATATATATATATATATATATATATATATATATATATATATATATATATATATATATATATATAAACGTACAAGTATAGTTTGGACATTGCGAAGGCCTTTGATTGGGTTTGGCATAAAGCGCTGCTATCAAAGCTTCCATCATACGGGCCGCCCGAGAAATTATGTAAGTGGGTCACTAGTTTCTTAGCAGACAGAAGCATAAAGGTCGTAGAAAAACTCAAATTTCTCAAGAAATCTTATAATTTTCCGTAGCTTGATTTGAGCTTGACAATAAAATTTTCGCATAAGTTTCGGCTTCTCGTCACTAGTGGCAGTGTCATCGCTGTGCACGGTCCCTATAGAAAATGACAAGTTTTTGACAGGGAGTCAAAGACCGCTACCGCCATGTTTAACCGAGTACAGTATAGGGACCGTGCAAAAACTATAGAGGGCGTCGTAATTCGACAGCAGCGACACGATGCGAGTAAAAGAAGTAACTTGTGAGTGACTTTGGCTTCGCATTCTCTTTGACCCCGGCTAGTTTAAAAGTGATTTTTTATGTTTTAGACTATAAAATGATTTATTACTTACACTCCCAAGTGGCCACATGCGGCCGCGAGAACAACAACAGATTTCCAAGAATCCGCGATCGAAGGATTAAAGTAACTAGATAAAAAGACTAGATAACGCCCGCAACTCCGTTGCGCCAAAAATCATTTATCGCGCGAGAACCGTACATTTTCCCGGGATAAAAAGTATCCTATGTCCTTTCCCGGGGCTCAAAGTAAATACATACCAAATTTCAGCAAAATTGGTTCAGCGGTTTGGACGTGAAGTGCTAACAGACAGACACACTTTCACACTTATAATAATAAGTATGGATGGGTTTCTACCCGTAAAAAAGATCGAAAGCGTGAATATAAATGTAAAAAGCTTATTTAATTAACTAAGAAAATATCTGAAAAAGTAATTAGTAGCATCCATCAGCATAGAAAGTAAAAACTTGATAAATATTGCAATAAAATAATGAAGATGCAAAAAATACTTATAATTACTGAAAATGCTTGTGGATTAATAAAATAAAACAAGTTCACTAAAAAAATGCTTTTATTTCATCAACCTTTTGCGATTCGATCGATTCCATCTCCACACATCGCTACAACTTTTGTCTGTCACTATTTTTAACTAATTTCAGTCTGGTCCTCATCAGTGCAAACAAATAACAAACAAAGACTGCACTATTAATCTTTTTCCTACTTGAAGAATCATCCTTTTGAGAACCAACACTTCAATGACAAGATGGTTCAAGTTCAACACTATCCTCAGTGTTGAATTCCTGGCAGGACTTCTCCAAATTATCCTTACTTTTGATGCAACTTTATGCCAATTAAATGAGCGGTGCGGTGAGGTATGTACTATGTATATCAATTTAGATGGAAGCCAGTTTGGATGTTTACTGAAAGAAGCAACGGTTATAGGTTAGGTTCATATTGTGTTCATCAAAAATGAATTTACGGTTATAATCTACAAAATTCAGTGTTTTTACGAGTCTACATATAACATTCATGGAACTTTTTAAATAGTTACGTATGTTTTTACCGGCTTTTATCCATTTCTTTCGTTTTTCAATAAGCCAAGGCATGTGAATACTTTAGGCAGAAAAATTGTAAAACTTAAATATCTTTACATCGTTCGATTTGCTTTTATTTTTCTTGTATGTATTAGAACATCCGGGAATACAACAATGCATTTAAATTCTTGAAAATACTCAAATTTCTCAAGAAATCTTATAATTTTCCGTAGCTTGACTTGAGCTTGACAATAAAATTTTCGCATAAGTTTCGGCTTCTCGTCACTAGTGGCAGTGTCATCGCTGTGCACGGTCCCTATAGTCCAAAGATATTAGGTATAGTCTATAATGCCCGGGACACACGAGGCTAGGTTTTCAAGCTAGGATAGCAAGCTAGTTTTTTACCAAACTGTCCTGGCTTGCTGACCTAGCTTGGAGCATGCTAGTTCTGTTTTACAAATGAAGATAGTTTTGTCTACACGAGGCCAGAAGTACTAGCTTGCTAGCTTACAAACACTAGCTTGCTATCCTAGCTTGAAAAACTAGCCTCGTGTGTCCCGGGCATAATATCAGCGTCTGAAGCAATCTTATGTCAATGGTCTGAAGAAATGTGCCTTTCAAAAGTGACACAATATGTATGAATGTTACATGTTTAAAATTTTTATGTTTGTTTTCGCAATTCGCATATCTCCAGAATCACAAGTTCGATTTAGGTAATTGTTTTTTATTTATTTAGTTAAATTATTGTCCAATATTAGTTTTCTTTCACTTCAAGTTTCGTCAAAATCACTTCAGTAGTTTTTGAGATGTTATGATTTTCGCTATCGATCAATAATCGGCCAAGTGCGAGTTGGACTCGCGCACGAAGGGTTCCGTACCGTTAGAGAGGAAAAATAGGCCAAAATTGTGTTTTTTGTACGGGAGCACCCTTAAATTTTTATTTTATTTTTTTATTATTTTTGATTATTGACGTAGACACAATAAGGGCCTTCGTGAAAATATCATGTGCCTACCTGTTGCCATTACTGATATATAGCACCACCCTTAAATATTAATTTTATTTTGTTTTTAGTATCTGTTGTTATAGCGGCAACCGAAATACACAATCTGTGAAAATTTCAGAAGTCTAGCTATAGCGGTTCTTGAGTTACAGCCTGGAGATAGACGGACGGACGGTCGGACGGACGGACGGACGGTCGGACGGACGGACGGACAGACATCGAAGTCTTAGTAATTCCCTAGTATTAATTCCCTAGTCTTAGTAAAAGGGTCCCGTTTTTACCCTTTGGGTACGGAACCCTAAAAATTGATTAAATTTTTTCCAAAACTACGATCAGCCGCACTCACTGACCTCCATTATACAAGTACGCTGGACTTATGATACCCAACTGTTTTTTGTGCCTATTTGAACCGGAATCAGCGCCCCCAATGCGGGGGAAGAGAACTAAATCTGACGTAACTTGCAAATGACCGCTTAGTCACTATTGGTTGTAGAAATTAGTATTAGTTCCAAATACTCCCACTACTGCTATCAGCGCCAATATGGCGACTTACAAACGTCATTTTTACGTCAGATTTAGTTCTCTTCCCCCGCATTGGGGGCGCTGATTCCACTTCAAATAGGCACAAAAAATAGCTGTAATTTCAATGGGTATCATATGTCCAGAGTACTTGTATAATGGAGGTCAGTGGCCGCACTGGATTCAATTTAAGTATGATCATTGCCATCAAACTTTGAAAGAATGAAAATCATCTAGAAAGTCATGATCTAGTATTCTAGTCCAATAAATGTAAGTTCGATCGTTACTCATTTCACACAAAAACGATTTATGAGAATATGTATTATATATTATTGTGAACGTTCACAGGATATGGATCATAGAGATAAGTAATTATATTTGGAGATAAAGTACAATAGCAATCAGATATAATATTCATAGACTCACGCGCTTGTCGTCGATTGTGTTTTAAAATAAAAATAAAAAACGATAGATATATTATTCTAGACTTAAAGGTACAATTCCGTGCATCGCGATCGATCGCGGTCGTGCACGACCTACGACTGTCGTCGGACGCTCGCGACCATAGTCAACGTATGAAAATGTATGGCACCGCTTCCGAGGCCCGCGACTGACGCGCGCGGCCTACGACTGTCGTAAGCCGCGCGCGATCGTGCCATATAACTTTGACACGGTCGCGCGCGGCCTACGACTGTCGTCGGTCGTGCGCGACTGTCATAACTTCAAGACACGATCGCGCGCGGCTTACGACAGTCGTAGGCCGCGCGCGTCAGTCGCGGGCCTCGGAAGCGGTGCCATACATTTTCATACGTTGACTATGGTCGCGAGCGTCCGACGACAGTCGTAGGTAGTGCACGACCGCGATCGATCGCGATGCACGCAATTGTACCTTAAGGGCGTTCCTTACGGAGATACCGTAATTTACCGTATTTCAAGCCTTATAAACTCATAATTTGAAAGCTACAAAGTTATAATAAAAATACAGCAATAATCTTCAGTATATCAACATTCTTTTGCCGTTTTAAATTTTCTATTTTTGTTTATTATACTCATGATATCAGCTTCCAAAGTAAAACCAATTTATTAAAATTCAAGCATAAATTCAGCATCTCCTTAGGATTTACAAATTACTTTTATTTGAAACACACGCCAATAGGTCGACAATATCATTAACTACATATTCCCCGTTTTAAATTTTTGTAAGACAATTTTGAACTAAGATAAGTAAAAAAAAATAGGGTTTTGGTGCGATCTCGGCAACGCGGCAAATGTATGGCCAAGGTCGTTTGCTCGGGGGACGGTCTTAATTGCTTTCTGAAAGCTTCGGCTAATTGAGGCCTTTTTTTTTTTTTCATTGGGGAAATGCCTTTACGCATCCCCGGCAGTCTGGGGAGGGTTACCGGGGTATGTGGGACTCCCTGGGGGCGGAAGGCCGCGCCCGGGCATACCCACTAAAACCCCAACGGTGTTCCTGCTCTTCCGCTTAAGACAGAGCCACGGGATACGCGGAATACACAACCGCGACCCTGCCAGCAGATGCCCCTAAAGGCTTCAGTGCATGGCTGTTAGGCCCACACTGTCACTACGACGCGATGCGCGGAACACTTAGCGCATCGCGGCCAACTCGGGGTGGCTAATTAAGGCCTGGTAAAATCGCGCGATAAACGAATTTTGGCGCAACGGAGTTAACGCAACGCTATAAGCTTGACTTTTGAAATTTTCTCAAATTGCTTATATCTTTTGCCGCTATATACTACAGTAATTTGGTAGTTATACCTGGAAAGTTTTCCGGGAGTTTTGAAAATTGGTGGTTTTATAGATTTCGACGTGCTCTTTTCGAATTTTTACTTTGCCACCTCGTATCTTTTCCGCTCGCGCCGCCATATTGGAAAAATGGCGCTCAAATACAGTTTTTTGAGAATAGCTCCGTTCCAAATCATTTTACGATAAAAATAGTTATATAATACATTAAACTAGATAAAATTTCCTACACTTTATGTTCTAACCGGTTTTTTGTAAAATCAATAGTTTCAGCGTATGAGAGCCGCAAAGTTCACTCCAACACGCGTTTTGGCCAAATAACTCATTTCCACACCACCATGAGGCGGAGTAACCCACCCGCCACCCGCCACCCGCCGAGACGAGCCAAGCGAAGCGCAAGGGCACTACCTACCTTTTCTCGAAGTGTTTCACCGTTTTTTTGCACCTTCATAGAATTGGTTTCCATTGTAGCAGATAGTTCATATTTTCAGGATATTATGTTATCAATAAATTTATTAAGCATACAAAGTCTCAATTGAATAGCTCTTATAATTTAGATTTAATTGATATCTAAAATCACTGACACACTGATGATCATCAAAATGATGCTACTTCCTGAAGTGCTAGAAAGCTGAAATTTGGTATGTAATCTAAGTTTAGTATACAACCAACAAAAAAATTCATAAGCTTGTAATTTTCCTTCCCCATTCCCTAAAATGGGGGGGTGGAAGTTGACCCTCATAGAGTTGGTTTCCAATGTGCCAGATAGTTTATATTCTCAGGATATTATGATGTCAATAATAGACTTATTAAACATACAAAGTCTCAATTGAATAGGTCTAATACTTTGTATTTTATTGATATCTAAAGTACGCTGAAATTTGGTTATACATCGTAAAATAAGTTTAGTAGGGGGGTAATGGAAGTTTAAATGAGACTTTCGCCAATTTTATGAATAAGGACATTAAGGTTTACACGGGATGGACATTAACTAAAAACCTCTTAGTAAAAAAATAAAAAAATGACTAAATAGACTGCCTAGCAAGTAGCAACTTACAAATAATCGGCCAAGTGCGAGTCGGACTCACGCACGAAGGGTTCCGTGCCGTTATAGAGCAAAAATAGGCCAAAAATTGCGTTTTTTGTGTGGGACCCCCTTAAATTATTATTTTATTTAAATATTATTTTTAATTATTAAAGTACACATATAATTAAGGCTTTTGTGAAAATTTAAAGTGCCTACTTGTTGTCATCGTTGATGCCGAGCAAAAAATTTTTGAAAAATTACGTTTGTTGTATGGGAGCCCCCTTAAATATTTAATTTATTTTGTTTTTAGTATTTGTTGTTATAGCGGCAACAGAAATACATAATCTGTAAAAATCAACTCTCTAGCTATTACCGTTCTTGAGTTACAGCCTGGAGACAGACGGACAGACAGACGGACAGACATCGAAGTCTCAGTAATAGGGTCCCGTTTTTACCCTTTGGGTACGGAACCCTAAAAAGAGTGAATTCCCACCTACACCTACATATTATTATCAGTAAGTATGTTTGGCTTGGCTGTTACGTTACTTACTTCTGATCAGAAAATAAATATTCACCTCACCTCCACGACGGTAGCGAAACAGCGAAGCCATACATACTTACTGATATGTAGAATTTGTAGGAGTTAGGGTCGATAGAGTTAGGCCGCGTCGATTCAGAAGCTTGACTCTACATTAGATCTGATGTCTTTTTCACAGGGCAAACCTTTTGTGGTCGTCGAGGTTACATTTTACATGAAATGTTTTTGGTGGGATTTCACTCCTTTTTGTAAGTTGCTACTTGCTAGGCATTATTTTTAGTCATTTTGTTTTTTCTTTATTAAGAGGTTTTTAGTTAATGTCCATCCCATGTAAACCTTAATGTGCTTATTCATAAAATTGGCGAAAGTCTCATTTAAACTTCCATTACTAAACTTATTTTACGGCGTATAACCAAATTTCGGCGTAGAGATCAACTACGATAACATGGCGCGCCCCTCCAAAATTCAAAACGTTTGAAGTGCGTTACCAAAACGTTTGATGTGCTTTGTCTTGCGCGGTCGGCTAGTTATGATTAGTTGACCAACAAATCTTGGTAATAAGTGACATTAAGTGAAATATTACATGTACTTGTGATTGGTTGAATACTTACTACATACAAACTCTTTCATAAGGATGTGACTACACACATTGAAACAGTCATTTGGAGGGGCGCGCCATGTTATCGTAGTTGATCTCTACTTTAGATATCAATAAAATACAAAGTATTAGACCTATTCAATTGAGACTTTGTATGTTTAATAAGTCTATTATTGACATCATATCCTAAGAATATAAACTATCTGGCACATCGGAAACCAACTCTATGAGGGTCAACTTCCACCCCCCCCATTTTGGGGAATGGGGAAGGAAAATTACAAGTTTACGATTTTTTTTGTTGGTTGTATACTAAACTTAGATTACATACCAAATTCCAGCTTTCTATCACTTCAGGAAGTAGCATCATTTTGATGATCATCAGTGTGTCAGTGATTTTAGATATCAATAAAATCTAAATTATAAGAGCTATTCAATTGAGACTTTGTATGCTTTATAAGTTTATTGATATATCCTGAAAATATGAACTATCTGCTACAACGGAAACTAATTCTATGAAGGTGCAAAAAAACGGCGAAACACTTCGAGAAAAGGTAGGTAGTGCCCTTGCGCTTCGCTTGGCTCGTCTCGGCGGGTGCACTGCCGTGCACCCAGATTAGGCCTACTGGGGATACCACAAAAAAAACCGCGCCACTTACTCCGCCTCATTGTGGTTTGGAAATTAGTTATTTGGCCAAAACGCGTGTTGGAGTGAACTTTGCGGCTGTCGTACGCTGAAACTATTGATTTCACAAAAAACGGTTAGTACATAAAGTGTAGGAAATTTTCTCTAGTATAATGTGTTATATAATTACTATTTTCATCGTAAAATGAGTTGGAACGGAGTTATTCTCAAAAAACTGTCTTTGAGCGCCATTTTTCCATAATGGCGGCGCGAGCGGCAAAGATACGAGGTGGCAAAGTGAAAATTCGAAAAGAGCACGTCGAAATCTATAAAACCACCAATTTTCAAAACTCCCGGAAAACCTTCCAGGTAACCCTCTTTTTGAGCACCAAATGATTATACTAATAACAACAAATACTAAAAGCAAATTAAATTAAAAATTTAAGTGGGACTCTCATACATCAACATGATTTTTTGGATATTTTTTGCTCAATATTATAATGGCAACGGGTAGGTACCTCTAGGCACTTAAAATGTTCACAAAATACTTAGTTGTATTTATACTTTAATAATTATTATTAATAAAATTAAAATAAATAAATTAAAATTATAAAATAAATAAAATAATTGCTCTGTCAAGTTAAGTGGTGAATAGCCTATTCGGCACTTATCAGGAAGTCATGGTGAAACAGGCCCTTAGTTTTGTTGTACACTGTTGCTTACCCTACTACTGCGTGTCATAAATTATATTTTATTCTAATTATGTGACTAAATTAGTCAATCATTTAAAGTAAGTATCCACAAAGACAAAGCGTTCCCTTTGTAGTACCGCTGACAAAATTTTGTCATTTCTATTCATTAGTTTTGACGCTAAAATGTTTATTGATAAAAACATAAATATAATTTATCATTTTAATTTTATTATAATTCAAATTAATACAAAATCGTCATCATCAGACTATAGGAATGTAGCATATTGTGTTTGCTAATATGAATTATGTTTTTCTATCAGCTTTTTGGAGAGCATTAACATTCAAATTTCTTGCGGTGGTTTTTAAGTTGATCTAATAAAACATGTTTATTAGCATAATATATTGATAATAATTGTAGAAAAATATATAGAAAATAGAAATCTTAAATATGCTTAGAACTCTGACCAAGACTAGTAATTTCTTATATTGATTGTTCGATTTCACGTGTAGGCCTACTTGGCGATAAGTAGGGAGCGACATACACTACATGCGCTGGCTACATGTGTTGGCCCAATGCGCTAGCTCCAAGCGTTGGCCCAATGCGCTTGCTCCATGCATTGGCCCATTGCGCTGGCTCCATGCGTTGGCCCAATGCGCTGGCTCCATGCGTTAGCCCAATGCGCTGACTTCATGCGTTGGCCCAATGCGCTGGCTCCATGCTTTGGCCCAATGTATACTATGTGGCTATACAATTTTGGATTGTTTTCGAATCGCACTTTTCTTATTCCCGACGTTTCAGAATTCAGATATGAAACGATTCATTCACCTGCCTTAGGGTCAATTCAAACCGTAACACGGCGCGTAGCTATGGCGCATTTCTAAATTTGTATTGCATTGACAGACTTCAATTGCGTGAGACGTCAGTGAAGTCTGTCAATTCAATACTTTGGAACGTGAAATGCGATCTGAATTGACCATAAGGGCTGGTTTACACGTATTAAGTAGGTAAGTAGTAACAAAATTTTAACTTAATTTGAAGTGCCTGCCCGAAATGTGTCAAGTGACAAGCCCCGCCTGCCAACCTTACAGAAAATAGTCAAAATTCTAATTTCCTTGTTTAGTACTTAACAAAATTTTAACTTAATACTTGCTACTAAATTTTGTGCTTACATGCAATAAGTAACTTAAAATTAAGTTAAAATTTTGTTAACTACTTATCTACTTAATACGTGTAAACCAGTCATAAGTCACGGGTGGCGCTGGCGAAGGTGTCAGTTGACAGATATTCAACAACTAACAAGCTATAGTTATTTTAAACTACCCAAAGATTCATTTCATCAATTATATTATTCAATGTACTTTGTATTCTTACAGTACTAAAGCTGCTGGGTTTTGGGTTTGCTTTTTAAATGCAATAATTATCAAAATAAATAATTTGAATAGATTAATAATAATTTGAATAGATACCGCTTTTACTGGTTTGCGTAGATCGGAACACAAATAATAATTTATGAATATTAAGAGTTAGAAAATGGCTGTGATCTGCCATAGCTACTTGTTCTAAAGGTGGATCGGTAACATTAAAAAATAATAATACACATAATATTACGTAATAAATGACGGCTGCAACTCCGTTGCACTGAAATTTGTAATCGCAAGGGAACTATATTATATTTTTCCGGAATAAAAAGTATCCTATGTCCTTTTCCGACGTCTGCGCTGCGCATACGTTCATCGAACGTCTACGCTGGACAAACGCTAGTGTGAAAGCAGCCTTACTCACACGGCCGTTTGTGTTTTCTGTTCCACGCCTAGTTCGTAGCAGATGGCTACGACCACGGCTACGAGAAATCTGTAACCCGATTTTTAATTTACTTCGAATTTTAATCACAATACAGCTTTAATATGGTTTCGATGCAGTTTATGTATTTTAGTATTTGCAGTATACAAAAGTAAAAAATCGGCCAAGTGCGAGTCAAACTCGCGCATCAAGGGTTCCGTACATACATAATACAAAAAATGTACGGTTCCAGCGCAATTGCAGGCGTTATCTAATCCATACTAAAAATACATTAATCTTTTCAAGTCTTTCAATATTCAGAATGTAAACGAAACTGTAAATGTCTATTAGATAAGAGAGGGGCTTTTTATAATGATGTGCGTCTATTAAATATTTCAGTCTAGCAGATGTACGGAACCCGTACATAAAGCGAAAATAGGCAAAAAATTGTGTTTTTGTATGGGAGCCTCCCTGAAATATTTATTTTATTAAAATTTTATTATTGATTGTCAAAGTACGAATAATATAATTCAAAATTATGTGACAAGTGCCTACCTCTTGCCATTACTGATATCGAGCAAAAAAGGCAAAAAAAATCATGTTTGTTGTATGGAAGCCCTCCTTAAATATTTATTTTATTTTTAGCATTTGTTGTTATAGCGCGAGCGGCAACAGAAATACATTATTCGTGAAAATTTCAACTCTCTAGATAGCTAGAGAGTTGAAATTTTCACGGATTTCCATCTGTCTGTCTCCAGGCTGTATCTCAAGAACAGTGATAGCACTATTCTTGAGATATAGCCTGGATACAGACAGACGGACAGACAGACATCAAAGTCTTAGTAATAGGGTCCCGTTTTTACCCTTTGGGTACGGAACCCTTAAACCTGCGCCATCTACCGTTCGTATATGTGCACGTTACCTTAGAATGTATTAGATTGATAATAATGTTATCAATCGAAAAACAAATTGCATCGCCTGTGATAAGGCACGTTTATCGTCGCGTAGATTTGATAACAGAGATATGGCTATTATGTTAGATTAGCAGCCCGGCAAAAACATTTTTTTTCTTTCTACTCGTCTACATTACGTATACTCTGTGCTCTTCTAACTAAGGGTCAATCAGACCGCAACGTGACGCGTAGATGCCGTGAGATGCATTTCATTTGTACTGAATTGACAGACTTCAATTGCGTGACGTCATGCAAGTTACATTGTAATCTGTCATAATTCAGAAATGCATATCACGAACTGTGCGAAGTGGGTGGAGGGGGTAAAGAAAGCGATTGCCGTGCTTGCCGCGGCAAAAATATGCAAAAAAAGAGGCTCAGCTAATAGTCAAACAAACTTGTCAATTGTTTTGAAATTTTTAGAAATTGGTCTTAATTGTTTTTGTATCGTAGACTGCAAAAATAACAGCAGAAGTAGGTAGTCAGTATACAAATTTAATGTTTTTCCTAAATACACTAGGAAATTAGATCAGATATAAATGGATAGCTGCTGTAAAAATGAAAAAGTATGTGATTCGATATAACCTAAAATTGCATTATCAGTCAAGTCAATTTTATTTGAGTTGCATTTTATAAAGATATTAATTGAGTACCTAACTATTATTTTACTGTTAATGAATGATGGATCACCATGGTCTCCAAAACCCGACGACAAAACTTGCAGTGATAGTTTCATAGAATATTTAATTTAAATCCAAAGTATTAGGTGGAAGAAATAGTGACTCACAAAATATGACGATAAACCAGATACTACATACTGGTTTAACTGATCTTTTAGAAGCTGGAGATAGAGTTTTGAATCAAAAAGGTTTTTCAAGTAAGCAAGTTTTAGATGAAAGGGGTAAAAAAGTTAAAATTATTATGCCCCCATTTTGAGCAAAACAAAACGAGTACGGTCTACTCTCAAGAGGAAACCGAAAGGACTTGTGATATTGCTCGAGTAAGAATCCATATAGAAAGCAATGATATTCTATGTTACTATTTTAGGAACTCATTGATTGAAAGTGTATTAATGCAAAGACTCAGAAACATCAAGAATGTTTGCAGTGTTTTAGTAAATTTATAGACTCCGATTTTCTTCAAGAGTATTAATGTTGTAAAAAATAAATAAAAACAAGATTTTTAAAAACATTACATTTATTTTTTTCAAGTATAAAGTATTGCTCGTATTTTTGTTACTAATTAAAGCAGCAATATGTTTGCACTTGCCGCTCTGGTTATAAACGCAGCTGCATTTTACTCCAGCAACAACCCGATCATTATTATCTATCTGTAATAATGAATAAAAATGTTTAGACTTGCTTTACCCAAATGTTTAGTTACGTTTTGACGTGATAACGTCTTATAATTCGATATGGGGTGCGCGCCCGAAAAACATGACAGTTCATGCGGCGTTACCTCACTGACAGCTCTGAGGCGTTCCATATACACTCTCAAGTCTCTCAACAACCGTAAGGCCCACCTGGGCCGCGCTCTTTGTTTCGATTATATTACGTATTTCGATGACTTAGAGAATACTTTTGTATGAAGAAGTTTGGTTAGTTATGACCTTTGATACATTGACCACACTCTGAATTTTGAAAAAATAAATAAACAATCTGTGAGCTATTAGTATTATTTCGGCTATTCAAAATTGTGCTCTATTTCCTACGTGTCAAGGTATGACTTAATATATGAAGAATAAAGTATTCGTTTATTTCTTCTGAACAAGTCACTAATTATAGTTTCGAAAGCTTATAATTGAGAAACTAATATCACATCGGACTAAATACTATATTATGATGGCTTGATAGGTAGAAAATTTAACATATATTATAATGTAGTTCACACAAACATAAAATATGGATTGTATGTAAGGATATTACATTAATTTTACAAAGAGGGTAGGCCGAGCGCCATTTTTTTTTGCACATTGACCTGCCAACTTTTTTGCATAGATTTTTCCTGGAACTGAGGGGTTAAGGCTATGACGTTGTCGCGTTCAACTATCGTCAGTAAACCGACTTTACAGACAACCGATTTTTTTTGGTTGGTTGAGTACTTACGTTTGAACTTGTTTTATAGGGTGCTAAAGTCATCGATGTTCGGCGAATTATATTAAATAAAATAAAATAAAAATAAAAACAAAAATAGCCTTTATTTTCCTACCACCAATTTACAGAAATATACTAGAGAATAAACACAATTTTTACTAACTAAACATAACAAAATAATGTAAAATTTCTCTTACAGTAGAACTTTCAACTATAAATCTAAGTATATATTTTTAATATTACATTTTTAAAATTACAATTTTTCTTTTTTTTTATGTAACTAAATTTTTGGTAGTAGTCGCCTCTACGGCGTAGGCCTCTACTAAATCCTTCCAAATAGTTCTTTCTCGGGCTAGTTGCATTCAGTTATTTCCACACCTGTCTCTGAAAATGTCTCTCCATAGTTTGTTGGGTCTGCCTTTTTTCCTTTTTATGTTTCTTGGTATCCATTCTGTCAACCGTTTTGTCCATCTATTCTTCATTCTACAAACATGTTCAGCCCACTGCCATTTAAGTGTTCGGATTCTTTTAGTAACATCTGTAATTTTAGTTTTGGTTCTGATATCAGTGTTACGAATTCTGTCAGATAATTTAATTCCTAGCATACTTCTTTCCATCTTACGTTGACAGATAGCAATCTTATCTTCTTCCTCTTTTCTTATAGACCACGTCTGACAACCGTACGTAAGACAAGGTAACACTGTTGCATCGTAAATTTTTTAATTAAGATTTATACAGCTGGTTTTCATTATTTCTCTTAAACTTCAATATTTTTGCCATGCTTAGATAGGTATAGTGTGTCGCGGACATTTTTGTAGATATTTATAAGATCTACTTTTACTTAGAATATTGTATGGTTCTATCTTTTATAGTTTAGGTAGCGTACGCAAAATAAGTAACTTTTCTGGTTGATTATTTTCACCTTGTATCAGAAAAACCCAAATAATTTAAGGAACCTTATATTTTCCAAAATAAAAAGTAGCCTATGTTACTCGTGAGTAAAGTCCAGTAGTTTTTGAGCCTATTCATTACAATACAATTAAACAAACAAACAAACAAACAAAGTTTACCTCTTAATAATATTATATTATTATATATATTATAGTACTTATAGATATTATGCTTATCATTGGTGTAATTTTATTATTTCTTTGAACCATAATTTTTGTCAATTTCAAAAGCTCTGATATAGTCTAGAATTAATTTTAGAATCAAGATAATATTATGAAAATGAAAAGAAAAAGAAATAATAACTTTTATTATCATATTCACAAGCTATAAATTATCGTGGTCTTTGAAAATGCCGAAACTTCTAAAGCTAATCAAAATATCAATATTCATGCTAAATTGTATTCATAAAAAGTAACATAAGGGATCCGCACATTGTTCTACCTAAATAACATTTTCCACTTCTTAGGCAAGTTTATTAATTACAATGTTTTAAGCACTAAAATATTTTACATTCATCTGTATAGGAAATTATCAATGGTTAGATACTAATTACCAATTAACCCATCAAGCCCCGTAAGGACACCGGTGACCGCGACAACAATAGAATATTTCCAAGAATCCCCGATCGAAGGATTAATAAAATAAAACAAGATTTTTATGAAATAATCTACACATCTAATCATCTGACTCACTTTAATAATAAAAAAACGTTTTGATAATAAAAAAAAAATAAAATAAAAAATGAACAAGACGTAATCACTATGTACAACGATTACTTAGTTAATTCTAGTCTTACATTTAAGTTATCCTTAAAAACAAACATGCATCTTTTGACAATTACAGATCCCTAAGAAAAATGAGATGTTGCACTTAATATGCTCTAGTACAGTTAGCAAAAATATTTTGTCATATTTCCAAAAACTACCAAATACATGAACGTAGAAAAAAAGGCGGACGCAGTCTTGTTATATCCAAAACTGTGTCTTCACTTTTCTTCAGAGTCGGCCACGCACACATTCTGACGCCTGTCAAATGGTATGGACTAGCGCAAGAATGTGTGCGTGCGGACCGTGTACATACAGCCAGCTGGCCAACTCTGAACGACACAGTTTTGTGTATGGTGGGACTCCGTCCGCCTTTTTTTATACGTCCATGACCAAATATTTAAGAAAAAAGTCGTATTGATGGGTTAATTGGTCATTAGTGTCTATTATCTAACCATTGATAATTTCCTATACAGATGAATGTAAAATATTTTAGTGCTTAAAACATTGTATTAATAAAATAAGAAGTAGAAAATGTTATTTAGCTAGAAAAATGTGCGGATCCCTTATGTTACTTTAAGGTTAAGAATACGGTGTGCAATATTGTCATGTGCAACCCTAATGATAACTCCTACACTGAAACTAGATTAGACGTTTTTTCTAGTGATACAAAAATAAAGCATTCACAAAAAATAAAAATTTGCCAACTGTACATACTCAATTACTCATCAAGGTTCTAAAGGTACCGTTCTGACTTCTGATCAACGCAGCAAGCGACCGTGACCGACTAAATGCTACTTGCAAATAAAATGCTACTTTATGACATAGGCTGTTAGTTTAATTTAGCTCTACACCACTATAAAGCAGTGGCAGCATGGGTCGCTACTCGCTAGAGTCTAGACCAGGGGTTCCCAAACTTATTTTGTCTACAGCTCACTTTGAGAACAAATTACGTTATAGCGATTAGCGACACCATTGTTTTACCTACTTTCTTATCTTTATAAATTTATAAAAGTAAGGGGCTTTTAAACATAATAATTATATAAAATGCTAAATGAGTCGTTTTCAAACTATATTTTTACTATTTGATACCACCGACTTAATTTTTGTTTTTAAAAATATTATATTCCTTAGAATATAATATTTAGAAAGGCGACTTCTTAAAGTCACCTTAAAACCATGCTACACAAAAATTAAAATGAATGTGAGGGAATAAAATATACATTTAATTTTAAATGCATCCAGATGAAATTACAAATCACCCCCAAGCCTCTACACAACGCCCAAATTTTTTTCTGGGTGCCACACCCCGCTCTAGGCCTTCAGCGCCCACAAGGGGGCGTTATCGCCCACTTTGGGAAAGGCTGGTCTAGATCAATGTCGGTATTTTATAAAGTGGCATTTTATTTGAATTTTTGTCGGTGGCGGTCGCTTGCGGAAAAAATCGGAAAACTGTTAATCTAATTAATTGGTATTAGGTGTCTAGTGAATTGAACATTTAGGACTAAAAATTCAAATATTCCTTTCAACAAGATAAAATCAATGGAATATTCCCAACAGGAAAAAGCTACAAAAAAATGCAATCAAGTTGTCTATGACAACAGTGTAAATAGACTTGATAAATATATATTTCTTATTAAATAATCTTTTTGTCTACGGCCAAAACGTTAAATGATGAATCTCTTATGTCAATGTGATGAATAAACTTCAATTAGGATATCACGTGGTCGCTGCTTCAATTAATTGAAGAGCTTGACAGATAATAATTAATAATGTAGGGCGATTATGTTAAAATAAGTATTCATTTTGAGTAATTATTATTTACTTAGTTATGAAATCTATATCTATATCTATATCTATACTAATATTATAAAGAGGTAAACTTTGTTTGTTTGTTTGTTTAATTGTAATGAAAAGGCTCAAAAACTACTGGACCGATTTTAAAAATTCTTTCACCATTCGAAAGCTACATTATTTACGAGTAACATAGGCTACTTTTTATTTTGGAAAATATAGGGTTCTGTAAGATATTTGGGTTTTTCTGACACAAGGTGAAAAAAATCAACCAGAAAAGTTATTTATATTGCGTACGCTACCTAAACTATAAAAGATAGACCCATACAATGTTCTAAGTAAATGTAGATCTTATAAATATCTACAAAAATGTCCGCAACATACTATACCTATCTGTGTCAAGTGAGGCACAACAACCATTTCTTTATTTAAAAATTTTGATTTTTTTTCTGGACTACATTTAAACGCATTTCTTTTACTCATGCTGATAATCCTTATCAAAATAAATTATTTCATCACTAAGTACAATTTGTGTAGATAATATTTGGTATTTAAATGATTAAAATTGGACGCTTGGTTTAGAAGTTGTGACGAAATTAAAAATTGCGATTTACGCCCGTTTCGAAGTGGGTGCTACCAAGGCGGGGGTGCGCAGCAGCAAGATTATGACCGGCCCTGCAGCTGGTGAATTAGCTCATATACCAAGAATACCAATGATCCTTACTGATTTGCCTATAGGTACCTTGCAAAAGGCTCCAATTTCCTGTGAGACGTAGCTTTTGCGGCGGTACCGACCAATGCGGGCCACGGGTAGTAATAATGAATAATCAAAACTGCTGAATCGATTTTAATATTTTTTTCAGTGGCTATATTATATTTTATACCCGTGCGAAGCCGGGGCGGGTCGCTAGTAAAATATAAAATAAGGGAGCTCCCATACAAAAAACACAATTTTGGCCTAATTTTGCTCCATATTGGTACGGTATCCTTCGTACACGAGTCCGACTCGTACTTGGCCGATTATTAAGTATATTCTTCTCTGAGTCCCCCCCTCCTTTTACTATGTCTGAGTGCTGCAGTAATCGCGTTTTCACACTACGTCTGGTAAAATCTAATCCGAACCCTTAAGAGAGTTCGGAGTTGTCGTAAAACTTTTTCTTTGATCCATAAGTACTAATATTAAAAATGCGAAAGTGTGCCTATCTCTCTGTTACCTCTTCACGCCCAAATCGCTGAACTGATTTTGCTGTTTGGTATCGAGATGCTTTGAGTCCCGTGTATGGGCATGGGATATTTTTTATCCCGGAAAAATTTACGATATCCGCGGGATAAACGAATTTTGGCTTAACGGAGTTGCGGGCATCTAGTAGCTCATAAACCAAGATCCCAGAGCGATCAGACATAACTTATTTTCAACTGGATCAAACATTGTGTTCACAGTAGCGTCTCTATGTTTTTTTAGATCATTTAAAATGCATCGCATTGCAATTGCAATTTACATTTTACAATGTGAGCTGATCTTAGGGCCGGGACACAAAAACACGGCACGGCGCCGTACTACGTCGTACGACGCCGTACGGCGCCGTGCCGTGTTTTTGTGTCCCGGTACGGCTGTATTTATACGCGTTCGCGCGAATGAGCGGAATGGCCGCTAGACCGCGAGATCTCAAGCAATTGTAAAGGTGCTCCCGGACAGAAGTTATATAACGTTATAAAACATTGTGTAACACGATAACATTTTATAACATCGTGTAACATACGCTACAACATGTCGAAAAATAAACGTGTATTTTGTTATAAATTGTTAAAAAATGTCATACAAAAATGTTATCTAACGTTATATAACTTCTGTCTGGGAGCACCATAAGAAGCGGAGCGACCGCGCCGTATTTAAATAAATCGCCACATACAATTGCTTGTGATCTCGTGGTATAGGGGCTGAACCGCTCTCGCGGACGCGTATAAAATATAAATCCAGCCTTATTAGGTGGCTTTCGGATCTTTGCCGCGAGCGTCCGCGACCGGTAAAAATTCAAATGAAATGATATTTTATGACATAGAATATAGGTATCATTTTCTACTGACATTTGCGTGACGACCCACGCTGCCGCCGACGCGGACGGCGGCGTAAGGCATCCATTACACGGTAGGTTTTGCTGTCAGTTTTACCCATGTTTTACCACAGTCTTGGCTGTGACTGATGGATAACCTACCGTGTGAGAGCGTGACTGACGATTGCATGAAGCTGATAGACGAAAATCTGGATATTTTGATTTTTGCTTCATGCAACCATCAGTCACAAATTTTGAATGAGTGTTGACAAAATTGGAAAAAAAATTACAGTCCATTACACGGTCACGCAAGCGACAGTCAATTCTAAAAGTTTGACTGATGGTGACTGATGGACTGACGAATGGTATTAGACGATCACTCAATTCTCTTCAGTTTTATGTCAGTCAAAGCCAACATTTTCAAAGGTATTGTTTTCCAATTTTGTCAACACTCACTCAAAATTTGTGACTGATGGTTGCATGAAGCAAAAATCAAAATATCCAGATTTTCGTCAATCAGCTTCATGCAACCGTCAGTCACGCTCTTACACGGTAGGTTACCCATCAGTCAAATCCATGACTGTGGTAAAACTGACAGCAAAACCTACCGTGTAATGGATGCCTTAGAAACGTATACCTTTGAAAATGTTGGCTTTGACTGACATAAAACTGAAGAGAATTGAGTGACCGTCTAATACCATTCGTCAGTCCATCAGTCACCATCAGTCAAACATAATTCATGATTAACGGAATTGACTGTCGCTTGCGTGACCGTGTAATGGATGCCTAAGAGCTAGAGGTAGAGTAAAATGAAACCTATAGCCTATGTCATAATGTGGCAATTTGAATTTTCGTCGGTCGCGGTCGCTCGCGGCAAAGATCCGAAAGCCACCTTATGGCTGCGTTTTCACTGAAGCGGAGCGGAGCTTAGCGGTGCCCGAATTGTCCAATCGTGCTATTCCAGCGGAATGACAGCGAAGCGGAGCGAAGATTTCGAGCATGGTGATTGGTCAATTCGGCACCGCTAAGCTCCGCTCCGCTTCAGTGGAAACACAACCTAAGAAAGAACACAGCCACAGTACATAGTTGTAATATAAACTGAGATAATAATGATTATTATTGGTAACAAGCGACACAAAAATATCAACACATACTATCTTTTATAAACAATTAACGAACAAAGTTACCGACGATTAGCTTATCATACACTTGAGCACAGTGGCGGGGCAAGACCTTTTGATGTGGGCAAGATAGTTTTTGCGAGGCCCCCTGATGGATGTCGGAGGAATATGAATTTTTTTGACGGAAATAATTTTTGATACTCAAATTTTTATTCATAAAAATTTGAGTATCAAAACTTGTTAAAATCCAAATAAAATCCTCGTGGTCCAAGAGGCCTCGCGCCTTGGGCGGTGGCCTACGCCCGCCGCCTCTGATTGAGCAATGAGCTATGACCTGGGAGTACCGGCACCGGGTCGATAGGTTGTCATACCAAATCAAAGTATTTTCATCAAACACAATGTGACGATGAATTTTATCTTTATGCTGTAATAAAATAGAAGAATTTTACTATTGCGACTAATAAACATATTGTTATTGCTGTAAGTTTCTATGGTTGGGCGAGGCATTTTATCAGGCGCGGCCGTTTGGGTGTGGATTTCTGTGAGTTTGTCCCGCACTTTTTAACCGACTTAAAAAAGGAGGTTATCAATTCGACCAGCATGTATGTACACTCGGGGAAGTTGATTCCTATGCAGGTAGCGGGTCAGCCCAATTTCGCGATTATGTTGGTCGGGAAAAAGAAAAGGACAGAATTCTATACTTCCGTCCTGGTCGTTTTGTGTTTGCCAAAATATCAACACAGCGATCTCCTTAGCGACGATAAGTTTATTGGTCGCTATCTGTCGGTTAATCGGTTATACTGGTATGACACGACATAATCTTATTTTATTGGTCACTACACCGGCTACTTAGCAACCGCCTTAGCAACGAAAGTATTTACGTTTTGAAGGTTTTGACAGGATTATTTTAAGTTATGCAAATATGGTTCTGAATTTTTTTTATAATATAATATCATAGGTTCTGAACATGTTCTGAATTATTGGTGTGAATATTTATTTCCCCTATCTGAACTTAATATTATGTACTTCAAACGTGGCTTATCTTAGCATTTCTGTGCTTCAAATCATCAACTAACCTAACGTTCAAAATGTGCTAGGTATAAGGACGATGAAGTCATACACAATACACAGGTTATAATTAAGCAGATCAACCCAGTCTATATCAACAGCATACCCTCATTCTACAATCTTCGTTGATGGTCATGGTAAGAGTCGGAAAAAGCCACGAAAGGAAGTAACACTATTTTGTCTTCAAATTAGTTTCGTGTTGCTGATCGTTTTAAGATCCCATAAATTTTTTATATGACCACAATAATTGTAAATTATTACTGTCTTTACTGTGAAATAAAATATTGTCACTTTTTACTTGTGTTGTGATTTTTGTTAAAATATTATGTTCTTGTAGATTAGAAAGATGCTGATCTTTTAGATAAAAATGGGTAGGTAGTAAGTTGCTTTGTAATAATAGCATTCTTAAATTAATCATTGTGGCCTGTGGGTATCAGTTTTGGCCTGTGGGTTTAGTTTCATATCATAACTATACGGATTCCGATAGGCTTTGAGGGAATACATTTTACAGTCTTTTATTTATATAAAAATACCTAAATTACTTAAATTGCGACAATTTAAATTAAATTTTAGCCTAAAACACGGATTTCATTTTGTCCTATTTTGGATGGTCACGTTTTGAGTAACATTAGGTATTTAAATTGTCTTTTTCATTGTTATGGTCCAAAAATACCATTAAGCCATTAAGCAAGGCAGGAGCAGTTCAAATCATAGAATTATAACCTAGTATTGATATCGTTGGTTCAAAACGCTTCAGTTCGTTTTGTGTTTTTTGCCTTGGATTTTCCATGAAAATGATCTTTAAGACGAGGTGAATAAGATATGACCCTAATGACCACGTGTTACGGATCATTATTTGGTAGAGCAACGAACTGAGTCAAGGACACGATATTACTGAATACTAATTTAGTGTCAATTATTTCAAATAGGTAAATGAAAAATATCAAACAAGAAAAAATGATTTCGAATGTAAGGACGAAGCCGGAGTCCCTCGAAATATTTACAAACGAGTGTCTATTCTAAAAGCTAATATTATTTTAGGCCGACTGGTGACTACTAGAGCTTCACTTAAGTTTTAACGGCCTCTCTAGTGTCCGGAAAATATCTAAGCTATCTAAAAGTTTCGGAGCTCTAAGTTAAGTATTCTAATTTCTGATACATAATATAAAATTTATGCGTAGTTTCTGAATCGGCCGAAAGTCTTGTCACTACTGGGCGCAGTGTAGCTTATTAGGTGCCATCAACGTATTTTTCAGATCTCGTGAACCTTATGCTGGCTTCTCACGGCGCGTAATTTGAACGAGCGAGCACGAGCCAATAGGTGAGTTCGCGCTACTCGTCTCACGGCGCGTAATATCACGAGCCGCGCCGAGCCACGTCTTTGACGTTATCGACATCAATCGGATCGGAGGCGCCTGCTCGAGCCAGCCCGCGCCAACTTGAGCCACCCCCTACACACAGTGGCTAGAGCTGGCGCGGCGCGGCGCGTGATATTACGTGCCGAGAGAAGTCAGCATCAGACTGCTGATAGAGTCGTTCAATCGGGGCAATCACGTAAAAATATTTAAAATAAGTAGATAAGACCTTTCCTTACTTCAATAATACCTATACCATGTAACTTGTAGTTGACGACAAAATAGACATAATATTATAATTCAAGATGTGTCATAGCCAGTTCTGCAACGCGATTACGCGACGTTGCCACATGTACCGTGCGGAGAGGCAACAGCGCGCTGCTCGCGAATTTTTTGAAGCAATAATAATTTATTGCATTGTATTATTTGTACGGATAGTCTCGACTCAATGTGTAAAGGTGCTCCCTCACCGGGACCGTTTGCGTGTAATGTAACATATAGATTCGCATGGGCGTAGCCAGGATTTTATATAGGAGGGCAAATTAAGAAAATCCTAAACTTCGAATTCTAATTAAAACCGACTTCCAAGTGAAAACAATAACATTACTTATTCAAATAAATAGTATATTAAATAATTCTTACTCTTTAGTAGTGCCTCTTTCAGAATTTGCCTAAACCTCAACTATTTCTGTATACACTCTTCATTACATAGAGAAATATAAGACATTACCTAGGTACTTCATTATTTTGAAGTCGGTCGGTACCAGCTCAGAATCGTGAATTCTATGACAAAATATTTTTAATTTTTGGGACTGGTACCGACTTTCACTCTTTTTAAAGCCTTATAATTTATAAGACTTTCTGTATATAGACTGTGTTCTGCGTAGTGATGATGATGATGGATGTAATTTGCATAGTATGTAGTATAAATGATTTCAGTTCTTAAAACAGCGCCCCAACACCCATACTTGCATTTTTAATTATACAGAACGAAACCCCCCCCCCCCCCCCCCCCCCCTTGGATAAACGAACTTGTGTCTAAGGTGGAGAATTCACTGGAGAAGGTCTATGAAGGGGGTAGACGTAACTTGGTCCAATTCAACCCCCCAAGATACAAGTCTGCGCGTTCACCATTAAAAAGTCACCAATGGTCGTATATCCTCGTTTTGAGGGCACATCTTTAACCCTCTCCCCAAGCATTGAAATAATTGGCGTTAACATATCGAGCGAAGTCCAGTTTTGATACCATCTCGAGGGTAAGGCCAAGACCTCGAAGAAGCTTGGTGTTCTGAACAGTGCGAGACAGTTCTTCAGTCCGTACCAGCGCCTACAACTCTACAAGGCGCAGGTTCGGCCTCATATGGAATATTGTTCTCATCTCTGGGCAGGGGCGCCAAAATACCAACTGCTCCCTCTGGATCGTATCCAACGAAGAGCCGCTCGAATTGTTGACTGCCATAGTGTTTCAAACTGCTTGGAACCCTTGAATTACGCCGAGATGTAGCTTCACTCTGCATCCTCTATCGGTTGTATCACGGGGAGTGCTCTGAGGAATTATTCGGAATCATACCACCTGCAACTTTTCGCTATCGTCCCACGCGAAAAATATAACATCATCATCACCTTGATGAGTGGCAGTCTTGCACCGTGCGTTTCTCGCGTAACTTTCTGCCGCACACTGTAAAACTCTGGTACAAACTGTCACCAGCAGTATTTCCGGACCTATAGGTACGACTTGCAAACCTTCAAGAAAAGAGCGTATTCCCTGTTAAAAGGCCAGCAACTCACCTGCAGCTCTTTTGATGTTGCGAGTGTCCATGGGCGACGGTAGTTGCTTTCCATCAGGTGATCCGTTTGCTCGTTTGCCCCCTTATTTCATTTAAAAAAATGGAATCCGGAGTTCTCTTAGTATTTTCGGAACCATAGCATACCTTGGTGCAAAATTTTACTTTTTGGTAGCATATAATAATATATGCTTGGGATACTTCTCATAAAGCCAAAATCGTCATATTGTGCTTTCATAAATTTTTGAGGAGTTCCCTCGATTACTCATGAAATTAACTTTAATACGTGGTAATAAAGGTCACACCTTATTGACCACGTCTTAAAGATCATTTTCACAGATACTCCGAGGCGTACTTAGGTGACATACAGGCGAAAAAGATCGTTGAGTCATAAGTCCGCGTACTACTACGCACGCCTGTCACCCCTTTTACACCCCTTTTGGCTTTTAGGGTTCTGTAATTAACAAGTCCTCGTTGACTATGGAACCCTAAAACGGAACCCTAACGGCTAACCAGCAGATTTTTTGTATACTGAGAGGCTAGTAGCTAGTTATAATATAATTTAACAACTTAACAATAACATTAACCTACAAATAGAACAATCCATATTTTAGGACCATCAAATCGAAATATTAACTTTCGAGAATTTTTGCACAGGAAATTGTTGTTCGTCTAATCAAAAAAAAATTAAGCTACTCACAATGCTACTCACGAAAAATTTGCTTGATAGCAATCAATGTTCTCAGTTCTAGGGAATCTGAACCTATTACCTACCTACTTACTATTCATTTTTATGTTTTGCGTAATGTAAAAACGCTCTAGAATTCTAGATCAACATCTTTCTAAAATCTAATCTACAAGAACTATAAAAATCAGAACACACTTGTATAATATCGTGATAATATTTTATTTGAGCGTTAAAAATATATCGAAAAACTTGAAACTTATAAAATTATTATGAACTCTTAGGTATTCTTCTTGAGGTAATAATATTATGAACTCTGGGTTGTTATAATGATCAGCAATGAGAATATACTTAACCCATCAGTCGTGGCAAAACGAGACACAATAGCTTTTTCATTGTTATCGCGGCCGGATGTGGCCGCTTGGGGCTTCATGAATTAATTCAAAAACATAACTTAAGTTTTACTTAATCCTTCGGGGTAGCCTTTTCCAACTAACCAAGTCATGATATTTGACGAAGATGTTAGGAGTAGAATAAGGTTGGCCAGTTTGATCTGTTCAACGATTTGCTGATAATAAGTCCATTGTTTTGTAGCACATATTGGATGGGTTATAATGTTTCAATAAACACATCTTACATAATATTATATAATATATAAGCAAGTAGGTACTTATTATTTTTTTCAAAGATTGTTCGGATGAGAGAAATAAAATATTATATTACTTATATTTAAATCAATTCCCAATATTTGCAAAACATTTTTGAAGTATACAAGTATACTTTCGTTGCTAAGGCGGTTGCTAAGAAGATTACATTTTGTCAAAAGCAATGCGACCAATAAAATACGATTCTATCGTGAACGAGTATAGCCGACAGATAGCGACCAATAAACCATGAATAAACCTATTGTTGCCAAAGAGATCGCAATGTTGATATTTTGGTAAACACAAAATGACAAAGATGGAAATATAGAAATACGATTCTGTCCTGTTCTTTTTCCCGACCAACACTGACCACTGACCAGTTTAAGTTGACCCGCGACATGCATAGGAATCAACTTCCTCGAGTGTACAATACCCGGCAATAAATATTGCACATCGACCTTTGGAAAGAGACAATCGGCTAATTTCGGTTTCATAGAGCGTTATCTTTGTAGCACACACCTATTTGACATTATGTCAGTCGTTGTTCAAATTCAATAGAGTGCAGTCGCGTCCAGTTCAAAATATATATCTAGAGTTGTTAACACCCCTAAATTTGCTACAGCTGTAATTTTCCAAAAGAATTAAATACGTAAACATAATTTGAATACGCTTTTTTATTTTATTTTACCCGAACCTAAAGCCATAACTTATAGATAATTTGGTGTATTTTATACAAAGAATAATAAAATTGTCAAAAAAAGCAAACCATAATAATTATGTTTTTTTTAACAGCTCCTAATATATACCGGGCTTTTTGTATTTCGTGCGTAAGAGATAACGCTCTACAAAACCGGAATTAGCCGACTTCACTTTCCAAAGGTCGATTACTCTGGTTAACAAGTGCCATTTTCGTCAAAACCTGATCTCATGCACAGAAAATTATGATTTTGAATACCATCGATTCGGAATACCATCTAAAACATTCTATCAAAATTCCAAGTGGGGCTGAAAAAAAATGCAAAAGTTATAAGCAATTAAGTAAACATAAAAAGAAGGGTTTGGTTTTTTTTTATATTTCGAAAACTATTTGAGATAATCAAAATTTGAAAATGGATCATTAAATAGCAGAAACTTTCCTAAAAAAAATCCTACATCCTGGAACCTTATTAATAATCCTTATAGCTGTAATTGAGCGGCGAAAGTAGCGATAAAACCGCGTGGTTCGAGTTTCGCGTGATTTGCCGCAATCTGCTACGTGAACTAAAAAAATATTTTAAGTGATTAAATATTAATATTAAGGAATAAAAAAAAATTGGGTACTAATTAGACATATCAATAAACAATAATCCGTTAACAAAAATCAATTATCACAATTCGTTTAATTAATATGCTTTTCTTAATTTGTTAACAGTCACCATTTTAATGTTAAAATAAAACGCTGACTATTTCAAAACAAGAAATCCAGATTTTTTTATTATTCTTTTGAGCTAATCTTAAAAGGCCTTATAAGAGATTCCCGTTGAAAAAATTATTTTTTTTTCATTTTTCACTTTTTTATTAACATTCAAAGTCATAACAAAATTATTCATGTAAATAAAGCAATTACGGTACTTTTATATCCAATTATTGTTACTTTTTTATTTTTTTATTTTTAGAAGCCAGATAACAATGTATATTTTTTTATTTATAACTAATAAAATTTAAATAATCATATTTATTGATGAAAAAACCCTAATTGCTATATTTACATAAAAATTTCATGAATGCCTTTGTTCATAAAAAATTGAAAAACCAAAATTAGTGAATTTTTCCAACGGATATCTCTTCTAAGCTCTTTTAAGATTAGCTCAAAAGAATAATAAAAAAATCTGGATTTCTTGTTTTGAAATAATCAGCGTTTTTATGTTAACATTAAAATGGTGACTATTAACAAATTAACAAAAGCATAACAATTAAAGAAATTGTGATAATTTATTTTTGTTGACGGATTATTGTTGATTGATATGTCTACTTAGTACCCATTTTTTTTTATTTCTTTATATTAATATTTAATCAGTAAAATATATTTTTTAGTTCACGTGGCAGATTGCGGCAGTTCACGCGAAACCCGAACTACGCGTTTTTACCGTTACTTTCGCCGCTCAATTAAAGTTATAAGGATTGTTGATAAGGTTCCAGGATCTAAGATTTTTTTTAGGAAATTTCCTGCTCTTTAAGGATCTATTTTCAAATTTTGGTTATCTCAAATAGTTTTCGAAATATAAAAAAAACTAAACCCTTCTTTTTATGTTTACTTAATTGTTTATAACTTTTGCATTTTTTTTCAGCCCCACTTGGAATTTTGACAGAATGTTCTAGATGCTATTCCGAATCGAATGAGACCAAAATCATAATTTTCGGTGCGTTAGATCAGGTTTTGAGGAAAATGGCACTTGTTACTCAGACTAGATGTGCAATATTTATCGCCGGGTACTGTAATATTTCCAGAACTGCTCAGTTTTCGTGTATGTAAGTCTATATCAGCATCTGAACAATAATTGTGCCTTTCAAAAGTGTATATGTATGATTTTATGTTTGTGTTTACATATCTCCGAAACTACAAGTCTGATTTAAGGCGATTTAAGGCCATCGACGGAGGCGGAAAACGGCAACATCGGTAAGCGCAGCGCAGCGGGAAGAAAGTTGACGTTTTCTGCCCGGAAGAAACTCAGGTACCGTAAGGTACTAATTAAATATTCTGTGCCGGAGGTGAGAAATAGTACATTACGCACCTAGGGCAGGAAAATAAGAAATGTCTCAGATCACATGTAATTTTTGGCCGAGGCGAAGCCTAGGTTCGTATTACTATTTTTCTCATCGACGGAGGCGGAAAGCGGCAACATCGGTATGAGCAGCGGCAGTGGCGGATTTACCAATAGGCTGAGTAGGCTGAAGCCTAGGGCGGCAGATTTAGAGGGGCGGCAAATTTTGGCCATTTTTTGTTATCTTACAGAAAAAAAAATACGCGTGGAAAAAACGAAACGAATACGACTTTAGTAAGCTTTTTGCTCCCGGACTTTTTTTTTTTTTTTGCCTAAATGTAAAACTTATTTGATCTCATTGTCACCGGATTAATAACATGTTATTTAATAGAAATTGTTCGTATTGTTTTTAAACTGTAAGTGCAATCCATACTTTCATACTTAATATTATAAAGGGAGTGCCTTCGCTGCCGGCGCCGGCTCCCAAAAATATCAGTATTGGGAACCGGCGGTACGTATACCATCGTATACTGCCGGCAGCCGAGATTTGAACAACGGCTGCCGGCGCCGGCACTCAAAATGGGAACCGGTGAAAATGCGTAAAACGCTGGGAGTGCCTCCGCTGCCGACGTCGGTTGCTGAAATGGCTGCCGGCGCGGGCGCCATTTTCCGAACTCCGAAGTTTGCCGAAGTCACGCGATGTTTGCCGAATAGGCTGCCGGCGCCTATTCGGCAAACATCGCTTGTCAAATGACAGAATAATGATCAAAAACGTCAGTCTTGAGCTAAAGGACTATGAAAAGTACAAATAATAAGGTCATAAATAGTCGTATTATTGTAAGTATATAATTGTGTAAATAACGCTGAAACTCTCTGAACATGTATAAGGAATCTGAAGTTCTGTTCAGTACCTTTGGAAGTATACCACGGGGTTTATAACTGT
Organism: Polyommatus iphigenia; assembly: GCA_963422495.1. Taxonomy (NCBI): domain Eukaryota; kingdom Metazoa; phylum Arthropoda; class Insecta; order Lepidoptera; family Lycaenidae; genus Polyommatus; species Polyommatus iphigenia. The sequence continues at coordinate 16,569,293 of OY730181.1, read as the reverse complement.
AGCTGTGGTGCAAAATCTTACTTTTTGGTAGCTGAAAAAAGGTAGCTAAGGTAAAGCTAAGCTAAAAAAAAGCATCACAAAAAACTAAAATATCCACAGCCGAACAAATAGGTACCTAACCTTCACCTTTGGAAGTCGGTAAAGTCGAATATATTTGAGAATAATTATTATTGAGATTATAATTATTTCTTTTTAAAATTTGTGTATCGGCACTGGATACGCTAGCGCTTTACGCATTATCACCGGCCCCCATTTTGAGTGCCAGCGCCGGCAGCCGTTGTTTTATATCTCGGCTGCCGGCAGTATACTTACCGCCGGTTCCTATTACTGATATTTTTGGGAGCCGGCGCCGGCAGCGGAGTATTATCATCACCACCACTAAAATATGCATCCTTACATTATGACCTTATTATTTCTACTTTTCATAGTCCTTTAGCTCAAGACTAATGATTTTGATCATTATTCTGCCATTTGAGAAGCGATGTTTGCCGAATAGGCGCCGGCAGCCTATTCGGCAAACATCGCGTGACTTCGACAAACTTCGGGAAACGGCGCCGGCAGCCATTTCGGCAACCGGCCGGCAGCGGAGGCACTCCCTATTATAAATGCGAAAGTGTGTCTGTTTGTCTGTCTGTTACCTCTTAACGCCCAAACCGCTAAACCGATTTTGCTGAAATTTGGCATAGAGATACTTTGAGTCCCGGAAAAGGACATAGGATACTTTGAATCCCGGAAAAATGTACGGTTCCCGCGCGATAAACGAATTTTGGCGCAACGGAGTTGCGGGCGTCATCTAGCAATAAATATTGAACAAAAACAACGTTTACACATTATTAATATAGATAATATATGAATATGATGTAGATATTTTAAGGCATGCCTTTCCCTATCTTACGAGTATGATTAGTATAATATGCTGCTGTTTTTTAGGTCAACAGTTCAACAGTATACTCGTCACTACATAAGTAGTTTGCAAAAATAATCAAGTAACTTACAGAACTATCACCTAGTTCACAATCATACTAACAACGGGAAAAAGCCGATGTAATGAGGACGATAGAACACAAATCATAAAGTTGCAATTTCAGAATAAATGTAATTATGTAATACTAGCTGTGCCCCGCGGTGTTACCCGAAAGACTATGAAAAGTACCAATAATAGGGTCAAAACGGGACGATACATGGTTCTATAATGGTTTATGGTAGTGATGATGATGATGAATATAATTTGCATATTATGCTTTCCGCTCTTAAAACAACATCGAAACTTCCAAACTTGTATCTATAAAGAGTCAGGAGTACCATGGTTCGGCCATGGTATACCTTGGTGCAAAATCTTACTTGTTGGTAGCATATTATGCTTAGAATACTGCTCACGAAACCGAAGTCACCACATGTTTCCACATAAATTTTGAGGAGTTCCCTCCATTACTTATGGATCCCTTCATCAGGTCACCACTTTTATGAATATGGTACCAAATTGGGACGATAACCTATACATAAAAAGAAAAATTTTGAAAATCGGTTCACAAACGGTGGAGTAATCGTTGAACACAAAAAAACGAACATAACACCTCCCCCACTTTGAAAGTCGGTTAAAATTGTAGCCTATGTGTTATTCTGATGTATAAGCTATATTATTGTAAAATTTCATTAAAATCTGTTCAGTAGTTTTTGCGTGAAAGAGTAACAAACATCCATACATCCATACATACATCTAAACTTTCACGTATAGAATTTCAAAGGTCAGTAGGGGCGGCAAAAATTGAAAAGCCTACTGGCGGCAAATTTGTAAATCCGCCACTAAGCAGCGGGAAGAAAGTTGACGTTTTCCGCCAGGAGGTGAGAAATACATTGCAGGCGGAAACAAGCCGAACTTCCGCCGCAGGAATTCGGCATAGTGTTTTTAGACACTTACTAACAATGTCTAATTTTTTACTTCATTTATAATATTTTAATAATCACCTGCCTGAATTACTCACAAATAAGATAAGTCGATAATTACCTACAAACATTCCTAGCTGATAAAAATTAATATTAATTCAAAAATTCTAGAAAGATTAAAATTTCCGTTGTGATTGATTAATAATGCATTAAATATTTTGTTGTTTTTTTTACTTTAATCTTGTCACTTTCTCTCAAACTTTCTTTCAAACTGACATTTTTATTTGACTTAATTTAAATGGGAGAGTTTATATAACAGGTAAAATACTTTCCAAAACAAATTAAGTAACATTTCAAATTGTTGTGCAATAATTTCGATACCGGAAATTCCAATATTTGTCATAGCGGACATTTTAGTGAAAATGAGTTACAAACTATAATACTTATTATGTACGAGTATTATATATAATAAATATTATCTACGAAACTTTTTTAATTAAAATGTTCAATGTGGCGGTATAATATTAACATGGCGGATAGGATAATATGCCATCAACATATCAACAGAGGGGTAGATAAGGCACCTTGTAAACAATTAAATTATTTTATTCAATTTCAATATTCAACTTACATGAAACAATCTTTCTCAGTAACAGAAAACTATTTGATTTTTCCGATTCGGAACCATCGTTCACTCTATTCAATTCACAATTGAAGACGTGAGTGGAAGAATCGAAGTAACATTTCGTAACATACGGACAATAACTCATTTATTATTTTCATAAAACTTGTAACTTATCTACTTCATGACCTAGCTAATATATCTGGCTACAAATATACTCCACAGTTTTTCTATTTCAAATAATTTTTCCGACCCTAAAGCCTCCATTTAAGCAAAAAAACGGGAAGTTTTTTCATGTTACTTACCTTATTCTTCCACTCACGTCTTGAATTATTATTGTGACAAATAAATTATTAATAATGTATATTATGGAATAATTCATTCAAAATGAACACATTTAAAATGGCGGTCTCTTATATCTCCGATATGCTATCTTGGCACATCTAATAGACCGACTTTTTTATTGTCAGACTTGATCTTCATCATGAATATTTACTAAACATCCTTAATTTATTTATTTACAAACGGTATTTGGAACATTGTATAAAATTAGGAATTAACATTTTGTTAATAATCAGCATTTTAAAGATCCGCAAGAAATTCTGACTCTACATTTTCGAGAAGATCCATAAAAACATTGAGGCGACGCGGACGCCTTGATAATTTGGCTGTAGCGACTAGCGATATCGATTTTTCTCAGCAATGACTAAAGCTAAGAAATTAAAGTTCATTGTCAGTATTCATCATGTCTTTGTCTTTGAATTACCCATAGCATAACACGATTGGTCAACTTTTATAACACAGAATAATCACTCAAAAAGACCTCTGTAAAAAGGGATTCCTATTTTGCCAACAGAGGAGAGTTATTTAACACCTTAACTGCGAGACTGATTTTTTGTACCTAGAATACCATGCGATACCAGGTATTTTCGATCTGGTAGTAAGATTTCATCGTATGCGAACGAGGTTATAATGGCCTGGTGATAGTCGTTGATAGAAATATGAACCCAGGATCAACAAGGCTAGGTTTGAATGAATGAAATTTTACGTGTATAAAGTTCATTAGTGGACCTATTTGAAACTACCTTCGCCCGGGAATAGGACAGAAACTTGATGCCTTTTTTTAGAAAAAGAGATACCAGGTTTACCAGACCTGTTCAAGCACTACAAAGATATAATAATAGTGATGTGACAGTAAAACAAATGCAGCATATCGACAATTTTTTTTTAACTAGATGTCGCACGCAATCCGTTGTGCCAAAACTAGTTTATTGCGCGAGAACCGTACGTTTTTCCAGGATGAAAAGTATCCTAAAGTATGTCCTGTCCTGGGAGTCAGATTATCTCCATAATAAAATTTCAGCAAAATCGGTTTGGGCGTGAAGGGGTAACAGACAGACAGACAGACACACTTTCGCATATTTTATAATATTAGTATGGATAATGATAAGATAAACTGATTTAATGCTGTGCCGATGCTTAATTTTCTCGAGCTGAATTTTTCTTTTCGATTTTTTTGGCTTATTAACAGGTCTAACGGGAAATATATTGACAAAGACTTTGTCACTACTCAAAACAATATTATTTGACGCCATTTCATAACACTTTAATATTTACCACGCGATTAAAACGTAAATATCACAACTGAAAACACTTGCGCACAATCGACAACAAACAAAGCATTCGACAGCACCAGCCGCGGCGCACACGCCCCTCGCCCGTTCAGTGCCGCTACCAGGCCTACAAATCAAGGTCTGGTATTCGCACTGAGCTTATTCAATTTTAATTCAGTGCGAACTATGTTTAAAAAACCTGGTGTATTTTTTAATCATTAAACGTCATAAGCTTTAAAAATGGGTGCTAGATATAAAACTATCTCTCTCGTACACGTAGTACTTCTCGAGTTACAGCGCCCGCACCGAGCGAAAGGACACGATTTTAGAGCGCGCACAGAGAGAAAGCAATCAACCAGGCATATAATGCCTTGCTTCGTCGCGAACGTGTTAAGCTTCCAAAATTTGTACATAGATTGGTTCAAGCATACACTTTAATTTGCCCATAGTTTATCTATACATATAATAAATCTGTAGAAATGTCAATTCTGTACATTAAAGATATTCAAAAAATAATAAGCGAAGGGTGTCACAATATCGCTATAGAAGCCGAAAAGTTAGTTAGTTTTTTTGTCTGTCTGTCTGTCTGTCTGTCTGTCTGTCTGTCTGTCTGTCTGTCTGTCTGTCTGTCTGTCTGTCTGTCTGTCTGTCTGTCTGTCTGTCTGTCTGTCTGTCTGTCTGTCTGTATGTTTGTTCCAGCATCACACGAAAACTACTGATCCGATTTGAATGCGGTTTTCGCAGATATATTTGTCTTCTTCCAACTTAACATCTGGTGTATAAAAAAAATTCTCCCTACCCCTCTAAAGGGACGAAAGAGGGGGTCAGATTTTGTATAAGACTTTTGCTTTAACATGAAAACTACTGACTTCCAACTTAATATCTGGTGTATAAATTTTTTCCCCCCACCCCTCTAAAGGGACGAAAGAGGGGGTCAGATTTTGTATAAGACTTTTGCTTTAACACGAAAACTACTGATCCGATTTGCATACGGTTTTCGCAGATATATTTGCCTCCTTCCAACTCAACATCTGGTGTATAAAAATTACCCCCCCACCCCACCCCTCTAAGGGGACCAAAGAGGGGGTCAGATTTTGTATCAAACTTTTTTCTTTAATGGACTTACTTCATATTATTAACTGTTTTTCCAACTTAACATCTGGTGTATAAAATTTTTTCCCCCCACCCCTCTTAGGGGACAAAAGAGGGGGTAAGATTTTGTGTCAACTGATGAAGTAGAAATACTTTAAATGGCAAAACAACGTTTGCCGGGACAGCTAGTATGAAATGTATTTATGGTTTTTACATTACGCGACAAAAACCATTTTGTCACTACGCCCTTACCATTTTTTGCTGTTCCATTGCTTCTAAAACATATTATCCAAACTCGGTTTTTTACTTTAACGCGGCGTCACCTAAGAAATGAGATCATATTCTATAAATTGGTTTCCACAGCCAGCCAAATGTAAACATAGAAAGAAATTGAAATAAAGAAGGTAACACTAGATGAAAACGAACTAAAACTAAATTGAAATGAAGTTGTAAAAATCTAATTGGTCAAACAATTCTATAAAAAATCCCCAGAAGAAAACACATGAAATATATTAATACAGTAGGGGTTCTTTTAGATTTTAGAATTATACACGAAAATGTTCCATACATTTTTGCGTATACTAGGCAAGGATCTCAACAGAGTGCCCACTCGAAGACGGACGCCGCCGCCGAGGCCGGCCTAGAAAAAGGTGGCGTGACGAGCTGGAGGCATACCAGCCAGGCTGGCCAGCGGTGGCGCAGGAGAAAGTCTTTGGGAGACCTTTGCCCAGCAGTGGGACAGTTTAGATACTAAAACTGTAGACGTAAATAAATCCCCGCCCTAATCTTCGTTGTTCACCTGTTTTTAGGTATCAGTAATTCGGCTGATCGATACAAAAGATGTTGCGATAAGATTACATTATTATAAGGTGATAAGTTTAAAGAGATATCGCCATTTTCAAGTGTAAATTTAAGTGGTGTGGTTGTAATAATGAGTCAATAGCCAATATGATTTTTGTGTTGATTCTGGCGTTCCTAGACTTAAGTAGTGCTCAAATTATACAACAAGGACAATGTGATCAAAATATCGAATTGGCTACAAATTTCAACGCCACAGAAGTAAGTAAAGGGATTACACTATTTCAATCCAGCACTTACTACTGGAGTAATGTAAGTGGAAAGCACTGGAATGCAATTCAGTGCATTTTCGTGCCCGTTTTACATTATTCCAGTAGTAATCCAGCGCTGGTTGGAACACTGGATTGGAATAATGTAAACCGGCCATAGAAGGAGTCTCCAGAACGAGACTAGACCAGGCGTGCTGCAACGGTACATAATCGTACAGAAACCGTTGGCTTCGCTGCTACAGCTGCGTGATGCAAAATATCTTAAAGTTGGCAAAACTCGTTGCAAAAATAACGCTGCACCGCTCCATGCCGCGAAATGAGGCATCTTGTGTAGTAAATAAAGTTGAATTTTGAATGATTAATTTAAAATGTATTACAACCATATTACAACACAAGTAAGCAGACTAAAGAGTTTAAGTAATTTGGTTTATGACATTACAAAGAAACTGAAAACTTTATATCGGTGATTAATCCTACTGATAGTTCAAGTATGAAAAACACTGATACCAAACAGGTGTGGCGCTTAGGACACGTTTAAACAGATTACATTTTAACAAATCCGCTCCGCTATACACATTGGGCCAACGCAATGAGCTAGCGTATTTGGCCAACGTGTAGAGGCCTGATTGGCGCTAATTTGGGAGTTACATTCCATACCGCGCACTGAAAAAACTGAACGAACTGTTACCAGCAGTATTTCCGGACCTATACAACCTGAAAACCTTCAAGAAGAGAGCGTATTCCCTCTTAAAAGGCCGGCAACGCACCTAGAGCTCTTCTGATGTTGCCAGTGTCCATGGGCGACGGTAGTTGCTTTTCATCAGGTGATCCGTTTGCTCGTTTACCCCCTCTTTTCATAAAAAATACTCTACACGTGGCCCATGCGCTGGCACAATGCGTTGGCCCAAGGTTGGTCCAATCCCAATGTGTACAGCGCGTATTTGAGGCACTGAATATTGGCACTGCGTAGCGGCAACCAGCGTGCTACGACGGCCTACGACGTAGAATGTGAAAGGATTCTGGCGTAGCATCGAGCGTAGAGCGTAGCCCGTAGTAAGTGGTCCTTTTAAAAAAGTGCACGGATCGTACACAGTAAACGTTCTACGGTTAATAATTTATGAGAAACGTAAGTTCTTTCATATTGTTTCTTGGTGTCTTTTATCAACATCAACATGATCAACATGATGTTGATAAAAGAAATTAATTTTACACGCACTGGAGTGTAAATATTCAGTATATCGTTGCAATTGCTATACATTGTATTGCAATTGGTTTTTTCTAAAAAAAGAATCTGTTTATTTCACATTTAGGCAAAGTATATTCTTAAATTTTTTGTAGTTTTATATTTTATTTTTTTGTTATTTTGATTTATTGCTAGCTTTAAATATTGTGATGTCACACCTTTGGTCCCAGCAGAAAACCAGTGCAGCAGACTCGAAGCCACTGCTAATGCTGAGCTGGGTCCAGTTTTGACGTCACACAATTTAATATTATTGTAATTTTGTGTTCTTTTTTTTTGGTGTATTTTGTAATAATTTAATATTGTGTTGTGTGATTGTCAAAATAAACTTTTCTTATTCATATTCTTATTTTTCAATTGCAACAATATACTCAACAATATACTCAACAATATACTCATAACTCATACTCCAGTGTAAAATTTTAAAGTTCATAATATTCTTATTGTTATTCAAGAAAACTGAGAGTGAAATTAGAAAGCTTATAATGACTTCGAATGCGAAAGTGTGTCTGTCTGACTGTCCGTCTGTCTGTCTGTTACATCTTCACGCCCAAACCGCTGAACCGATTTTGCTGAAATTTGATATGGAGATTCTTTGAGTCCCGCGAAAGGACAAAGGATACTTTTTGTCCCGGAAAAATGTATAATTTCCACGCGATAAACGAGTTTTGACGCAACGGAGTTGCGGGCGTCATCTATTTCTTATAGAAAACTAAAATGGTATTGAAAAACATTAAATAATATAATATAATTTAATTATTATTCAGCTTCCTATAAACGTTGTAAGATATAAGAAAATTACTATTCGTTATGGAATTTGGAGGAAGGAAATCATAAAATTAATTTAATAAATAACCAACCGCCAAAGAGTTGATAAAAGAGTTGTTATCACCACGATAACCTTATTATAACAAGTTAAAATAATTAAAAACATCACCATCAGATCAAAGGTGACGCTATCACAATTCGAAAGCAAATCGAATAATTATACAATAACATTAGTGATATCAGATATCATAATCTTGGTAATGTAGGTGAAAATGTTTTTTATGATGCAACAATATCCTGATCTAGAATGTGCTGGAGGGTAATGTTTTCAGCGAACATGTACTACAATATTTTTAAGAACGCTAACCTATATAGGGTAGCAGGCCTTTCACCTCACTTGATTTTTATTTAGTGTTTACTAAATTTTATTTTAAGTACTTATTTATTTTATTTATTTAGCTAGAGCAACAGGGGCTAACTGGCTCGTCATTTATTTTGTTGAATCTTGGATCTAGTTTTAAATATAGTTGGAATCGTCTTAGTTTCTACTTAGTGTACCTCTAGGACTGGCAACGCTCCGCTTGCAATTACTGGCTGTCAAACTCTGAAACTTTTTCTTGTCTAAGTGCGTTTGTACATTACACGGAATTTTACCATCCGGCACGGCGCGGCGTCCCGATTTCTTACGTTTTGATATGGCAAACGTGAAGCTTATGAACGCAGTATGGCAAAATTCCGTGTAGTGCGCAAACGCCCTAAGCCGGCCCCTAGACTATCAATTGTATTGTGCAATATCACGCGTCAATTTTATTTAATAGTTTATTTAACAATTAGGCGCGCGATATTCAATATCAACCCTAGACGTTTAATAATATTAGATACACAATACGTGATATTGCGCAATAAAATTACTCGTCTAGGCCGCTTAGGCGAGGCTGGAAAATTCTTCGCCAGACTTCATCCCAGTCTATCTACTAATAGGAAATACCTTCTTTCGCAGTTCTATGGGAGATGGTACGTTGTGGCTAGAACTAGTAGCAGCCTCATCGACGGGGACTGCTCGTACTTTGAGTTTGCAAATGAAAACAACGCTATATCTTTATACAAGAGGAGCGTGAAGAACAATTTCTTGGAAGAGCTATCTGGAACAGCCTCCCTCCAAGCTGGAACTGCTAAATTGTCCTTGACAACTGCATCTTCAACGCAACGTGAGTAAAATGGTACCATCGAGGAAGTGGATTCATAGACAGTTGACAGACCCACGTCATTTGGTTGGATCATGTCAATGCAATGTTAATAATTGTGATCGGTCGGATGGGTTTGACTTAACGCGACCAAATTACTTGGTCCGCCATCTGCCTAGGAATCAACTTCTCTGATAGCACTTTATTCCAAATTGATGAAACACATTTGGAAGTGTCCTGAAATTCGGGAAATAACCCGGTGTTAAATTTAGGGGTAACAATCTCGCACGGGGACTTTGTGCTATGCAGACCTTTATTAAGACGAAATTTCCCTATTTTCTTTCTTATTTTAACCCATCAAGCCCCATAAGGACACCGGTGACCGCGACACCAATATAATAACAATAGATTTCCAAGAATCCGCGATCGAAGGATTAATGTGTGACACCACTTTTATCGTGTTATTTGTTAATTTATTTATCATCAAATAATTAATGCCGTTTCTAGTTTCTACAAATCAAAACTTTTTTTTACTGATAAAAATGCTTTTAATCTTCTCCCTATGTAAATATAAGCAGAAGAACTATTTTTTTTTTCTCTTTCAGCCAGCGATTTTTGGATCCTTTTAACGGACCCTGACTACTACGCCTTGGCATATTCTTGCGAGAATCTCGGCACAACTCAAAGAAGCAGTAAGAATATTTTTGATTAATTTTAAGGCCTACTTTCGCAGATGTGGATGACAGTTACTCGTAGATAATGAATTATGTTGTTCTTTACTCTTAATATCTATAAATTGTATAGCGTATACATCTACGCAGAACGTGTCTGCATATTTTATTAATGAATGATATTTTGATAAACTATATTAAGCACTAATAGCTTTGACCACACTATGCCTTTTTCAGTTCATCAAGGGCATGCGTTATAGCGCAGTCAACAGCGAACGTGAGGCATGCTCGCGACGCATGCCCTCTGATCGTCAAAAACGTTCGCTTTGTTATTAAAAATGACAGTTGGCGTTGCGTTCTTTGACGCATTCAATTATTGAATGCGCCAAAACGAAAGTTGAAAGAAAGAAGATGACGAAAATTGAAGATGAAAGCGCATAATGTGGACATAGATAGCTAATAACCATGTCTGACACAATATGTGGGCTTCAGTCTATAAAAATATAACTGGTTTCTAAACCAAATATAAGACAATTGTAAAAACTTAGAAACCAGTTCACACCTACCAGATGATTTCATACGGGTCGAAACGATCAATCACAAGAATTACATAGACAGTAGACGCCGACAAACTTCTAAACGCGCATTGTTTTGTTCTAGTAACAATATGGCAGCTGGGTCGAGAAACTATCTTCGAATTCGATCTGATGATAGCTCTTATGAATGTAACCTTGAACAATCTCCTGGGCATAACTCTGGAAGACCTAACCAAGCTGGATCACTCGGAGATGGCTTGTGCAGTACTGCCACAGATCCCAGAAGGAGAAATTGTGGTGCTACCTGGACAATGCGATCCCAATGTTAAAGTGGTGGAAAATTTTGATGTTGAAGCGGTAAGTCTTTTTATTTGGTAATTTAATTAAAATAACAAAAGTTTTAATTTTGGTATTAGCCACCCTGAATAGTGGACAAAAATTGGGTAATTAAAGTGAAAACAAAAATCGTTGTCCAGTAGTTAAGTTGGGTAGTCCAATTACTAGTAATTAGTATCCATAATAGGCTTTATATGTTCTTCTAATATGAGTATGACAACTTTAGATTAATGTAAGTACGAGTATTATAATATAATTTATGCCAAGTGCCAACTCTATATTAAATACATGCTTATGTTATGTTACTTAGAGATTGATATTATTGTTATCAGTACTTTATACTTCTTACAAATAGCATGCTATAAGGCATTCAGATGAAATTGATATTATTTGATTTGTGTTGTCTAGCATTATAAATAGATTGTCAGAAGATTTTAGCGAATTCGACTATCGATATAGTCGATTTAAATTTTTAATACTCACAGTTTACACATTAATATTGATTAAAGTATTTAAGAAGATCGATGAAATTGTAACTAACAGTCAATAATTATTGTAAAAGTATAAAACCAAACAAGTATTCATTTTGGAAATAATATTTATAAAAATAACTTGATCTTGAATGTAAAAACAAAAATCTCGAGACTGAGTTTGTCACTGCCGCTGACGTAACCTATTAAAGAATCTGTACTAGTTATTTCAAGTATCTATTCTATATCTATATCTATACATATTATAAAACAAAGTGGCTTTTTTTTCCCTCATGTCCCTTTGTTCCCTTTAATCTTTAAAACTACGCAACGGATTTTGATTATTCTTTCAGTGCTAGATAGCCCATTTATCGAGAAAGGCTATAAGCTATATTTTATCACGCTAAGACTAATAGGAGCGAAGAAATAGAGGAAAATGGAAAAAACGGGGAAAATTATTTGAAAGGGCTAACATGAACGCGCTAATCTCAGGAACTACTGGTCCGATTTGAAAAATTCTTTCAGTGTTAGATAGCCCATTTATTGAGGAAAGCTATAGGCTATATTTTATCACGCTAAGACTTATAGGAGAATGTGGAAAAAACGGGGGAAATTATTTGAAAGGGCTTATCTCGCGAATTACTGGAGCAATTTTTATGTTATTTGGCACAGATAAGAAGTAGACCACGTGAAGGATCATAGGCTATCGATTTTAATAATTTTTTCAGTGGCTATATATTTTATATCCGTGCGACGCCGGGGTGGGTCGCTAGTAAGCATATGAATTAAAATTGATATAATTTATAGATTACACAAAAATAAGCAATGGTCCTCCTAATATTCGCACGGAAGAACTTCCCTCATAATATAAGAAATTACAACCCCTCTGGAGTTCAATGTAAATCGGTAAATAGAGGTGTTCGAACGCCTACGTTTTCTAAATAGCAACGGCTACTAATATTTACAACCACCGACAGATAATAATATTGTTAATCACAGTCAGATTAATATTTTATATAAGTACCTTACATATAAACATTGTTATTTTTATTTATGTATTTGCTTCGTCGTCATCTTTACACATTCCATTTTCCTTGTTAGCACAAGCACAATAAACTCATTTTGTCAAAATATATACATTTAAATAACAAACCAACCACAATGTATAATATGTATCAACGGTACGCAACAAAAGGCTTTCTGCTATGGGTTCCATTTTATTTTTCATAGTTTACCGGTGTTTGGCACGAGATCGCCAGCTACTACTCCCCAAACGCGCTGGGCTCCTGTCCCCGAGCTGAGTATACCTTATCAGGGAACGTCGTCAACGTGGTCAACAGCCAAGTGGTTAACCAGACCCTGGACACGATATCGGGCACGGCCACAGTCGCCAGCACCGACGGAAGCGCACGCCTGACAGTGCGACTGGAAATATTCCCAGGATGTAAGTGATAATATTTTCTAGGTTGGTGAAAATATATATTAAACAACTTGAAAAATGCATACAGTTTATTCTGCACATCAAGTTACAGAGAGCGAACAAAGACAAAGAGAATTTCAATTGACAAGTGACAACTGACATTTCACACGGAGCACAGACCAAAGACATGAGTTGCCAACATAAGTATTAAACTGTACATTAAAATGTTACAATAATAAACTAATTATTGGGTTGCGTTCATATTACACTAACACTCCCTGCTGAACGCAAACCCATTCGATTTATACAAAACAAATGCTTTTCATATGTTGTACCTTTAGTTAAATTATCTGCCACCATATAACAACCATTTACAAATAAAAATTTAACTTTACAATCAACAATATTATCTCTAAGAAAATGTAAACGAATATCTATATGTTTAGTTTTTGGTTTATAACAGTCAGTCGATGCCAGTCTTATAGCACTTTGGTTATCAGAATAAATAACAAGAGCACTCTCACTAGGACGTCCGAGTTCAGTCTGCAGCTGCTGGATCCACAGAGCCTCCTGCGTGGCTGAAGCCATTGCCATGTATTCTGCCTCGGCTGTAGACAGAGCCACAGTCTGCTGTTTACATGAGCTCCATGAAATAGAACCCTTCTGAAACAGAAAAACAAATCCTGTGCATGACCTTCTATCTAGTGGGTCACTAGCCCAGTCTGCATCGCAATATCCTGTTATCTCCTGAGACTCTTCTTTGACATAGCACAGTTTTAGGTTCTTGGTACCTTGCAGGTATCGCATGACCCTCTTTACTCCGAGCCAATGTTGATATCCTGAATTGTTACAGAACTGACTCAATTTACTAACTGCATATGCAATATCAGGTCGTGTGACATGTGCCAAGTATATAAGACATCCAACTGCTTCCCTGTAAGGAAAATTATTATTTGCATCACCTTCAAGGTTTTTATCAAACTTTGCGTTGACTTCTATCGGAGTGCGAACTGGTCTACACTGAGACATACCAAAACGATTTAATATTAAGTTTATGTATTTTTCCTGGTCTATCATGATCACACCTGCATCACGATCTCTATTTACATTAATACCAATGCACTGCCTCATTTCACCCAGATCTTTCATATCAAATTCTTTCATTAATTTTTCCTTTAACTGTTGAGTAGTGTTTTTATCATTAGTGAAAATTAAGAAATCATCTACCCATACTGCAATGTATATCATGATTGAATTATTTACTAAATAATAAATGCATGGATCAATTTTTGATCTTTTTAGTCCAATATTAAGCAGAACATCATTTAATTTAAGATTCCACTGCCGGCTAGCCTGCTTAAGTCCATAAATTGATTTATGCAACAAACATACCTGAGTATTTACTTCAAAAAATGTAGGCTGCAACATGTAAATCTCCGTGTCAATATCACCTTGCAGAAATGCGCTTATTGCATCCATCTGAACCATCTCTAAATCATACTTAGCAGCTAGTGCAATCAAGTAACGGACTGAGTTATATCGAACTACTGGAGCATATACTTCATCGTAGTCACTTCCGTATCTCTGTGCATAGCCTTTGATGACTAACCTTGCCTTGAAGCGTTCAATCTCTCCTTTGCCATTAGTTTTAGTTTTAAATACCCATTTGCAGGGTAGGGCTCTCTTACCTGGTGGTAAATCAACCAATGACCAAGTTTTATTCTTTATCATGGAGTCATACTCTTCCTGCATTGCTGTCTTCCACTGGCCTGCATGAGGAGATGAAAGGGCATCCTCTACTGTTTGAGGTTCATTCAGATCAAAAACTGGACAAAAGTAACTTACATCATGCTCCTTTTCTGTATTGCACTGGACACGTCTGCGTGGACGTAAATTTATATTACGAATCGGTGTCTCGACTTCAATTGATTCCTCCGGTATGTATGTTGGATCATCACCAGAATGGTACTCATCACTTAAGGAATCGATCAAGTCTTTCTCTGGTACTTCATCGCAGGATTCTTCATTTTGCTGCTCGTCTGAAATGCTGTTGGACACACAAGGTACGTATGTATTTTTATTATATTTATCAACATTCTCCAAGAATATGACATCTCTAGTTTTTATAACTTTATTATTTTTAGGATCTAGGACTCTGTATCCTTTCGAAGACTCACAATATCCAACAAATATTAATTTTCTAGACTTAGAGTCCCACTTTTGGCGTTTTTCTTTAGGTACTTGTGACATAACCTCTGAGCCAAATATTTTTACATTTGATAAATCGGGTTTCTTACCTGAGCACATTTCCATAGGTGTTTTACCTTGTATTGACTTTGTCGGTGACCTATTAATGATATAGGCTGCTGTTGCTAAGGCCTCTGCCCATAATTTCTTTGATAATCCTGCATCAAACAACATACACTTTGCTCTCTCTACCAGGGTCCTGTTCATCCGTTCTGCAAGACCATTCTGCTGGGGTGAGTACGGAGTGCTCGTCTGATGTGCTATACCATACCTTCTTAAGAAGTTTTCGAAGTCTCTGTTACAATATTCTTTTCCGTTATCTGAACGAACAACTTTTATTTTATATTCCAGTTCATTTTCCACTCTACTCTTATAATCTTTAAAAACTTCCAAGATATTTAATTTATTTTTCAAGAAATAAACATGGACTCTCCTTGTATAATCGTCTATGAAGGTAATAAAATATTTCATACCTCCCAGTGACTCCTGTTCCATTGGTCCACATAAATCGGAGTGGACAAGCTGCAGTGGCTGTGTAGCTCTCGAACCAATATTATTAAAAGGCAGTCTGGTCTGTTTTCCCATGAGGCAGGTGGTGCATGTAATAGACCCTTCATGCTTGTCAAAAGGTTCTACTCCATCAGCACACTCTGGTAGCTTGTTAACATCTGAAAAATTCAAGTGTCCCATGCGCCTATGCCACAGGACAAAATTGCTTAAATTATCTGTACACGATAAGTTTGTAAATACCTCTCTGTGTGTATTCAACTGATATAAGTTATTTACTAAGGTGGCTGAGCATAAAAGATTTCCTTTTTCGCTATAAATATCACAACCTTTGTCTCTAAAGTTTACCTTACATCCATTTTTGACCATGGCACTTACAGATAAGAGGTTCGCAGCAAGTTTAGGTACGTATAAAACTTGTTTTACCTGAATTTTGCAATTTTCATCTCCATTCATTAATAAATTAACCTTTCCCATACTTTCCACAGGAAGTGGTGTCTTACTGGCAACAGTTATGGCAGGTGTCGGAGGACTTGTCACATCATACATCCAATCGCTTCTGTTGGTCATATGCATGGAGGCGCCCGAGTCCACATACCAAAGGTCCGGATTCATTTTCTGTGAAAGAGCTGAAAATGCTGCAATAAAACTATTAGATATTTTAGTATCTTCAGAATTTTGCGGCTTCTTTTTCTTTTGAGTGCGACATTCCTTCGCAAAATGTCCTCGCTTATTACAGTTGAAACATCTGGGTCCCATATTAGATTTATTTTTGTTTGGATTTCCATAAATTCCCCTTTTCTTAACATAAAATGCCGTGTTATCTGAGCATTGTATTTCCTGTAGGAGCTTTGTCTTTATAGAATCGGCATTTATTTTGATTCCTGAGCTCTCTATTCCCATTATCATAGGCTTATATGTCTCCGGTAAGCCAGCCAACATCAGGGTCCCGAGCCATTCTTCGTTGATATCAAAATGAATATTTCTAAGCTTGTGGGCCGTTGACATGATTTTATTTATGTATGCGTCTACACTCTGAGACGATTCTAACGTTGTCGTGATGAGATCTCGTAATAAGGCAACTCTTCTATATAGTCCGCTGTCATCGAACGCTTTTTCTAGGCACTGCCAAACTTGTTTGCACGTGGTCGCGTTCTGCACGTGCACGTAGATGATCGGATCTAACAGTAGAATAAGCTTAGATTTTGCCTTAATCTCTTTCGCGCTATCGGTGTTGGTTCCGGCGACGCAATCCCACAAGTTCTCCAGCTCGAAATAGGCTTGGACGGCGAACTTCCAACTTGTGTAATTGTCTCGTCCAACAAGTCTGTCAATGTGAAAAGGAATACCTATATTCGACATCTTCGTGTATTTTTCTTTCGGGATAACTCACGCCAAGCCGGTAATTGCGCCCTGTCTTCTATGAACACGCCGCGCCGGTACCGGTACACAAAAATGGCTACCTGTGGTTATGGTCGGCTCGATCTTACTTGCGTGCAGCAGATAAATCCGTCCGGTTTTCCAAGTTTCCGTATTTTCACTTTCTTCTTCAGTAACCACGCTCTGCTACCATGATAATATTTTCTAGGTTGGTGAAAATATATATTAAACAACTTGAAAAATGCATACAGTTTATTCTGCACATCAAGTTACAGAGAGCGAACAAAGACAAAGAGAATTTCAATTGACAAGTGACAACTGACATTTCACACGGAGCACAGACCAAAGACATGAGTTGCCAACATAAGTATTAAACTGTACATTAAAATGTTACAATAATAAACTAATTATTGGGTTGCGTTCATATTACACTAACAGTAAGTTTAGGGTTAAAATTATGCTCACTGGAACTTAATTTAACTAACGTAGACTTTATTTTTTTTATTTTATTTTATACAAGGTGTAACAAAACTAAGCGATAATACTTTATGGTGTGTATGTGTTCCTTGTAGAGAGTTGACTATGAAAGTAGCAGCGCTGAAAGACTAAAAATTTTTTTCACTTTTGTATGGGGAAACTCGTGACGCCGCGCTGGGGCGCTTGCCCATACAAAAGTGAAAAAAAATTGGTCTTTCAGCGCTGCCACTTTCACAGTGAGCTCTTTACAAGGAACACGTACACATCCATTTAGTATTATCATTTAGTTTTGTAACATCCTGTATAAAATATTAAAAAAAAACTATAGTCTACGTTGCGTTGATGCCATAGCACAACACCAGACGCTAACGCACCTCACCATTCCCAATCTCACGAGATATCCTCACTCCTTACTCCTGCAGCTGTCGTTACGTCAAAACACCACTCCCATGACGCATTAACATGGTATATGAATGTGAAGTACCGTTGCGATGATACAGTGCAATGCAAACCATGAGCAATGGTTAAAATATAAAATAACGAACACTTCACAATTAAAGACGTGAGTGGAAGAACCAGATAACTAATATTTTACAACACATTTTTTCCCTTATAATTTATAATACAAATAAACCTTGTAACTTACCTATCTTCATCAACTGGCTATATATCTGGCAATACATAAATGTCACATTTTTTTATTTCAAATAAATTTTCCGGCCCTGAAGTTTTTTATTTAAAAAGAAGCAATTATTTAACTGTTTCTTGAACTCATGTCTTGAATTATTGTATTCAACACTATTGGCAAGCTCGACGCGAATGTTCCAAAGTTGGTAACAGGAAAAATATGAGTTAATTTTATTATTATTAATCAGCTATAGATCAAAAATACTTTCAGTTCGTTAGTGTTTTGTATTGAAATGATCTTTAAGGTGACGCCGCGTTAACACGTTCTCTGCCGCGTAGGTCACATGTGCCCGGACCCCTACCTGTATCTACCCGCCGCGTAGGGCACCGGTGACCTCAGAGCAGACCTGTTTTTGAATCGAACTCGTAGGCCATAGGACACGCTTATCGTACATTTCTCTGTAGTAGGTGACCGGTGCGGTGCTGTAGAGCAATACTTTCACATGGTATTCACCTATGTTCATTATATGTGAAAATTTTGATGCAGAAACACAAAGGGATGAAAAAAAAAACATTTCTATGACTTCTTATTTATTTTTCCATAATGTTTTTAACAATTGCACTTATCTTTTAATCAGTATTAAGTTGTATAATAACTTGCCTTTAAATTATAATCGGCCAAGTACGAGACGGACTCGCGCACAAAGGTTTCCGTACGGTTATAGAGGAAAAATAGGCGAAAAGTTGTGTTTTTGTATGGGAGCCCCCCCTAAAATATTTATATTATTTTAATTTTATTATTAATTATTAAATTACAGATAAAATAAAGAATATTGTGAAAATTTGAAGTACCTAGCTGTTGCCATTATTGATTACGAACCAAAAAGGTCAAAAAAATTACGTTTGTTGTATGGGAGCCCCCCTTAAATATTAATTTTATTTTGTTTTTAGTATTTGTTGTCATAGCGGCAACAGAAATACATAATCTGTGAAAATTTCAGAAGTCCAGCTATAGTGGTTATTGAGTTACAGCCTGGAGACAGACAGACAGACAAACGGATGGACAGACGGACAGATAGACGGACAGACATCGAAGTCTCAGTAATAGGGTCCCGTTTATACCCTTTGGGTACGGAACCCTAAAAAAATTAAAAAAACATTTTTGCAATAAACTTTTGCATATCGATGACGTTTGTTGAAACATATTAGACATATAAAGGTTTATTCCTTGTTTCATTAAAAAAACTAGCTTCAAGTAGCTCAATATTAAGTATGTCTTCTGGTGATATATTCAAGTCTTCCATCTCAATATCTAAATTGGGTAAATCCATGGTTCGTCACCAAAAACCAGGAAAATTCGCAACGACACAACGGTGACTGAAGGGTGCGGTGCCCGGAGTTGTGACCGGAGCGGCGCAGTAATAACGATTGCGTACTTTTCCGTACTAGAGCGCTGCGTAGGTCACATGTGACCTCAAGGGTTTTTTTTATTATATTTCAGAAACCCTGCACCCTATCGATCCCTAAATGATATCATAGTTTAAGTCTTGACCTAATACATCTATTTCGACAAAAAAAAAATTTGTAATTTTTCTCGTTTGTACTACCAACAGAGAACGTGTTAAGTAAAAAACCGTGTTGGATACGTTTTAGATTGCTTGTTTTCTATGAGAGGCCGGCATGGAACAGCAAAAAATGGAAAGGGCGTAAGCGACAAAATGGTTTTTGTCCAAAACCATAAATACATTTCATAATATTTAGCTATGAGCAAATGAAAATGTATGCTTGAACCAATTATCTATGTACAAATTTTGGAAGCTTAAATCACTCTCCTCTGTTGGCAAAGTAGGAATCCCTTTTTAGGGTTCCGTACCCAAAGGGCAAAAACGGGACCCTATTACTACGACTTCGATGTCTGTCCGTCTGTCCGTCTGTCCGTCTGTCCGTCTGTCCGTCTGTCCGTCTGTCTGTCACCAGGCTGTAACTCAAGAACCGCTATAGCTGGACTTCTGAAATTTTCACAGATCATGTATATTGGTTGCCGCTATAACAACAAATACTAAAAACAAAATAAATTAAATATTTAAGGGGGGCTCCCATACAACAAATGTGATTTTTTTGCTATTTTTTGCTCTTAATCAATAACGGCAACACATAGGCATTTGAAATGTTCACAAAATACTTAATTGTATTTGTACTTTAATAATAAATAATAAAAATTAAATAAATTAAATAATTAAGGGGGGCTCCCATACAAAAACACAAATTTTCGCCTAATTTTTCTCTATAATGGTACGGAACCCTTCGTGCGCGAGTCCGACTCGCACTTGGCCGATTATTTACATCTAGGTCTTTTTAATTGATTATTCTGTGTTATAAAAGTTGACCAATCGTGTTATGCTATGGGTAATTCAAAGATAAAGACATGATGAATACTGGACAATGAACTTTAATTTCTTAGCTTTAGTCATTGCTGAGAAAAATCGACATCGCTACAGCCAAATTATTATCAAGGCGTCGCATGACTTTACGATAAACAAACATTAGTATTTTGGAGATAGACCTGACCTATCCGGGTCGCTTTCT
Organism: Polyommatus iphigenia; assembly: GCA_963422495.1. Taxonomy (NCBI): domain Eukaryota; kingdom Metazoa; phylum Arthropoda; class Insecta; order Lepidoptera; family Lycaenidae; genus Polyommatus; species Polyommatus iphigenia. The sequence goes on along the minus strand of OY730181.1, from coordinate 16,548,566 downwards.
GCAATCGGCATCTAGCTTGATAAAATATTTTATAACATTTTATAAAAATATTGTGAAACCGTTGTAACGAAGCCCGTTGATAAAATATTATGTTGTCATGTGACTGGCAAAAACTACGAATAATAAAAACTATTTATTATTCGTAGGGCAGAAACAATGAAATCATCGTTAGTCGGATGTTATAATTTATATAAGTATCAAATATTTTTAATTAAAACAATGATAATAGCAGTGGTTTTGAAAATATGTAATTCAAAAATCGAAATCAAAATAATATTTCTAAATAGGTTAACAAAGTAAACACTTTTAGAACGTAGCCTACATGAGGCCTACCACCGGTTTGCCGTTTACCAATTAACAATTTACTCATTAAAATTTAGAATACTTAAAACTCTTGATCATGAAGGTATTAATATAAGGCATGTATTTAACGCGACGACAAATTGTTACCATTCCCCGGGTCTTAAAAAAACTGAAAATGGATAGTAAATAAACTACTTTGGCGACTAATTTGAGGTAGCATTTTAACTAGAAAGCGGCGGCTTTTTAATGAGTTTTGAGGTTTTATTTAAATCTTATCTGGCAGTGATTTTCTTTTGTGGCAATTGAAATTCTCCTAAGGCGACAAATTATTGGCGGATAAAAAAGTTAAAATAGGCTTTCATAAATAATTCTAAAATGGGGTTGTCTTTAAACTTGACCAAGGTCTGATATAAATACAAACAAGATCTCATAAAAATTCTTTTAGCTACATTTTTAGGGATCTAAATAAACCAAATTGTGACATGCAAAAAACTATTCTTAGTCTATTTAATTTTTTCTTGACTATCTTAAGTGTAACAAAAGGGAGTGAAAAAATTATGTATCGAACGGAAAACTCATCTAAGTCAATCAAAATCGATTAATTTAACCCATCGATCGTGGCAAAACGAGACACAATAGCTTTTTCATTGTTATCGCGACCGGATGTGGCCGCTTGGGGCTTCATGAATTAATTAGTTTTGTTTTAACCTCTTCCGTGTCACGTCAAAATATATATATTTATGCTGTCTGTCGTTCCTCTCATTGGCACACCGACAGAAGGGGGTTTTTTATAGTTAGAATTTGGTTTTAATTAGATTTCCCAGATTCTATTTGAAATTATGTTAATTGACATTACAAAATATCATAAAGTATATTAAATAGTCTTTATTTTCTTCTAACTTTGTGTCTGGCTAAATATAAAAATGAATCTAGTACAGAACTTTAAAAAAAAGTTAATGTGAAATCTAAACATTGTTCTGATTTATATTTAAAAAACAATATTAGATTCTGAAATTGTATTTTATTTACACTTCAGCATTTGGTATAAGATACAAATATACATTTGGTATAAGATACAAATAAAACTTTACATGCCACCATACATTTTATTTACACAACACATGTTTTAAAATAATCACAAGGGTCAGCCACTTGAATGAGTTCTCAAGTGGGTGTCATATTTGAACAAAAAACTAAATGACTAATGGTATTTATGGACACAGATATTTTGTTTATAGTAAGTTGAGGATTATTATTTAAATTAAATACAAAAGCATCACAAAGCTACAATAAATATATCTTGAGTATGCATATGTATAAAAATAAAATGAAATTTGACACCGGTGCTATTCCAATGACGGGAACAGCGACAGACTGCCGTGCGCACTTATATTCCAATGACAGGAACGTTGACAGACTAAAGGGGCGCCGGCAGGGGGGTGCCAGGTGGTGCACTTGCACAATGCACACCTTGGGAATCTCAGGATTAAATGAACCTACTTACTTTGAGTAACTTACTTTTCAACGCCCTTAACCCAACCTACAACGTGTTTTGTGACGGTCGCCGGCTGCTGCCGCAGCACAGTCACAGTTCTAACCTAACCAACTTTTGGACTTTCTGGATTGTGTTTGTTTTTGTTTTGGCGGGGGGCTGCGCCCCCCGAGCCCCCCTTTTATTTTGTAACGGTCGCCGGCTGCTACCGCAGCACGCTCGCTGCGCTCGCTCGGCTCCCTCTGTGTTGTGGTCTAAGTTCTAACCTAACCTAACCTACTTTTGGACTTTCTGGATTGTTTTTTTTTGTCTTAACCACGGATACGGAAGTCCCCCACTTCCGTATCCGTGGTTAAGTAGGCCTTCTGTTAAGTCTTTTCATTAAAAATTAATGCTCCGCAGCCCTCGCACTGCTCAGACACACGAGCGCATTTGCCGCCTTTTTCAAGAATTTACGAATCTGCAAACAATATTCTAATATCCAAATACATTATTATAATACCAATTTTCAGTTTTTAAGCTACCATATTCGCTTCCAAATGTGTATTTTTATAATGAAAGCCAATTTAGTTGCCAGTGAAGAATGTTTTATATCCCCTCGGAAAAATTAGTCGCCACATTAGGTTTTAAATAATACCTTAAACAGTTTTACACTGATCCCGCTTGATGTATTTGATACCTTACAGTAGCAGCCATTTTTTAGTTTTTTTGATCCTAGCCTTTTGTTGCTTGTATAGTTTTAATTCATGAAGCCCCAAGCGGCCACATCCGGCCGCGATAACAATGAAAAAGCTATTGTGTCTCGTTTTGCCACGACTGATGGGTTAATAGTTGCTAAGATATTTAATCACTGCAAAGTTAGTTTTTTTGTGACTTAATAGAAAGTCGCTTAAAAAAGATATCAGTTGCCGTGTTATTTATTTGCCTTAACATAATATTAAAGTGCTATCTAAAAGATAGAATACACATTACACAGATAGTACTTTAAACAAGCTGAAAAAATTGTACCGCTAAAAGCATACTTACTAACGGCTCAGCAATTACAGGGCGCGCGTCGACCGATGATGTAGAATGTAGATTGTAGAGACATACTACATACGTCAAACGTAATTTTGAGATCACTTCTAAATCAACCTACTGATTTGTTCTGTCTGTAATTGTGGTAGAATCCTACCTATTATGTTTAAATACTGTTATTTAGTATATTTCATAAATAGAGCTAACAGAGAGGTGTGACAAACTTTGACTTTTTGTGTCGAGTGCCGCAACTACAATACGTCTTGTATATTTAATTACCTATGTAGTAAAATAAGTGAATGTATTATTTTCTGTTTCCAGTTTTTGCCGAGTCTAGTCTATTGATACTTGCAACTGACTATAGAGATTACGCTGTATCCTATGTTTGTGTGGATCTTCCTGACAACCAGAAGCAAGGTATATTTTGCACCGTACCTACCTACTATACTTTAGTATAAAGTTATTAGCTCTTAGATTTAAGACCATCTACCCAAACCAGAAACTTTTAGTGCTTCTAGTTTTGAAAGTATTGCGTCACGATTTCTTTAAATTGCATGACTATAATTAATGATTTAGCATTTGGCCTAATACAAAAATAATCTCAAATCTTAATACAGTGATCTCGAAATGATTAGGCTATTAAAATTGAGCAGTAATTTCTTTTTTAACTACTGCTTATGTATGGATATAAAAAAATATTATTTAGTATTATTATCTACTAGATTTCACCCTAAACTGGAAAGGACGTGGCGTAAACGTTAACGGCAAGTACCTCTCACACCTTTGTTTCGCCGACGATATCGTCATATTGGCAGAATCGTTGGAGGACTTGCAGGAAATGTTGAACGACCTAAATGAATCTTCCCGGCGGATTGGTCTCGGGATGAACTTGGACAAGACGAAAGTCATGTTCAACGAACATGTTCTCCCGAGACCAGTTGTAGTTAACGGTGCCTTTCTCGAAGTCGTAACGGAATATGTCTACTTGGGGCACATACTGCAGGTAGGTAGACATAACTTCGAGAGAGAAACCGATAGGAGGATACAGTTAGGTTGGGCAGCATTCAGGAAGTTAAGCCACATTCTCACGTCGCGAATTCCGCAGAGCTTGAAGACGAAAGTCTTCGATCAATGCGTGCTTCCTGTTATGACCTACGGGGCGGAAACCTGACCTTTTACAGCAGGGCTAGCTCGTAAGTTTTCCGTTGCTCAGCGTGCTATGGAGCGCGCTATGCTCGGTGTTTCTTTGGCGGATAAGCTTCGAAATGAAACAATTCGTCAAAGAACTAAAGTCACCGACATAGTGCAGAGAATCACTACGCTGAAGTGGAACTGGGCTGGTCACGTAGCTCGTACAACAGACGATCGCTGGAGTAAACTTACTCTGGAATGGAGACCAAGGCTGGGAAATCGGGGTGTAGGTCGACCTCCAACTAGGTGGGACGACGATCTCCGTTTAGTTGCGGGTCCATGTTGGATGCGAGTAGCAGGAGATCGGTCATCTTGGCGTTCATTGAGAGAGGCCTATGTCCAGCAGTGGACGAATATAGGCTGATATGATGATGAGATTTCACCAGGAGACTTTTATTTAATTACAGTAACAAGTTGGATTGTGAGTAGAACCCGTCAACTGTCAGCGAACGCAACGACTGCAGTCGCACAAGTGATAAACTCGCAACTGGACTTGAACACGCAGTTCTTCATACCGGCCGACCAGAGCGATGAAGCGTGCTTCTACTTCCCCGACCCAGTGCCGAACCAGCCCGTCATCTTCAGGGGACAGTGCGACGAAAGCATTCCAGCTATGGCCAACTTTGAACCGGATAGAGTAAGTTTTTATAGATTTGCGAGTGCGAAAAGTAAAATGGAAAAAACCCATTTATATTGGTATGCTTCCTCAAGTTGGGTGAAAAGTGAAAACCCTTGTATTTGCTTGGAGATCCTATTAGGGCCGGGACACAAAAACACGATACGACGTCGTGTCGTGGGAATCTACGACGCGCATCGTATTAAGCTACGACACGACATCGTAACGTGCCACGGTACACGGCACGACGTCGCATCGTAGAAACTCACGACAGTTGCTATTCAAAATTCAAAGAAGACTCATCGTGAGTTTCTACGACGCGACGTCGTGCCGTGTACCGTGACACGTTACGATGTCGTGTCGTAGTTTTTACGACGCGCGTCGTAGATTCCCACGACACGACGTCGCATCGTAAAACGACGCCGCATCGTGGTACGACACGACGTCGTATCGTGTTTTTGTGTCCCGGCCCTTACCGTTTGGCTTTAAAAATTATTTAAGTTTATGCTTCATCAGTCTTCAATTCAGTTCATTTCAGAATCATTCAGTCGTTAAGCATGGAATTAACTAAATTAATTTCTTTTACAGTACATGGGAATCTGGCATGACATTGAGTCGTATCCATCACAATTTCAAGAAGGCACTTGTAACAATGCGGAATATACACTTGTGGACGGTGCAGTCGACGTATTTAATACTCAAGTAATAGACCAGAGGTTGGACACCATAAGAGGAGTAGCGAGGCTGGCTTCTACTGATGGTAGCGCAAAATTGGTGGTTAGCTTCCCTATAGCTGGAACAAATCGTAAGTTTTGGTGAATATTTTAAAATGAAATCCCTAGATTGTCTAATACCTTCTTTAATTATAACTGTTTTTTTTTAAATTTTTCAGTAACAACAGAAACAAATTATTGGGTTCTTGACACTGACTATTCAAACTATGCCTTAGTTTACACTTGTGCAAATATAAACGAAAACGAAAGAAGAGGTAAGTAAATATGCAACTGAAACTATGTGCCAAAATTCGTTCTCAGAATGGTACGTTTAAATATTATGATTCTCGCATTTTTACAATATGCATTTGTGCCTCGATTTCAGTTTGGAGTTGGAAACTAAGCAGAAGAAAACAATTGACTGAGGAACAAAATAATCTAATCAATCAAGTTATTGCAACTATACCTGTACTCGACCAGCGGTACTATGAAGTGAACGATCAGAGTGTGGAAGGTTGCTTCTACTTCCCAGAACCGCAGCGAGGGGTACCAGTGAGATTCCCTGGACAATGCGATGAGAATATCCCTGTGGTGGAGACATTTAATTTAGGAGAGGTAGGTTATTTATTTCATATGCTCAGTCATCATAATATTGCCTTATATGTAAGGACTAATAATATAAGGCCGGCAACGCACCTGCAGCTCTTTTGATGTTGCGAGTGTCCATGGGCGACGGTAGTTGCTTTCTATCAGGTGATCCGTTTGCTCGCTTTCCCTCTATTTTTATAAAAATAGAACATGGGTTCGTAATGCCCGATTCAGAAAGTATGAAATAAGATTTCATTACATTAATTTATTTTTTAGCTCCACCACGCATTATTAGAGAATACTAATATCTCTTGAGAGATGTAAAACCTATATAAAATACTAGACGTTCCGCGCGGCTTCGCCCGCGTAAATTAGATATTTCACAGACAAATTAGTCCACCAAAAATAGCCTATGATCCTTCACGTGGACTACTTCTTATCTGTGCCAAATAATATAAAAATTGCTCCAGTAGTTCGTAAGATCAGCCCTTTCAAATAATTTCCCCCATTTTTTCCACATTTTCCTCTATTTCTTCGCTCCTATTAGTCTTAGCGTGATAAAATATAACTTGTAGCCTTCCTCGATAAATGGGCTATTTAACACTGAAAGAATTTTTCAAATCGGACCAGTAGTTCCTGAGATTAGCGCGTTCAAACAAACAAACAAACTGTTCCGCTTTATAATATTAGTATAGACTAGTACATCATTACACAAATACCTACTATGTAAACTGAATGTCGGCAATGTTGAGTTTAATGAATATGATTTTATAGTTCACAGGTTTATGGTATGAAGTTGAAGCGTACCCGAAGGAAGAACAGACCGGACAATGTATCATACACGCAATGACGTCATCAATGAACGTCCTAAACCTTCAGTCCTCAAGTGTTACGGACCAACAACTCCAGGTTACTACCGGGACCATCTCTTTCGCATCAACCGACGGAAGCGCGAAATTGGTTATAACCATCAACAATGGTAAGTATTCTTTCATCACTGTAAATAGTAGCATGAATAATTATTGTAAACAGTAATATTATCTACATTTCTTCTTTGCTGTTTCAGGTGTACAAATACCCTATTGGATTTTACGGACTGATTACTCAAACTATGCCTTGGCGTACGCCTGTGTAAATGATGGCGAAGACTTCAGACGAAGTAAGTACACAATATTTACTTAATAAAGGCAGAATAATAAATAAATATTTCAACTACAATATTTACCTTTTTTACAGTTTACAGTTGGAAACTTAGCCGCGAGCCTCAGCTTAGTGATAATTCCATCAACGAGATTAATAATGCTACGTCCAACATTGTCGTTCTTGATGACCAGTATTTTGAAGAAATAGACCATTCAGATAGAGCATGTTTTGACTTACCTGATATTCCTGCTGGAGAACCTTTTATCATTGATGGGCAATGTGATACCAATATCCAGGGAATAGCTAATTTTGATGCAGGCAGCGTAAGGATTGATTGCTTGTATTCTCATTATTTATTAAAGCGTACTTAGTGAAATTTTTATAATCGGACTTTTTACATTTTAGTATTTAGGTCGTTGGCGACTGATTGAAAGCTATACAAGTGAATTCCAAACTGGTACTTGTAGTGATGCCACCTATTCCCTGGGAAGTGACAATACCGTAGTCGTCGTAAACAGTGAAGTCGTCAATCAGAATCTGGAGACGATCACTGGAAGTGCAGTCATATCGAGCACAGATAATAGTGGAAAACTTCTTGTGACTTTCCCTGGAGGTATAATATTGACCTATAAAATGAAACAGCATGTTTTCTCAATATAGACAAGTTTTTACCGATTTACCAGTAGATAAATCGGTGTTAGAACTTAAAGGACGATATATGATTTCCTTATTTTTATTTTAGCCCCAGAACCGATTGAATACATCATTCTGGATACGGATTACAGTAACTATTCACTTGTGTACAGCTGTTCTAACGTCAACAACCAACAAAGACGAAGTGAGTATCAAATAGTTTCCAAGATTTTTGTCAAAAGTGTGTCAAATCTTAAGATCACTGTTTTTCCATACAAATGTATTCCCCACAGAGGCGTGCAGAGGTTTTTGAGATGGGGTAAGCAGCGGTATCGGTTTAGTAGTTTTGGCGTGAAAGCAAAACAGACAGACAAACGGACAAAAAGAGATATTTTCGCATAAATTGTAATATTAGTGTGGATATAAATTAAAAACTATGTTTTCTAAACTATTATAATATATGAGTACGTTCTGTTATGAAGAAACATAAAAACGCCATCTGTTGTCACGTGTTGGAACTACAATGAAAGTTCATTTGCGTTCACATGTGTGCTAAGCTAAAATAAATAAAAACGCCATAGATGGCGTATGGCGTATGGCGTAATATAGATTGTTATATATTAGAAATGCAATGTGAATTCATTTTCATCGATATTTCCATGGAAATTAGATAGTATATTTTTGTCTTATAAAAATGTAGCCTATGTCCTTTCTCAGGCTCTAGACTAACTGTGTACAAAATTTTATTACAATCGGTTCATTTGTTTTGGCGTGAAAGCGAGACAGACAGACAGAGATAATTTCGCATTTAATATAAAGTATATAATATTATAAAATGATAAAATAAATAAGTACATGAATATGAATAACATGAAACTTTCGAGTTACTTACATTTCATTTTTGTTGCTGGTTTAATTGTTGTAACTCAGGTACACGTACCTACCTTTCGACACAAATCACAATTAGAATCTTTTCACTGAATGACAATTGTGAAAACTTGTTTTTTTTTAATTTTTAATAAACACACATTTTCAACACAAACCTCACAGTCAAGTAACATTTTTAAGAAATCAAAAAACGCACTTAATATAGAAATTAGAAACTCAGTAATAACTAATATCTAATAAACTGTTAAATGTACAAACTTTTAAATGTTAAAATAATAAAAATCTTCTAAGAAAACTATAAATATACTGGCGCAAACAAAAATAATATGTTACAGTGCTCATCACATGAAAAAATGGCCTCGCAAAATACAAAACACTTCTGTAATGTAAACAAATATAAACCGTACTAAACAAAAATGCATTATGTGCATATGTGATTAATTAGATTTCCGTCTATTATTTTTACTCGGATTATAGGCAACGAACGTATCCGATTACTTCCGAAGCGCTCGGCTAAGCTCGGAAACCATGCGGCAGGACCTGGCCAAGTAAATCGCACACGCACACACGTTTGCGAACAGTGTACGAATACGAAAATCTTAACTCACACATATAGGCGGGGTCTGCGAGACATCGAGTGCCTGTAACCACAGATATGTAGTATAATATTGGTGCGTACCTTCGCGCGGCGCGCCTAGTTACCACTTACCGACTTATGTTTATGTAGTTTTGCAAATCAATTGGTGCTATTTTATAAATGTAGGCGTTAATGTGTATTCATATTTTTACTATTAATAATAATTAAAGTCATCTAAAACGTACGAAAGTTAAATTAAAATATGTGTATAGCAAGTATTTATCATTAGGTAAGCAGTGCTTTTATGCCTTTATGGTAAGCACGTCCATGATTCCCCAATTTACTCCCTGGACAATGCGTCTAGACAAATTATTTTTTTATACAACATTGGGATCTGTTAAAGCTATGCCTCTACGTTAGATTTTTTTTTAATTTACTAATAAATAAAAAATATGACCCTTCAAAAATCGCAAAAAAATTAATGCCAGTACCCCACTAATCCACCGACCATAAAACAAATTTGAAAGATCTTTAAGATAAAATAAAAACGTAGAGGCATTGACTCACTCTTCCTGAAGATATAAAAAAAAGAATTAGATAGGCTCTAATTTGATGGAGGAATCAGAGGACTACGTGACCTCGATTTACTGTATCTGTCTCTATCACAATACACGTGCCGGCGCAGGGTGAAGCGTGATGGCAATTGTTTCTTCGTTTAAATTCTACTTAGGTAAATTATTTTAATGTTTTGTTATTTATTTTGTCCAGTTTGGAGTTGGAAAATGAGCAGATCACGAGAATTAACTGAAACGGCTATAGAGAATATTAATCGAGTGATAGATGATATTGATGTTCTAAATAACCGTTTCTATGAAGTTGTCGACCAGTCTGATGACGGATGCTTCTATTATCCCACACACGATCCAAATACGCCCGTAATTTTCCGTGGAAAATGCGACCCTAATGTAGCTGTTGTGACGGATTTCAATGCACAAGACGTAAGTAAAATTCTAAACGATAACATTTTCAATGGAAATTCTGATCATTGTATTCATCGTCAACAAATATTGGTTTCAATAAAGAAACGTAATTTTTTATTTTAGTACATGGGAAAGTGGTATGACCTCGCTTCTTACCCATCGATGTGGCAAGGTGGTACATGTAACACAGCACAGTATACATTAGTAGGAGCAACAGTTGATGTATACAACACGCAAGTTATCAATGAAACATTGGACACCCTCAACGGTGTCGCCAGACTCGCCTCTACTGATGGAAGCGCTAAGTTAGTTGTGACCTTCCCCATCGCTGGAACTGATTGTAAGTGCATTTAACTTACAGTAACTGCATTAAAAAAGAAAGAATATACGCGTCTTTATTTTATGCATCTACTACTCTTTCAACATGTACAGCTTTTTTTAATCAAAGAACATCTAATTCCAGTTACAAATGATGCTGACTACTGGGTACTTGCTACGGATTACACGACGTATGCCCTTGTATATACTTGTATAGACCTCGAAGATGGCGAAAGCAGAATGGGTAAAAATAATATTTTTTTAATTATCACTTTACGTTACATAAGTTAATGGTAGAGTAAGTATTCAGTATGGGTATTTTTCAGTATGGTCTTGGAAGCTGAGTAGATCAAAACAACTTACGACAGACGCAATTAACGTCATCGATCAAGCTATTAATAGGGTACCAGTCCTAGATAATCGATATTATAACGATAGGGATCACAGCGACGAAGGATGCTTTTACTATCCCGAACCAGAGCCAGGAGTTCCTGTGGTATTCCCTGGACTATGTGACTCTACTGTGCAGGCTATACAAAACTTTAGTATGGAAGGAGTAAGTTTCATCAAAGCTTAGATGAAAGTACGGGCTTAAAGTATGCCCCATAAAACTAATATTCTCAATTTTTTATAGTTCAGAGGAGATTGGTATGAAATAGAAGCTTACCCCAAAGAGTTTCAACCTGGACAATGTGTGAACCACGAATACACGCTTGGCACTGGCAACAACACATTGAATCTCGTTTCAACTAATGTCAATAACGAGACACTTGGTACCAGCTCAAGTATTCTTCGGTTTGCCTCTGCTCAGGATACAAGTGGAAGATTAGAACTGGTGACCACATCTAATGGCGCTGGTAAAGATGCAATAACCTTTATTATTGTCCACGATAATAAGCACAAATTATAATATTGTAATAATACTAGTACTTTCTTTTTTCAGAGACAGTAATGCCTTTCTGGATTATTGACACAGACTACAGCAGATATGCATTAGCCTACAGTTGTGTCGATGATATTGTTAATAACCGAAGAGCTGGTGAGTTATACGGTTATTTTATTAACCCATCAGTCGTGGCAAAACGAGACACAATAGCTCTTTCATTGTTATCGCGGCCGGATGTGGCCGCTTGGGGCTTCATGAATTAATTTGATGTTTTGTACTACAAGTTAGTGTACTAATGATACTATTTATTTATTCTAGTATACAGCTGGAAGTTGAGCCGATTTAAAGAGTTGTCGACTATTGATAACACCTTTATCAGTACTGCCATTAATAATGTCCAAGTGCTGGATAACAAGTATTTCGAGCCAATCGATCAGTCAGATGATGCTTGTTTCTACCTACCTGTGCACGTTCCTGGACAACCTGTCACCTTCCCTGGACAGTGTGATGAAAATATTACCGTCGTTCAAGACTTTAACGCTGCTGGTGTAAGTAGCTTTTCGAGCTTTTAAGAGTTTGACCAAAATATGGTCAATTAGGATGGATTGTAAAAGTTTATGTTTTAACGCTTTTATGTTTTTAGTATTTGAATCGTTGGCGTTTGATTGAGAGCTACCCGACACAATTTCAAGGAGGCGACTGTGTCGATGCTACATATACCCTTAACGAAAATGGTTTCATCGACGTGTACAATACGCAAGTGATAAACCAAGAGCTTGATACTATTGTAGGTAACGCAACCTTCGCTGTGGACGCTACGACAGGAAAACTTCTAGTATATTTCCCGGATAGTACGTTATCTTTTGTTTTACATCATTATTTTTACTATTATATACGTGAATGTTTAAATCAATAAAATTGCGGTCTGTTTTAGCTCCAGTTCCGGCAGAGTACTGGGTGTTGGATACTGATTATGACACTTTTGCACTTGTGTATAGCTGCTTCAACTTAAACAGCGAACAGAGAAGAGGTAGGTTTTATTTTTGTTAGTTCCTAGTAAAAATATACATTTCTATATCTGTAAATGATTATTATTATATATCAGTGTTTTCTCTAAAATAATATTTGAATTTTAAAATTAATCTTCTTGCAGTAACGAGTTGGAAGATGAGTCGCACAGCACAGTTAAGTTTAGAAGCTGAAGAAAGAATAGAAAGGGTGATGGAACGTATTCCCGTATTAAATTCCCGATACTTCGAGCCCGTAGATCAGTCAGATGCTGCTTGCTTCTACTATCCTGAGGCAACTGGTCAACCAGTGGTTTTCCGTGGGCAATGTGACCCTAATGTCAATGTTGTTAGAGACTTTGATGCTCAAGAGGTATTAAATAATATTTTCGATTTAGCTAATAGGATATTAGGGTTCATTTATTCACTTATTTACTAGAATTTATTTTTCTTTTTTCTTTGAATCGTGTTAATGGTAAATTTTCACATTTTCACATTTATTCTTTGATATTTTAGTACATGGGAAAATGGTATGATATTTCTTCGTATCCTTCTGTGTTCCAAAGTGGTACATGTAACACGGCAGAGTATACTCTAGTCGGAAATACTGTGGATGTGTTCAATACACAAGTCATCAATGAAACTTTGGATACTATAAATGGCGTTGCCAGAATTGCCAGCACTGACGGAAGTGCCAAACTAGTGGTGAATTTCCCCATCGTAGGCACTAATCGTAAGTTATTTTGTAAATTTTTAGAAGTATATCTTGTAATTAAGTATGAAGTACAGACAGAAATAAAGTAGATATTATTACTACACATAGAAAGTGTAATTATATCTAGTAATAATATATATTTTTAAGTGTAATAAAAAATATTTTCTCACTAAATAGCAATAAAATTTTATTTCCAGTCACAACTGAATCCGACTACTGGGTACTTGCTACGGACTACTATAACTATGCCCTTGTTTATACATGCGTAGATATGCCAGAAGATGAAAGTAGACTAGGTAGGTATTAGGTTACAATTATATCACCTAAAACAACTGATTATAATTAAATTTTAAATATTTTACATATAAATTAAAAATGTAAAAACCTACATTAAGTATCAAGACGTCATTTATTTCAAATTATTTTGCAGTATGGTCTTGGAAGCTAAGCAGAACCAGGCAGCTAACTACAAATGCTATAAATGAAATTAATAGTGCTATTAACGCTGTCCAAGTCCTAGACAATCGGTATTATGTCGACAATGATCACAGTGATGAAGGATGCTTCTACTATCCCGAACCAGAGGCTGGCGTTCCAGTGGTATTTCCTGGATTATGTGACTCCACCATACAGGCTATACCTAGCTTCAACATGGAATCTGTAAGCATTTAAGCAAAATATTTCCCACGAAAATTTTCTAACTCAAACACCTAAGCAGACACATTATTATTAATTAAATCGAACTCTCATTTACTTCTAGTTCAGTGGAGATTGGTATGAAATAGAAGCATACCCCAAGGAGTTCCAACCCGGACAATGCGTAAGCCACGAATACACGTCTGGTACAGGAAATACATTGAACCTCGTCTCATCTAATGTCAACAACGAGACTCTCGGAACCAGCTCCAGCGTACTCCGGTTCGCCTCTGCTCAGGATACTAGTGGAAGACTGGAATTAGTCACTACATCAAACGGTGCCGGTAAGGACAAAGTTAAAATAATTAATTATTTTTTATAAAATATGAATTTAAGTTGCTAACTATAACGAGATGCTAACTTTCTGATGGAAACTTTTGTTCTGTTTTTCAGAGACAGTGATGCCTTTCTGGATAATCGACACTGACTACAGCCGATATGCCTTAGCTTACAGTTGTGTTAATGATGTACCCAACAACCGAAGAACAGGTGAATATATGATTAACTTTAAAGATAAATTATTAAAAAAAGTTTTCTCAACGACGTTTTATTTATAAATATTAATTACATTTTAGTATACAGTTGGAAATTGAGCAGATCAAAACAATTATCATCTATTGACAACAATTTTATCAACACCGCCATGAACAATATCCAGGTGTTGGATAACAGCTATTTTGAAACGATTGATCAAACGGACACTGCCTGCTTCTATTTACCTGAGTTTGTTCCCGGACAGACAGTTACTTTCCCTGGACAGTGTGATCAAAATATAAGAGTTGTGCAAAACTTTAATGCTACCGCTGTAAGTATCTTTAATATATTACTAGCTGTCCCGGTGAACTTCGTGTTACTTTAAAACCTTCCCTGGACTTCTACAAATATTTTAAGACTAAAATCAGCCCAATCCGTTCAGCCGTTTTAGAGTTTTAGCGCGACTAACACATTTGAAAATCCATTTATATATATATAGATAATCCCACCAAAAACATAAATGTAAAAAGGAGAGCCAAGTTCAATACAAACATTAAGCTTGTCTATGGACTTCCCGTAAAAAGAATGGAGATCTAAATTAGTGCCAAGTTCTATGGAAAATCAAAATTTGTATGTATTTATAGGAACGAAATAACATTATGAACAAATAATAAAGTATATTTCTTTACTTTATTGAATATCTATAATAATTGCGGTTATTTAAATAATGTGAGATCTAAAGTAGGTTAGATTTAACTTGGCCAGTTTTCATTGCATCAGTAATTTCATAAAGTTATTGAACATTTTAATTCTGATACTGATTTGGAAATAATAACTTTGATTTATTAGGATTTTTACATATTTACTTTAAAATACATTTTGATATTCCTTTTGTTCCGTCTAGTATCAAGGACGCTGGAGGATGATCGAAAGCTACCCATCAGACTTCCAAGGTGGTGATTGTAGTGACGCAACATACACTATCAACGAACAGGGATCTGTTGATGTGTACAATACTCAAGTTATTAATCAGACTCTTGATACTATTAACGGAAATGCAGTACTAGCAACGACTGATGGTAGTGCAAAATTACTTGTCACCTTCCCCGGAGGTACATTATTATTGTACTTTGTACTTATAATAGAAGCTATGAATATAATTTAAGTTTTGGTTTACTAAATTACAAACTTCCTTATTCTAGCCCCATTTGCGTCTGAGTATTGGGTTTTGGATACTGACTATGAAAATTTTGCACTCGTTTATAGCTGTTTCAATGTCAACAGTGAACAACGTAGAGGTAAGAGTGTTTAAAGTAGCAATAATAATATTATGTTATATTTATATAAATAAATATTTTGTAGAAATTATTGTTATGAATTAAAACAATAATCTTATTTTAGTCTGGAGCTGGAAGCTAAGTCGTACAACTTCTCTTAGCACTGACTCACAGAACGCTATCAACGCAGCTGTAGATTCAATAAATGTACTGAATGATCGATACTATGAAAGGATTGACCATTCAGATGATGCCTGTTTCTATTACCCAATACCTGACGGAAATCCTGTTATATTCAGAGGCCAGTGTGATGAAAGTATAGCAGTGGTACAAAACTTTGATGCTGTGGCGGTAAGAATTCCTTATGAAACAGATTTCATAAATTACTTTTTTGAGGCACTTAAGGCCGTCAACGCACCTGCAGCTCTTCTAATGTTGCGAGTGTCTCGCAAGTGCCAACGCACCTGCAGCTCTTTTAATGTTGCGACTTGCGAGTGTCCATGGCAACGATAGTTGCTTTCCATCAGGTGACCCGTTTCCTCGTTTAGACCCTTATTTATATTTAAAAAAACTTTAAATGTGATGCTGTATTTTAGATACAATGTTAAATATAGTTTTTTTTAAATTTTCAGTACATGGGTAAATGGTATGACTTAGAGAGCTATCCGGTAGCATTCCAAGACGGTACTTGCCCTACTGCCACATACGAGCTGACTGGTGATGGAGTCTCTGTTTACAATACTCAAGTAGTGGCCCAAGAACTGGACTTCATTTATGGGCAGGCTCAACTTGCTTCTACTGACGGATCAGCTAAGCTGCTAGTTACCTTCCCAATTGCTGGAACAGACAGTAAGATTATATCCAATGTTACTAAGATAATAATATACCGGTACATTTGTTACCAAAGATATTTTTAAAACGAGCATCTTTTAATTTCAGTAATGACGCCACCGTCACCCTACTGGGTACTAGATACAGACTACAGTAGCTTTTCGCTGGTTTACTCATGTGTAAACGTTGATGAAGAACATCGCAGAGGTAAGCTCTATATTTTTACCTACCTTATAACACTGTTTTAGATATTTCAATATTTTTGGTTTTTATAACAGCGTTAACTCTTATATATGCGTTATTCTATGTAATTAACATTTTTGCTTTATTACAGTATCTAGCTGGAAGCTAAGCAGGGAGTGGTCTCTTAATCAGACAGCAGTGAACGCTATCAATGCTGCTATCGCAAGAGTACCTGTGCTAAGCCAAGATTATTATGTGACGCGAGGTCATGATGAAGAGTCTTGCTTCTATTATCCTGACAATGAAGGTGGACCGGTAGTGTTAAGCGGGAGCTGCGATATCGACAGCATTAACATCGTCTCCGATTTCGATGTCAACGCTGTGAGTAACTTTCTTTGGTACTTTTTAAGTCAGGCTTTGGTACACCACACATTCCCACCACAGTATCTCCTGTGTGGCCAGAATCGATAGCTATATCCAACCATAAAAACCCTTTGATATTATGATCTCAGGGAGCCCAAGGGACATGCTAAAGCTGTCTTGGGACCTGAAACGAAATTAATCAGAAGAAGATAGGAGGAGTAGGAAGTTCAATGTTCTTTGGTACGATGTGTTCAAAGTCTATGAAAGTAGGTTTTTAATTTCAATTATTCATCTTTCAGTTCTCTGGCAGTTGGTATGAAGTAGAACGGTACCCATCAGAACTACAGTCAGGTGATTGTGTGGCGAACGTCTATGAAGTTGCCGGAACAAATTCATTTGAAGTTACGATGAGCATCGTAGACAATGAACGCACCACAGTCGTGACTGGTCCAGCTACTGTGACAGATAATCGAGGCATTTTAGATGTCAACTTATCTAATGGGGCAGGTGGTAAGTTATTTATAATCACATTGATTGTTTTTTCATTGTTTTGAATTTTATATTCCGTTAAAGATATCTTTTTAAGACTCGGAAAATAAATATTTGCTGTTTCTCTTTCAGTAAGTTTCGCTGGAACCATGTACGTGGTTGATGTTGAATACAACGATTTCGCATTGCTATACGCATGCGCTGATGTTGGCAATAGCAGCAGACAACGTAAGAAATATTTAATAATTTTCTTTGCTTTTTAAATGATACTATAAACCATTACACTTTTCTTACGTTTTATGGAAAACATTAATTACACGTTTTTCTCACAGTCTACAGCTGGAAGCTAAGCAGATCACAGGAAGGCTTATCTTCTAACGCCAATGAAAGAATTGGGGCACTTGTCAACAGTACCGTAGATTTGTTCAATGGTTATTATGAAGAGACTGATCAGACTCTCAACGGTTGCTTCTACTATCCGGAATATGAAGGCGGACCTTCAATAGACTTAATTGGACCTTGTGATGAAACTATACAAGCAAAACGAGACTTTGACCCAGGAAAGGTAAGAGATTTTACAACAGGAGATTAGTCATTAAAGGTCGCATTCAGAGACGTCTAATTATGATTTAACTTTAATTGAACTAAGAGTTTGACAAATGGCATCAAAATCTTCATTTGATTACACTTAGGGCCTGTTTCACCACTTTCTGATAAAGTGCCGAATAGGCTATTCACAACTTGTTTGACAGATGCTCCATACTGCATCTGTCAAGTTAAGTGGTGGATAGCCTATTCGGCACACATCAGGAAGTGGTGAAACAGGCCCTTAATCAATTAATATTAATTGTCTCAGTGGGGCAGTTAAAGTAAAAAAATGTTCAGTAACCGCCTCGTATACCAGTGATATATACTCGTAGATATGTATAGCATAGTAAATAGTACCTCTAATTAACGAATAATCTTTTAGTACCTCGGCCAATGGTATGAGATCGCCAGCTATCCTCAAGCATTCCAAGATGGCGAATGTGCGCGTGCGATATATTCCCTCGGCGACGACGTCGTGGATGTATTCAACACTCAAGTTGTTAACCGCACCCTGGATACCATGACTGGAACTGCTGTCGTCGCTTCTACAGATGGCAGTGGATTGCTGTCAGTCACTTTTGAACTCGCAAATGGAAGTAAGAATAAAATTAAAGTATTACGGAAACCTAATGCTAAGTAATCACACACGGTTTTGCTCGATTGAGTAATAACGTCAAGCAAAACCCGCGGCTCGGACTTTTGTCCACACATTCAGCATCGCTCGATAGTTTTACTATAAATCGATACATTTAATTCCATCAAGATTACTCGATGCGAGCCTTCGAGCTGTTAGTTTTGCGGTCCACACAGTAATTATTACTCGATTTGGAGTAAAACTATCGAGCAAAACCGTATGTCAGTACTTAGCATAAGAGTGGATGAAATAAAACCATAATAAAATATGCGGGTACATAATAATTAAAATATTATTCGTATTTCAGTTGTCAACGTCGCAAATTACTACGTACTAGAAACAGACTACGAAAGTTTTGCGCTGGTGTACAGTTGCAGAAACTTAGATAACGGAAATAGACAAGGTAACTTGGACATAGGCCTCTCTCAATGAACGCCAAGATGACCCTTAATATTAAACTTAAATTCTAACTCACAGCATTTTTAGCACATTTATTAGAAATTAACACAATATTTCAATCTTTTAGTTACAAGTTGGAAACTCAGTCGCGGTCCAACAATAAGCAGTGAAGCGGAGGAAATCATGAAGCCATTCATTGATTCTACCCAGGGACTGATAGAAGAATACTATCAACCGACTAGTCAAACGGAAGACTCTTGTTTCTACATACCAGAAGTTAACACAAATAAGGCTCCTGTCTTCCGTGGTCGATGCGAAGAAATATCTGGAATGAATGGATTTGATCCCCAGAGGGTAAGTGTAATTCTTGAAAATTTGCTATACTGTACTCGGCGAAACATGGCGGTAGCGGTCGTGACTACCTGTCAAAAACTTGTCATTTTCTATACATATAAACCGCGATTGACAATGAAGTGTCAGATGTTGTCAATCGCGGCTTTGTATTATAGAAAATGACAACGTATTTAGCATATTGTGTGGGTAGAGAAAAAAAAGATTAGCGATGTCTCATCCTTGGATATTTTATTAATTATAAATATTATTGTCCTTCACAGTATGAAGGATGGTGGCATGAAATCGAGCGGTATCCAGTCGACGGCAATGTTGGTGACTGCATCAGTTCAGACTTCAGCGCTGTAGGCAACCAATACCAAGTCGTCGATACCAGCGTCTTCGACCTCGTCGCTGAGAGTACTACCAGTACAGTCACAGTGACCAGTGATGGCAGACTCACGAAGACTTACAGCGATGGACGTGTTGAATGTATGTAGCCAAAATTGATTAGGCCAAAATAGATAGAACTTTTTATAACGTATTCATAATAGCGGCCGCACTCAGAACTAATGATGAATTAATGTCAATTGAACGAATCGTTCGACATAATTAATAATTATAATGTATAGAGCTTAATAAGCTCCATACATTATAGTAAAATTATGACGAATGACATGTCAAAATCTTAATTTAATTTCAGTTATGTAATTGAGTTAAGTAAAACGTTTGAGTTGAGTGCCGCAGTAAAACGTTTTATCTTCAAAATGAAGACTTTCCAGGCCATGAATCTCTCTTACATTTGCAATCTATCTTAGAACCGTTACATAAAATATTTGGTAGTGCACAGAAATTACAATATCTTGACATATTTTTAGACCTTCTTGTTATAATTTCAGACGTATGGGTGCTTGCGACAGATTATGATACTTATTCTCTATTATACTCTTGCGAGAATATTCCTGACAGTGAATATATGAGAGGTAAGTTTGTTTTTATTATAAAACTAGCTGTTCCGGCAAACGTTGTTTTGCCATATAAAGTATTTCGCCAATATTATTTTATTGAAGTGACTAAATAAAGTATGTCACAATGGCAACGTCCATCGCTATCCCGTCGGACAAACAATAGCGCCGTCAGTCTCGAGTTGTAATAATTTACTATTATTTATTCAACAAATTCAACATTCAATCAATATTAAAAGTAGCCATTAGCCGATTCTCAGACCTACTGAATATGCGTATAAAATTTGGTAAAAATCAGTAAAGCCGTTTCGGAGGAGTACGGTAACTAACATTGTGACACGAGAATTTTATATAATATAAGAAGATAAAAAAATATGTTCTATTCTGACCTAATAAATGTTTTTTTTTGTAGTATGGAGCGCGAAACACAGCAAAGCAAGAAGTCTAACACAAGCTGCGCAAGAATCTATGGCACCATTTATTGCTGCTAATAGAGTGCTGGAACCACAGTTCTATCTGGCAGTAGACCAAAGTGACGACGCCTGTTTCCATTATCCCGAACAGAGTGGAGACCAGGTGATCCTGCCTGGACAATGTGATGAGAATATACCAGTTCAACAGCAGTTCGATCCAGCACAAGTAAGTTTACAGTCACCTTAAAATCTAGTTAACTTATAATATTTGAAATAATAAAATTTCTTAATCTTCAAATTTTTTTGAGTTAAATTTTTAAGCTATGGCATAGCTTTTATCGTGGGCTTTGAGTGTGGCGGCTGAATCAAGAAATTCCATAATAAAAAATCGAACACCCCCCCCACTCGTCGGTCGATGCGGCGTTGCCAGATTTTGGTACGGTGTTTGTGTGCGTGCGACTAGACGTATGCGAATTATAATTGCATAAGTTAATAAAAAATGCTATGCAATAGCTTTACCCGGAGTGCCACACGTATTTTTAACCCCCGACCAAAAAGAGGGGTGTTATAAGTTTGACGTGTCTGTCTGTCTGTGGCATCGTAGCATCTAAACGGGTGGACCGATTTTGATCTAGTTTTTTTTTTATTTGAAAGCTGACATGACTGAGAGTGTTCTTAGCTATAGTTCATCATCATCAGCCTGCTCATTGCTGAAATATCACGGTTTATCTGGTTCGTGGTAGGACGATAAGCAACTTGCAGTCGTTTGATGGGTTTTATATTTTGCATTCTGGTTCGTGACACTTATGAATATATACACATTATTGGAAAGTTGACCTGGTGCTGCAGCATCACCTGGTAATCAATAGGATATCCAACTCCTCACCAACTTAGAGCAGAGGTTTCGTGTTTGGGCTCATTTTAATTGCGACTACCAGTAAGACGTAGATATACAGTAAATATTTGCATGCTGCTGCTGCAGCATCACCTGGATTCTATAGGAGCCGAGCTCCGTATGAACCCGAAGTGGAGGTTTCATGTTTGGGCTCATATTGACGGCCTCATCCAAGAGGACATATTTTATTGATGGTATTTATTGGGATATGATCCAGATGATAGGAATTATTTTGCACAAGTTTAAAAAGCATAAAATTAAATTAAATTAAGAAATAAAAAAAAAACCCGCCAAAAAACTTTAAAAAGTAATGAAATAATATTTACTGACTTTAAGTTTAACACATTCCTTAAGGTACAATTCCGTGCATCGCGATCGATCGCAGTCGTGCACGACCTACGACTGTCGTCGGACGCTCGCGACCATAGTCAACATATGAAAATGTATGACACCGCTTCCGAGGCCCGAGACTGACGCGCGCGGCCTACGACTGTCGTAAGCCGCGCGCGATCGTGTCTTGAAGTTATGACAGTCGCGCACGACCGACGACAGTCGTAGGCCCCGCGCGACCGTGTCAAAGTTATATGGCACGATCGCGCGCGGCTTACGACAGCCGTAGGCCGCGCGCGTCAGTCGCGGGCCTCGGAAGCGGTTCCATACATTTTCATACGTTGACTATGGTCGCGAGCGTCCGACGACAGTCGTAGGTCGTGCATGACCGCGATCGATCGCGATGCACGGAATTGTACCTTAAGAGTAAAGTAATATTTTAGTCCATAATTGTTGTCAAGGTGTGTCGGGGGACCGCTTATATAGATGTTTGATTTCACATAACAATATAGTTTAAGGATCAGTTCACAGCGACCCGAATCGAGAGAATCAGCGACTATTATGGCGATACAAAATGCAAAAGTCGCTGTTGTGGTAGTTTACTTGGCGGTCCCCCGACACATCATGACAACAATTATGGACTAAAATATTACTTTACTCTTAGGAATGTGTTAAACCATAGTTTCTCAACCTTATTTTGCTCACCGCTCACTTTGAGAATATGTTTTTTTCTAGAGCCCCCATCTTAATTTTACTTACCATCTGTCGCGAGTTTAAAACAGCTATTGCCACGATTATATTTAAACGTAAGATATTATATATCCTATTTTTGAGTTTAAAATGAAGAATGAAAGAAGAATGTTTCAATGGGTTATGGGAGCAATTAAAACGCATGCTTAGTTATATTGAGCAATATTTTGCGTATATAATACGTGCACACGTGATAAAAATGATTACAATACCTACAATAACAAAAATTCAATGACATTAATTTTTATTTTACTTTAGTACCTACGTGATTAGCGTGTATTTTTTGCCTTTTTAGACTATATTTTTTTAATCTACCCACGCCCCATCTGCGCCATCTCAATGTCCCCTAACTTTCTCTGGGTCTCTACTGCCCCCCCGAAAGTCTCAAACGCCCACGTTGAGAACCTATGTGTTAAACTTAAAGTCAGTAAATATTATTTCATTACTTTTTTAAGTTTTTTGGCGGGGGTTTTTTTAAATTTCTTAATTTAATTTTTCGAAATTGTTACTATCGTTATTTGATTTTTTTAATCTTTAATTTTAAATTCTCTCTAATCTGACATACTTGATCCGACAAAAAGTGGGTCCATTTTTATTAATTTTGGCAGTAGTTAAAATATCGCATTTTCACAGTACACAGGGACATGGTATCAGATAGAGAGGTACCCTCAGATCCACGAGAGTGGATCTTGCATCGGTGCCAGGTACACGCTGGACGAGGACACTGGCGTAGTGACTGTCCTGAACTGGCAAGTGATCGAGGACGCACTAGACACAGTTACTGGAACAGCTACTGTGAATTCAACTGATGGTTCCGCTAAGCTAGTTGTCAACCTGCCCATCCGATTTGGTGATGACGGTAAGTCGATCTTAAACAAAGCATTTAAAAGAAAAACTTTCGTATTTCATAATGAGAGATGGAATCTTAAGTAACTAATTAAAGTAAACACTTATTGCCTATGTGTATAATTGAACATTTAATTCAAGTTTTACATCCAAGTTACTAAAACTCTTTATAAAGCTTTGATAGGAAATGTGAGATAAAAATATGGCACTTGCCGAATGACAAACGTGGTATACAGTGGCAGGGCAAGACCAAAATTTTATGTGGGCGAGATATATTTTGCGAGGCCCCCTAGGCCGAAATGGGTTATTTTTAGACAATCATTTTTTTATAAATAAAATTTGAGTCGCAAAACGCGTAAATTCCCAAAAAAATCAGCTTCGGGCACAGAATATATATTAGTAGTGCCTCGGGGTCCAAGAGGAGCGAGGCCCCTTGGACCGCGAGGCCGCGGGCGGTCGTCCACATCGCCCACGCCTTGCGCCGCCTCTGGTGGTATATCCTCTGTCGGAGATTCAGTTAGTTTTTTTTTTTTACAGAAGAGAATCCCACCATGGTGTCGATGTGGCTTTACGTGTTGGAGACGAACTACCTCTCATACTCGGTGGCTTACAGCTGCGTTAATGTAGGAGACTTCCACCGATCGGGTAAGTTATGGCACTAGTTTGGTTACACTGCGGAACGACCTTAATGCATAGGCAACTTTTATAAACACCTGTGGTTTCTAAATCTGGGAAACACTATCAAATTCTTGAGGTCTAAAAGTGACTTAAAATTTTAAGGATTAGTATGCATGTATGTCTGTGTAATTGCGATTGTCTGAGAGGTAGCGGTAATCACCTAGGTACTCTACAATATATATCTTCGCTGCTCCGTTTTCGGTCCACTTGTTTTGTCATATCCATGCTAATATTATAATTAATGCGAAAGTGTGTCTGTCTGTCTGTTACCTCTTCACGCTTAAACCACTGAACCGATTTTACTGAAATTTGGTACAGACATACTTTGAGTCCCCGGGAAAGGACACAGGATACTTTTCATCCCGGAAAAATGTACGGTTTCCACGCAATAAAAATGAAATTGTGTATGTGTACCACCGGGAAATTGATACATTGGCAGCAGACAGACCCACGTCATTTGGTCGGATCATGTCAATTCAATGTTAATTGTGATCTGTCTGCTGGGTCTGAAATAACGCAACCAAATTACATAGGTCCGCCTATGAATCAACTCTGATAGTACAAATAAAAACACAACGATTGAATTGAAACCAATTAATCAAGTAAAATCTTTTTTCAGTTGGCGTATGGAAGCTGAGTAGGACTCGTAGCATGCTCGAAGCTGATGTCACGACCATCAACGCGTTAATATCACGCAGACCGGAGCTCCACCAGCCTTACTTCATCCAGGTGGAACAGAGCGAAGACTGCGACGAGCCCAGTTCGGCGGCGACTGTCTACAGTAGTATTATTGTATTGTTACTCTGTGTAATCGTTAATGCCCTATCTTAATGTAGTTATTTATTTTTATTTATTTTTATTACTAAAATAAATAGCAAATAGTATAAAATTCTTTTTCCTCTCCTGTTTCTAACCTAAAGTTGATTTGAGCTTCTATAAAATGGGTAAGTCGCCTATCCTATCACACCAAAATTATCCGAAACAACAAATCCAGCCTAGACTTTTAAAATAATTGGCAAAGTGCGAGTCGGACTCGCGCACGTCCATTTCATCCACGAGCAAAATTAAGTCAAAAATTGTGTTTTTTGTACGGGAGCCCCCCTTAATTTTTTATTTAATTTTAAAATTCAAGTAACTATCTACCTGTTGCCGTTATTGATATCTAGCAAGATATATAATACTAGCTGTTGCCCGCGACTTCGTCCGCGATAACGTAGTATAATAACAAAGATGGATAGTTTTCCCCTTTTTGTGGTTCCTTATACAAAGGGTAAAAACGGGACCCTATTTAAGCAAACGTCAAACGCAAACGTCAATAAACTTTCATGTTTCTAACTCAAGAAATTACGGACTTTCATTGAAACTTTCTACCCCAATTTCACCCCCTGGGGGTAGAATTACCAGAAACGCTTAAATACGTATCCATTCGTTTTTAATCAGTAGCACAAAAATAAAGTTTCATGTTTCTCACTCAAGAAATGACGGACTTTCATTCAAAGTTTTAACCCCAATTTCACCCCCTTCAGGGTAGAATTTCCAAAAACACTTAAATACCTATCCATTCATTTTTAATCAGCAGTCCAAAAATAAACTTTCATGTTTCGAACTTAAGAAATGACGGACTTTCATTTAAAATTTCAACCCCTATTTCACCCCCTTGGGGGTAGAATTTCCAAAAATGCTTAAATACGTATCCATTCATTTTTAATCAGTAACCCAAAAATAAAGTTTCATGTTTCTAACTCAAGAAATGACGGACTTTCATTCAAACTTTCAACCCCTATTTCACCCCCTTCGGGGTAAAATTTTCAAAATTCCTTCCCTAGTGGGTGTCTACTTAATATAACAACCCTACTCACCAAATTTCGTGGCTGTAACTTTAACAGTTTTTGCTCAGCGATGATGAACCAGTCAGTCAGTCAGTCAGTCAGTCAGGACATGTAATTTTATAAGTATAGATAACAACAAAATACCTATACTATGTTTTTAGTATATTTTGTTGTTATAGCGGCAAGAGATATGTAACAATATTATACTCGTATTATCTGTAAAAATTTCAACTCTAGCTATTACCGTTCTTGAGTTACAGCCTGGAGACAGACAGACGGACAAACAGACATCGAAGTCTTAGTAATAGGGTCCCAATTTTACCCTTTGGGTACGGAACCCCAAAAAGAACAGCAAGTTAACATTATTGTAAAAAAAAGGATAAATAATAATTGTTTATGACTTTATTAGTATTAGAGCAATGTTAGATAAGCGTAAAATAAATCTTTAAAACATTTAACTCTATACTAGTCTATATCTATACTTATCTATGCTAATATTATAAATACGAAAATATCTCTGTCTGTCTGTCTGTCTCGCTTTCACGCTAAAACTACTGAACCGATTGTAATGAAATTTTGTACACAGATAGTCTAAAGCCTGAGAAAGGACATAGGCTACTTTTTAACTGGAAAGAGGGGTTGTAAGGGGGTGAAAAAGCGTAAATTTGTTCAAATTAAGTTAGTTCCAAAAATTCATAATAGATGGCGCCGTGCGTCTCCTACATCGCACAAGCGCTTACCCAAACGTGTTTCTATAAGAGGTGGTAAGGATGAAGAGGCCTTTTACGTTTCTTAAAGTACTATATAGAAGAGTTGTTTTTCGACTTCGACCCCACTCCCCAGTTTTTAACTCCCTACGCAAAAATAGGGGCGTTTTAAGTGTGACGTGCCTTTCTAGTTTCTGTCTGATGTCTGTAAAGTGTAAACATTGAAGTTCGAAGTAAGCGTACCGCGGAAGCATACTCTGTCGTGCAAATTTTGCAAATTGCAGTAATGTAGCCTACATGGTTCAACGGGAACTACCTACTATATAATAAAAGTTACTCTATGACGGGAACTACCGCACGCTATAAGCTGAAGTCCACGCGGACGGAGTCGCGGGCAACAGCTAGTACAAGATAAAGCGTTGTAGCAACAGTCGTTATTATGATATTATGATCATGAGTCAAAGCGATTTTATTGAACCTATGAATTAACTATTATTATTGCATCTTCAGTGACAAATTAATATGTATTAAAGACTCAAGTTTTGTAATTTGATTGTAAGAGCATTTTGTTATTTATCTGACCGAAACCCGACCACGTACCTACATTTCAAAGTTTAAAGGCCAAACCGAATACGAAGATATCATAAAAATCAGTTATGTCAATAGGAAAATATTATGTTCAGTGCCGTAAATAGCTTTTTTTGCGCCCTGTGCGAGCTTCTATGACTGCACCCTTGTTTTTTAACCGACTTCCAAAAAGAAGGAGGTTATGTTCGACTGTGGATAATTTTTGAAGTGAAAACTTCTTTAGCGGCGTTGAGCACTTTTGTGGGATGGGTAAAAACTGTGAAACTCGCGTCAGATTCTCATGCTGATCGAAAAACCAAGGAAAAAACGTAGGACGGTTGGAGAGTAGTGTTGTAACATCGAAATCGATTAATCGAACAATCGATTGTTTTTTTTCGATTGTCGATATTTTTAATCGATTGTAAGGGTTTCGATTAATTAATTAAAACGATCGTTATTTTTTTATTTTTTTTAATCGATTTTCATAAAAAAATGGGTTAAAAAAAATGATGCATGACGTTAATAATCAAGTTTTCACTTCTGCCGGCACTTCCAGAGTGCAACCCGTCTTTTTTTTACTACATTGGGAAACATCTCTGGGTCGCAGCGGGAACTTATCGGAAGCAATTCGAAAAAATAAGAGTCTGCCTGGTCTGGCCATTCTTGCGCCCCCCAGAGTGTAGACTCTGGGGGGCGCAAGAATGGCCAGACCAGGCAGACTCTTATTTTTGCCACCAGTGCCACCGGTGGCACCGCCCTATTTACGGCACTGATCATGTTTCCAAAACAAATGAAATTTAGATAATTAGTAAAAAAACAACAACCAAAAGAAAAAGCATCTAAATTATCTTCACTTTTTAGAAGTCCGAAAGTATACGGATAGCGGTAGACCTTTAACGTTTGACCCGAGATAAAAGTGAAAAAATTTATATATACCAGCACCGGATACTTTGTTGTCAGTCAGATCTGAACCTTTGCAACCATGTACCGATTCGTCCTCCTCGCCCTGGTGGCTGCAGCAGTTGCTGAACACCACCACACCTGTTCCCCGGTTGACACCGTCGCTGACTTCAAATATGACGAAGTAAGTTCTGACAAAGATTTTTAAATATCATAATATTATGGTGTAAGTAATTTGGTCATGATCAATGATATTCTACTTATACAGATCTGTTACGTTCATACTATTTTCCGGCTTAAATCTCTTCCGAACAATTTTCAAATTCAAAATTGGACACATTGACAAATTTGACAGATAAGTGAAACTAAAGATACGAAATGACATTTACATGAAAGAGACAGACTAAAATATATAAGACGACCCAATTGGGTCGTATTTCAAGCTTCACAACGCGCGCGGTAGTGACATATCTGCTTTGAGTTTTTTTATATAATATATCATTGGTCGTGATATATCTATCTCAGCCGATAGTTTACGACCAGTATTGAATTCGCATAACCCGATCAAATACCAAATGTTCACTATCTGCCCATGAATCAATTTCTTCGATGTTACAATAACATGTCATTTAAAAACTCAAATATAGCTTCTTGTTGTACGGTTCTCTATATTCTTGTTAAAACATACTCCGATAATATTACAGTTCGCACAAGGTACATGGTACGAGCTAGCCAGATACAAGAACACCGCTAAAGAGCAGGGCATGTGTGGCAGGGCTGAATACACTTTGGAAGGAGAAACTTTCAAGATCAAGAACTGCAACGTCCTTAACGGCAAGGAGAAATGCATCGACGGAGTCGGCAAACTGGACCCTGAGGCGGCCAACCACGGAAAACTGATCTGCTCATACCCTTACGGACGTAAGTATATAGTCTACTATATTTTTAAAATAATCAGTGAAGTCCTCAACAAGGCAACTAAGACACTCGAGTGTTCTGTTAGTGTCTTAGTTGGCTACTACTAAGACACTAACAGAACACTACCTAGTAAGAATGCCTAAAAAATAAGAAGTAAATAAAAATATAACTTTCTTCGATCACGCATTAGCGTACAAAGTAATCGTTATGGCCGTGCCCCCAACGAAATTGTTAAATATACGTAACGTCTTCTTCTCTTCTCCAGCTGGCGGAAAAATGGTGGACAGCAAACTGAACGTCATTGCTACTGACTACAAGACCTACGCCATCCTGCACTACTGCAAACACGACGAGGCTAACAACATTCATATGGGTAAGTGTCTTGTAATGATACTAAAGTTAACGTGTAGGAATAATAGGTGGCAGGCAGCTGATCGAAGACAAGTTTATGATTGGTGACACCAATTTGCAGCACCATCGTTGGGCACGTTTCTGATATTGTCAGTAAAGCTTTTCTTAGCATAGCAACAAAGACGACTTATGAAATCTCCTTTTTATAAAAGCGATTCTTAGATTCTTATTTTCTACTAATAGTAGGTACGGTAATACATAATAATATCTATGGACGCTTCACACCACGTCTGTCTGGCCCCGTGCTAAGTACCCGAAGGACTTGTGTTACAGGTACCAGACAACGGAAATAAATATTTAATACTTTTATACTATACAATATATATTTAAGATTTTTATTATATCATAATCATACACATATTTAATACACATCCATGACCCAGGAACATTGAAAACTTTTTGTTCCGTCGGCGGGATTCGAACCCGCGACCCCCGGCATGAGCGCTGACAACGCGCTCAACCACTGAGCCACGGAGGTCGTCTAATAGTGATTAACTGATTATATACTTATTATTCTTTGTCAAGGATCAATGTTGGTCAAATAAAATTAGCTGATGAATTATTTTCATTTCTTACAGACCTCTCCTGGGTGCTGGGTAGATCCAAGACCATTTCCCCCGAAGACAGGGAAAAGGTTATCAAAATCATCAAGGACTCTCCAGTCCTTGAGGAAAAGAAATACGAAGAAGTTGACTTTTCCGAAGAAGCTTGCAAAATCACTGCCTAATCTATTAAAGTTACAGATATCCTGATCGTCGCCATAAATAAAATTATTCTAGCCATCCGTTTCACTTTATTTGCCTTTAAATTCGTTTAAAAATATCTAAATTCTAAATGGAGTAACGTAAATGAACAGATATATTATTTTCGTTAATATATTGGTTGTATTGTGTATAAATACTATTTATTTAACACACATCCCAATCATATCTAAACATATAATAAATCTGTAGAAATGTCAATTCTGTACATTAAGGATATTCAAAAAATAATAAGCGGAGGGTGTCACAATATCGCTATAGAAGCCGAAAAGTTAGTTAGTTTTTTTGTCTGTCTGTCTGTCTGTCTGTCTGTCTGTCTGTCTGTCTGTCTGTCTGTCTGTATGTTTGTTCCAGCATCACACGAAAACTACTGATCCGATTTGAATGCGGTTTTCGCAGATATATTTGTCTTCTTCCAACTTAACATCTGGTGTATAAAAAAATTTCTCCCCACCCCTCTAAAGGGACGAAAGAGGGGGTCAGATTGTGTATAAGACTTTTGCTTTAACACGAAAACTACTGATCCGATTTGAATGCGGTTTTCACAGATATATTTGTCTTCTTCCAACTTAATATCTGGTGTATAAAAATTACCCCCCCCTTCACCTCTAAGGGGACCAAAGAGGGGGTCAGATTTTGTATCAAACTTTTTTCTCTATTGGACTTACTTCATATTATTAACTGTTTTTCCAACTTAACATCTGGTGTATAAAATTTTTCCCCCCACCCCTCTTAGGGGACAAAAGAGGGGGTAAGATTTTGTGTCAACTGATGAAGTAGAAATACTTTAAATGGCAAAACAACGTTTGCCGGGACAGCTTGTCAATACTATAACTTTAGGGATGCACCTACGGATACACTAATTAAACAATTTATATTACTTCTCTCGTATTGGTCTTGTATTTCGTAGAAATTTTGCAGTAATACTGTGACTAATATTTTATATTTTAATCATTGAAGGGTTCAAACTTCGTGGAACTTTATGGAAGTGAAGTCTTGTAATTTCACTCTGTCCGTCAGTCCGGTACAATACTCGTCTGTCTTTCCTCCCTTAATAACTACAGTAATAATTCTAAACATTACACTTTTACTAAATTTTGGACAGCTAGATAACAAGATGATTTTTAATCGCGTATTTCTGTTTAATACGAGTACGCGCTCAGTATCAGCCTATATTTTATTGACTACATTGACATCATGCTGTACATAATTATTGTGATTTTGCACACCACCCTAAAATATTGAAACTACGCTACGAAGATAGTGGTCCAATATTTGTTTTGCACACAGCACCAAACTTAATGATTAAACAAAATAATTTGAGGGGTGTTATAAGTTTGACGTGTCAATCAAACTTATAACACCCCTTATTGTATAGAATTTCGATGGCACCCGGCCTCCTAAGGTGGTTCGTTTCCCATACAAAAAAACAATCGACATTAATTAGCTAATTTCATACTATTACTAGGTACATAAATTTAAATGCACATCTATTTATTTTGCAATACCATTCCCGCGAAATAATATATTTAAAATACTTTATTTCACACAGAAGTCACATTTTTATTGATTTTTCTTATAAAAAGTGACATTTGTGGCTTATGTCACTTTTTATAAAAAAAACCTTAACCCATCCTTAACCCTTAAGCATTATCACTTTATTTTGTTACACCCTGTGTAGGTCCATAATTCAAGACGTGAGTGGAAGAATAAGGTAAGTAACATGAAAAAACTTCCCGTTTTTTTGCTTAAATGGAGGCTTTAGGGTCGGAAAATTTATTTGAAATAAAAAAAACTGTGGAGTTTATTTGTAGCCAGATATATTAGCTAGGTCACAAAGTAGATAAGTCACAAGTTTTATGAAAATAATAAGGGAAAAAATGAGTTATTGTCCGTATGTTACGAAATGTTACTTATTCGATTCTTCCACTCACGTCTTCAATTATTACTTATTAATAGTTTGTTATAAATGTTTAACTCTATTTTTGTGGATAAATGACCACTACCACCAAAAATACTAACGACACTAGAAATACTAACAATCCCCTGACTACCTACAGGGTGCAATTAAACCTTCATGCCAAATTTTGATTTATATTGATCCTCGTTAAAAATAAAAATACACGTATTTTTTCTTTTATAATCACTCAGTACTAAAATGTTGAGAAATAGCTTCCGAAAGTTATTCTAAAAAACACTAGGTACCTACAATTAAAATGGAC
Organism: Polyommatus iphigenia; assembly: GCA_963422495.1. NCBI lineage: Eukaryota > Metazoa > Arthropoda > Insecta > Lepidoptera > Lycaenidae > Polyommatus > Polyommatus iphigenia. The sequence goes on along the minus strand of OY730181.1, from coordinate 16,516,043 downwards.
ACGATGCGTCGACCGCGCGTGACTTGCCCCCGCGCGCGCGCCTCCACCCGCGTCACCCACGCTCATTCCCCCGCGCCGCGAGTTCTGCAACGATTTTAAATAGGATATATATTTTTTTGATTAAATGGACTCTCCTAATGATACCTAAGCCCTGGAAAAAAATTGGCAGGAAGGTTTAATTGCAACCTGTATACTAGTATGTGTGATGTGACAAGTAAATACCCTCATTTACTGAAATCACAGTATTGTTTAGAAAAGTGATCCCAAACCAACTGTCTTTGATCTATGACGGTGGAATTGAGGAAAGCGTCGATTGTGTTCCTGGTGTCTGGCGATAGCTCCGGTGTCCTTGATAAAATCCAAATAAATTCTGCAAAAGAATGACGTTAATGCAATAAACCAATTACTTTTAAAGTTGCGTTGCTGGCATATTCAGTGATTTCTATTTTATTTCTTGTTGGTACCACTATTGACGTTGCAATTACCTATAATAATTTGTCTAGCAATCACTTAAAACTTTTACAGAAAGTAGTTTTATCTGAATTGCTTCTCCAAATATAATTTTCATTACTTTCATGATTCATCCCGTCTTTTTTCGAGACTCAGAGAAGCTATCTCCATACCAAACTTAAATCACATCGGTAATATTTATAACTAGCTGTCCCGGCAAACTTTGTTTTGCCATTTAAAGTATTTCTACTTCATCAGTTGATATATACAAAATCTTACCCCCTCTTTTGTCCCCTAAGAAGGGTGAGGGGAAAAATTTTATACTAACACCAGATGTTAAGTTGGAAAAACAGTTAATAATATGAAGTAAGTCCATTAAAGAAAAAAGTTTGATACAAAATCTGACCCCCTCTTTGGTCCCCTTAGAGGGGTGGGGGTTTAATTTTTATACTCCAGATATTGAGTTGGAAGAAGGCAAATATATCTGCGAAAACCGTATGCAAATCGGATCGGTAGTTTTCGTGTTAAAGCAAAAGTCTTATACAAAATCTGACCCCCTTTTTCGTCCCTTTAGAGGGGTGGGGGAAATTTATTTATACACCAGATGTTAAGTTGGAAGAAGAATAATATATCTGCGAAAACCGCATTCAAATCGGATCAGTAGTTTTCGTGTAAAAGCAAAAGTCTTATACAAAATCTGACCCCCACTTTCGTCCCTTTAGAGGGGTGGGGGGAATTATTTTTATACACCAGATGTTAAGTTGGAAGAAGACAAATATATCTGCGAAAACCGCATTCAAATCGGATCAGTAGTTATCGTGTGATAGTGGAACAAACATACAGACAGACAGACAGACAAAAAAACTGACCACATTTTTGGCTTCTATAGCGATGTAGTGACACCCTCCGCTTATTATTTTTTGAATATCTTTAATGTACAGAATCTTCATTTCTACAGTTTTATTATATGTATAGATATCAATATATTGAACATAATATCGAGGGATATGTTTCAGGTGCTAAGCTTACCATGATGGAACTTCCTCTTACTGTCATGCTTACAGTGGTGTACTATACAGTAACTGTCGTAGTCTATACTCAACACATCCGCATCGAACGTAGTTTCATTTTCAGATGCTGGAAATAAAAATAAGTATGATAATCGTTATATAAATGGTGCTTCACAGCGCTTAAAATTTATAGAGTTAATTTTAACCCATCAAGCCCCGTACGAGCACCGGTGATCGCGACAACAACAATAGAATACAATAGCATTTCCGAGAATCCCCGATCGAAGGATTAAGTTTAAGATAAATAAAAATATATCATATCATACATTTCATGAATATATCACTAAACAAAGTTAGAAACATCCTAATGATCCTAATAACTAAATAGCAACGACAGTAAGCAGGTATTTACTTTTATACCAGGCGTTTTGTAAAATCCGATCCTTATAAAAAATAATTTTAAAAGTTAGCCTCGCTAAAGCTTGATAAAGGCTTAACCGATTTAGCTAATTTAGTCTTGAAATATTCGTGGAAGTCCAGCGAAATTTTAGTACAGGGGAAAGTGATACGAAGTTCACTGGATCATCTAGTATTTAATAGAAATGAAGTAATTACAAGCAAGCGAAAATATACTTAGACAGCTACACAACTATAAAGTTATTGAATATCGTAAATTAAGAACATAGGAGCTATATTATATATTTTCATGCAAATAATAATTTTCTATAGCGTTACAATTATCCTATATTTTACATGGAGGTGAACATCAATTCCTGCAGACAGCTATGCAATGGGTTTCCGTTACATACCTAGCTGTCTGCATAAAATTTTATCGACTGTTACAAAATAATTATTTTTATTTTAATGAATTATTATCTATACAAATGCAAGCTTAGAGCGCTTACAGACGAACGGCACGTGTCGGCGACACGCGTCGGCGGCAGTCGACGGCAGACGACGGCACGTGTTGGCGGCAGTCGACGGCGGCACGTGTAGGCGGCAGTCGGCGGCAGTCGACGGCGGCACGTGTCGGCGGCAGTCGACGGCAGACCGTCGACAGTTTATTACGCTTGCAGTTGTGACGTAGCGCGTAAAGGTAAGCGTCCACAGGTCGGTATCGTACGCAGCGGACGTCTCGCATCAAACGGATAATTTTTTTACAGTACGTCCACTATATCGGCAGCGTACGGATTACCGACTAGCTAGTATTTTTATCTTCAAATTAGTCCAAACAAAGTTCCTAAGTCAAAATTTCTGCTTTCGACTATTCCATTCATACCCCCCTTTTGAGCATTCATTTACTAGGCTAGTCAGTAATCCGTACGTTGCCGATTCAGCGGACGTACTGTGAAAAAATTATCCGTTTGATGCGAGACGTCCATTGCGTATGCCTACCACCACCTCTACTAAGCGACACCGTTTGACAGATAAGCAATAATTACTTTAACGTCAAGATAGTGATCTTAAAAAGTTGATATTTCACAGCGGATTTAACAATGTTTTGTATTTTTTTTACTGTTTTTTAGTAAAATTATATTTAAAAAGTGAGTACTGTAATGTTATTGTAATCTTACAACAAAGTGTTCTGGAAACATGATCGTAAAAGGAAAGGTCGTGGTAGGCCCCCTGCCAGCGTCATAAACTGTCAACGGCTGCCGTCAGCTGCCGTCGACTGCCGTAAACTGCCGCCGACACGTGCCGCCGACTGCCGTTGACTGCCGCCGACACTTGCCGCCGACACGTGCCGTTCGTCTGTAAGAAGCCTAAACTCCTTAGATTTCCGCACATGCATCCTTAGAATTGCACTTACATTTATAGAAATCTCCTGAGTAAATAATATGGCCGATATTATTGTCTCCTTCAAACTTGGTCTCGACGACACCTCCTACGCTCGCCTGCTTATGGTTGACAACATCCGAGATGGTGAAAGTGTATCTGTTGCCGTCTCTGGTGTGGTCCATGTAGACGCAGTCACCCCTGCCGATCCAGTCGTTGGAGTAGCGAGCTATCTCGTACCATCTACTGGAGGCGTACTGTAAATTAAAGGTACAAGTTGGAAGCCGGCTACATGAAGTTGCAGCAAATGACGCGTCGTCGCGACACTACTGGTTTCTATTTAATTCTAAGAATAAGTGTCGCTTACTTCGTGTCGCTAGCTGCAGAGGGTATTTCATAGAAATACATACAAACCAGTAGTGTCGCTGCGATACGTCGTCTGTGGTTGCTTTATGTCGCCAATTAACAATAATTATTGTAAGTCCCCGCATCGGTTTCGGTGACGATGGCTGGTTTCAATTAAACCAAGCCATTTTCGCAGGAACAATTTTATAGTGCCCGAGTTTGTGCGCAGTACACTATATCACTCTCTCTTCCTTTGCTCTCATAACACAACACGGCTGACAGATCAGGCGTAGGATCGACTTTTCACAGGCCCATCTGACGCAAGAATCATCTTACTTGTCAGACAATCAGGTGATCAGCCTGTATTGTCCCAACCAAACTTGGAAATAACTTTTTTCCAACGCGGGAATCGAACCCACGACCTCCGAGAGTCAAGAGCCACGCTCTAAACCACTGGACCACGGAGGCGTTTATAAATGAATAATATACTGATATCTTGATTGTGGTTGAGCCAAGAAATTACTCCATTTGTAGCATGAAATTTAATAATGTGTAAAATAAATTACTGAATCATGTATGCAGGCATAGCACATTTAGCATAAACAAAAAACTACCACCAACATTTTCCTGCAATCGCCCTGCAGGAATGTTAAGTATTGTTTTAGAAAATAACTATTTAGTTAATAAATCACGCAATCACAACATGTACTTGCTAATGCTGCTGGTGGTGGTGGGCGCCGCGATCACCGAAGCCGCGACCGAAGTCAAATGTCCACCGGGGACAGTGAAAATAAGGGGTGGGGATTGTGAGATTATAACGAGACGCGCCGCCTTCTCCAAAGACATTTCCGACGAGCCCTACTGCCCAAAAGGGAAATTTTATCTAAATGGAGATTGCATGGGAAGAGGTAAACGCGCCGCTGACGATTACGACTGTCCACCGGGGGCAGTGGAAACCGATTATGGTTGCATAGATACAAGTAGACGCGCCTTTGACGTTTCCAAATCCCAAGACGGTTCCGACGAGCCCTACTGCCCGACGGGAACATTTTACCAGGGTGGACTGTGCGTGGCAAGACCTAAACGCTCCCCTGATGACTGTCCAGCCGGAACAGTGAATATCAATGGAGAGTGTGTGCCCGACTCCGGAGGTACTGTTGACGAGCCAGACTGTCCAGTGAATTTAAAAAAGGAAGACGGAGGATGCGGACCTAAGTGATAAATCCGACGGTGCAGAATTTCACGTGGACGCGCATTAAAAATATTAATGTTTCTAGAATATTATGTTCGTAGAGAATATAAGAATAAGAATTTTGAACTTTGCGTACTATTAGTTATTGTTGGTTACCCAAAACTGATGTTGAAACCGTAGCAGAACTTACCGCAGTAAAATTGAAATTTGTAACAGGTTTCAGATCAGGACAGGGGCTCTCGATATATTTTCGGTCGTACGCCATCACCAGAGACACCATCAATAAAATTTTGTAGAAAATCATTATTAAGAGAAGCGACAAAAGTTGTATCAAGAATGTAGAATACAATAAGCTAAGTAAGTGAAACCCTTAATTTATAGCTGCTTTTATATATGTAATTATTAAAGATTTATAGAATGTCAACAGCCAATTAAAATTGTACGTATATGTATATTTTACACGTGGCTTCACTCGTCCAAAGATAGCAAATTTTACATTGCGCTAGCATGACTTCTTCCACCGCAGAATATGTTGACATTAAAATGGCAAATTTGTTATACTTAATATTATATTAACCTTGTTGCTATTATAATATTATTTTGTTATTTAGCATTTCTATTGCTAAACTGCTAACGGTTATGCTAACCTGGTTGACAATATGTACTAAGTCACAACATTTTAATTTCATTATTATGAAGAGGAAAGACATGTTTTTTTTTGTAACTCCTAAACCGCTTTTTCTGAGCAGTGAACAGATCGCTACCGTGTATGAAAATTAATTCAAACAAACATATTTTATTTATGCAATATTAATAACAAAGGAGTTGCTATTTCTTAAAAATAAAATTATTATAAAATCTCACATTTAAAAAGCAATTAATATAATTAGTTTACATGCGGGAATTTTTCTTTAAATTAACCAAAGTAAAAACAAGAATAATAACTAATGCGAACAGTTTAGGTTAGTTTAAAATGTGTGAACTATATAATGTTACTGTTACAGTTAAAACCCATTTTTCGTTAGAACTCGTTTTCCCTAGTTAAAACTAGTTATAACTTAATGCCTTTGTTAAAACTAGAAATAATCAGTTAAAAATAGAATTTACCACTGACATATTTGATTTTCAGATAAAACTAGTTGTCACATCGAGCTATAGTTAAAACTAGCACTAGAAAAACTAATTTGGGATTGAAAACAAGATATAAGTTTTAAAAATATTTATTGAAAAGTATTTTCAGTCTTAGGTCTTTTTAATACTGGGAACCAAATAATAATAATACTTAATCTAAGGCTTCTTACAGACGAACGGACGAACTTACTTTTCTAAAACTATAATGTTTCCAGCACTTTGCTGTAAGATTACAATAACATTATACCGCACCTACTCACTTTTCAAATATAATAATTTTACTAAGAAGCAGTAAAAATGCAAAACATTGTTAAATCCGCTGTGAAATATTAACTTTTTAAGGGGCCGGGTGCCATCGAAATTCTCATAGTATACGTAATACCAAAATCATTTTCTCATACGAAAATATTTTTAACATGTTTGAGTTATTTTTCAGCTTAAAATAGTAATTACCTAGGTTCCTGCACAAAAATTTACTACAAAATATTTAAATCATTTTAAGTGTTTAAATATGAGAAAATGATTTTGGTATTACGTATGTATGAGAATTTCGATGGCACCCGGCCTCTTAAGATCGCTTGTTTGATGTTAAAGTAATATTGCTCATCTGTCAAACGGTGTCGCTTAGTAGAGGTGGTGGTAGATCCCCAGTTCTGACGTACCTCTTAAAGGTAAGCGTCCACAGGTCGGTATCGTACGCAACGGACGTCTCGCAACAAACGGATTTTTTTTCACAGTACTTCCACTGTATCGGCAGCGTACGGATTACCGACTAGCCTAGTAAATGAATGCTCAAAAAGGGGATGTGGATGGAAAAGTCGACAGAAGAAATTTTGACTTAGGAACTTTGTTTGGACTAATTTGAAGATAAACATACTGGCTAGTCGGTAATCCATACGCTTAACGCTGCCGATACAGCGGACGTACTGTAAAAAAATAATATCCGTTTGATGCGAGACGTCCGTTGCGTACGATACCGACTTGTGAACGCTTACATTTACGCGGTACGTCACAACTGCAAGCGTAATAAACTGTCGACGGCTGCTGTCGACTGCCACCGACTGCCGTCGACTGCCGCCGACTGCCGTCGACTGCCGCCGAAACGTGTCGTCGCCTGCCGTCAACTGCCGCCGACACGTGCCGTCGCCTGCCGTCGGCTGTCGCTGACGCGTGCCGCCGACACCTGCCGTTCGTCTGTAAGCGCTTTGAGGGTTGATTCAGACCGCAACGCGACGCGTTTCTAAATTCATATGGATTTGACAGATTCGCAAGACGTCTCACGCAATTGAAATCTATCAAATCCATACAAAGTGCCGCACCGCGCCTCGCCTCGCCTCGTCGCGTTGCGGTCTGAATTGACCCTATGACTTTTACATTTTAGTCATCAACTTTTTAGTTGCCAAGATGACAATATTAATTATAAGTAGGTAAATAAAATAATCAAATAAATCAACAGAACACAACCACCAATAATTTTAAAAAGAAACAATGTTAAAGAACATTAATTATTAACACACAATAAAATCTAATCAGTCAAACTTAAACATCTCGCGATCAATCGGAATAAAGTACGATGATCAGGTGATGCCTCGCAGGCCGCAGCCAATAAGAATAAGGTATGATGAACTCTGACCTCGGTCGGAACAGTTTTAACTGAATCGCTTCGGGAAAACGCGTTTTGTCTAGCACAAACTAGTTTTAACTGATTTTCGATTCAGACATTAGTCAATTCTAGTATTAACAAAGGCATTAAGTAAAAACTAGTTCTAACTAGGAAAAACGCGTTCTATCTATAAACTAGTTTTAACTGTAACATTACTACTTACTATGATTCCAAATAGATTTATATACAGGGAAAAGGTGGTAATGTGGACCTGCACATATATTGGCCCCCCCTCAATATTTTAATGTTTTAACAACGCTATCCAGTATAATGTTGGTGGAACGGGATGCTCTCGGCATGCTCCTAATTTAGCACCGTACAAATCCAACAGAGACTGTCAAGTTCGATTGTCATTCGATCAAGTTAAACTTGCGACCGGCGAAACTTTTAAGTGTGTGTGATTTTATTTCGATAGTTGTTAAGAAACAGAAATATTTGGCTTTTGTGTTCAAACATAGGATACATCAAACTGTTCTCCTGCGGAATTTAAAAGGTAAATATAAAATTATACATGTAATAAATATTTTTGGTATGTTTGTTTAAATATTAGCAATGATGTAATTTGGCCCCCTCACATTGGTCGTAATGTTGTTCCAATGACAGAGCTGGAGAGCCATGGATACAGTATCAAATTTTTGACTAATGGGCTATGTAGCCTGTGGAGGCTCCAAAGGTGACTATTACATTTGTGATTTTTGCCGTTAACTTTCACTTGTACAATACATTTAATGTGATATCCCCGGAGGGCCACATTGCCATCACTTGATCTCAAAATACCAAATGTGATTGATTAAGAATAATTAAAACTTTCGATTATCCTGCACGAGTTTTATTTATTAAGTAGCTGTCCCGGCAAACGTTGTTTTGCCATTTAAAGTATTTCTACTTCATCAGCATACAAAATCTTACCCTCTCTTTTGTCCCCTAAGAGGGGTGGGGGGAAAAATGTTATGTAACACCAGATGTTAAGTTGGAAAAACAGTTAATAATATAAAGTAAGTCCATTAAAGAAAAAAGTTTACTTAATACAAAATCTGACCCTCTCTTTGGTGGGGGGGGGGGGTGATTTTTATACACCAGATGTTGAGTTGGAAGAAGGCAAATATATCTGCGAAAACCGTATGCAAATCGGATCAGTAGTTTTCGTGTTAAAGCAAAAGTCTTATACAAAATCTGACCCCCTCTTTCGTCCCTTTAGAGGGGTGGGGGGAATTTTTTTACGCCATATGTTAAGTTGGAAGAAGACAAATATATCTGCGAAAACCGCATTCAAATCGGATCAGTAGTTTTCGTGTTAAAGCAAAAGTCTTATACAAAATCTGACCCCCTCTTTTGTCCTTTTAGAGGGGTGGGGGGAAAAAATTTTATGCACCAGATGTTAAGTTGGAAGAAGACAAATATATCTGCGAAAACCGCATTCAAATCGGATCAGTAGTTTTCGTGTGATAGTGGAACAAACATACAGACAGACAGACAGACAGACAGACAGACAGACAAAAAAACTGACCACATTTTTGGCTTGTATAGCGATGTAGTGACACCCTCCGCTTATTATTTTTTGAATATCTTTAATGTACAGAATCGTCATTTCTACAGTTTTATTATATGTATAGATAACTAATAAGACATGTTTAAACAAATGAGTAAGAAGTCCCATAACGTATTTTTTAGGTTTCTGACTCCTATATTTTTTAAATAATGCTTGATAAACAAAGTGCCCCCCACATTACTACCTTCTCCTATATTATTGAAAATCATGTATACTAACATGTAAGTAACATGAATTTATCAACTTTAGGCGACGCCTTGATAATTTGGCTGTAGCGATATCGATTTTTAACCCCCGACCAAAAAGAGGGGTGTTATAAGTTTGACGTGTCTGTCTGTCTGTCTGTGTGTCTGTCTGTGGCATCGTAGCGTCCAAACGGCTGGACCGATTTTGATCTAGTTTTTTTTGTTTGAAAACTGACATGACCGAGAGTGTTCTTAGCTATAGTTCATCATCATCAGCCTGCTCATTGCTGAAATATCACGGTTTATCTGGTTCGTGATAGGACGATTAGCAACTTGCAGTCGTTTGATGGGTTTTATATTTTGCATTCTGGTTCGTGACACTTATGAATAGGTATATACCATTATTGGAAAGTTGACCTGGTGCTGCAGTATCACCTGGTAATCAATATTATACCCAACTCCTCACCAACTTAGAGCAGAGGTTTCGTGTTTGGGCTCATTTTAATTGCGACAACCAGTAAGACGAAGATAAACAGTAAATATTTGCATGCTGCTGCTGCTGCAGCATCACCTGGATTCTATAGGAGTCGAGCTCCATATGAGCCCAAAGTGGAGGATACAATATGTTTGGACTTTGGACTCATATTGACGGCATCATCCAAGAGGACTCATAGTATTCATTGGGATATGATCCTGTTGATAGGAATATTCTGCACAAGTTTAAAAAGCATAAAATTAAATTAAATTAAGAAATTTAAAAAAAACCCCGCCAAAAATCTTTAAAAAGTAATGAAATAATATTTACTGGCTTTAAGTTTAAATAATTCCTAAGAGTAAAGTATTATTTTAGTCCATAAAATATGTTGTCAAGGTATGTCGGGGGACCGCTAATGTAGATGTTTGATTTCACATAACATTATAGTTTAAGGGTCAGTTCACAGCGACCCGAATCGAGAGAATCAGCGACTATTATGGCGATACAAAATGCAAAAGTCGCTCTGCCCTGTTACGCACCATTATGCTATCTCAAAAAACTCAAATTTGAGAAAAACGGCTCAAAAGTTTTAAATAAACATTTGCTTGTATTGTATTAATAAAAATGTGCTATAAACTTAAAACTGTTTGATTGACTTTGTTGAATGTTTCTAGAACATATTGTCATATATATTTTTTTAATATCTGTAATACTTAATATTTAAATAGAGTTAAACGAGTTATGAATAACCATCACTTCATACAAACGTGGTTACGCGTCGTGTGATAATTTAAGTTAGAAGAGTTGCGTGCAATCAGAAGCACGCGATGGGTGGAAAACTTATCTATGTTATCTAATAGTTGTATTAGATGTGTTTGACGAGTGCTGCCGAAAGGTGGTAAAAACCTCTGCAGTTCGACGCGGCGTTACGTCGCCAGATGTGAGCGTCTTTGTCAAATTTGTATGGATTTGACAATTTCAAAGACGTCTCACGTAATTGAGATCTGTCAAATCAGTACAAATTTAGAAATGCATCTATGCGTCGCGTTGCGGTCTGAATTGACCCTTACAGATGCGTCACAGACGCTCAGTTCGAAAGTTAGGCTTTCGATCTGAGACTATAAAGCGTCAGTGACACCGCGTTAAGTGTCGCCGCGACAGAGCGACAGATAGATGATCTATGCTGAATAATTATGAAATTCTAGAGAACATGATTCGAGCCAATGATATTCTATTATAAAAAAATTCGAGCACAGAGACACTGACGCGGCGTCAGTGACGTCACTAACATCGGTGTTAAGTACCCAGCAAACGATCAAATTTGTTTGACAAACATGTTTGATGTAATTTACGTTTTCATTGTAAATTGTTTGACAAACGCTTCAAACAATGCTGTACACTATCAAATTGTTTGACAAACACGTAAAATTTGACAAACAATTTGATCATTTGCGGGGCAATAATACAAATATATGCACCAACTGAGGCCTCCAAAAATAGCCAAAAAGAGGATTTTTATAACCAATTAGGCAAAGCCATCGAAAATACACACAAGAACGTCATAGTTATGGGTGACTTTAATGCTCAAATTGGCGAATACAATGGAGTTAAGATGCCGGTAATAGGGAAATTTGGCACAGGAAAACGTAACCATAATGGACAAAGACCCATAGACATTGCTCTTCAGAATAATCTATACATCGCAAATACATACTTCAAAAAAAGGAAAAACAAAAAGTGGACGTGGATCTCGCCAGATACAAAATACAAAAATGAAATAGATTTTATCCTCATCAATAAGTTACAAAGATGTAAGAATGTTGAAACAATAATCTAAATTTTAACACGAATCATCGCCTTGTACGAGCAAAACTGAGTCTTCTAAACACTAAATTACCGAGGAAACATTTTAAATCGCACAGAAAAGAAATACCACCTTCTATTCCTGATAACATATTACTATCTAAACATTTGACAGGTCTCAATAAAAACAATGAACTTTATGATATACAAGATGAATATGACAACATAGAAAAAAGTCTGCAGTATATTAACAGCGAAATAATCAATCAACCTACATGTAAAGATAAAATAGGAAAAAGAGCTAGATAATTACTTGTGAGAAGGAAAGAATTGTTAAGAAACAGGAGAGGTAACAAAACTGAAAAAATTAATAAAAATAGCAGACAACATAGAAATGAAGAAAGAACAAATAAAATAAAACACTACATAGAAAAGTCAGGAGGTATTAAAAGGGCTCTAAGAGATCTAAGAGATCATACATCATGGATTCCCAAAATTAAAGGAAAGGACGAAAAAGCAGAAACTGCTAGAAAAAATATTCTGAATATAGCTACAAACTTTATTAAGTCTTTATATCATGATAATACTTACTGTTCAGATAACACAAGTCAAAAAATATCAGAAAACCATGAAAAAGTCCCTTCGATCCTAAATTGTGAAGTAAAGAAAGCAATACTAAGCCAGAAAAATAAAAAAGCAACCGGAGATGATAAGATATCCAACGAACTTTTAAAAGGGACATTACAATGATATATTGTAACTCCACTAACAAGGCTATTTAATGAAATTCTTATAAACGAATATATCCCGACACAATGGACCTCTTCCACAATTAAACTACTGCATAAGAAAGAAGATAAAGACTAAATCAATAACTATCGACCAATAAGCCTATCTCCAAACATCTATAAAGTTTTTGCTAAAGTCATATTAGCTAGGATAGAAAAAGTGCTTGATGAAAATCAACCGGAGGAACAATCTGGTTTCCGTTGCGGATACTCAGTATTGGACCATATACGTGCATTGAGACAAGTGATTGAGAAATACAAAGAATACAGCTTAACTTACTATATAGCGTTTATTGACTATAGTAAAGCCTTTGATACCCTACTGCATATAAAAATATGGGAGGCACTTGAAGAACAAAGAATAGATGACAAATACATTACAATTTTAAAAACTATCTATAAAAAACTATCTAAAAAAAAAGGGGAACCTTTTAACATACACAAAGGAATACGTCAAGGTGACCCCCTATCACCAAAGCTTTTTGCAGCTACAGCTAATACATTAGAAAAGGTGTTTAGAGGCATGAAATGGGATAGCTTTGGATTAAATATTAATGGCACCAGACTAACACATCTCATATTCGCCGATGACATTGCTCTGTTTGCTACAACTTCAGAAGATATTAATATAATGATAAATCAATCGGCTACTGAAAGCAAAGCGGTCGGTCTGGAATTATACTTAGACAAAACAAAAGTAATGACGAATGGTCCTAAACACGATGTTACAATTGAGGATAAGCAGATAGAATACGTGGAAGAGTACATATATCTGGGTCAAGTAATATCACCCCATAATACAATGAATAAGGAACTGGAAAGAAGAGTCGGAAATGCTTGGAAGAGTTACTGGACTTTAAAAGAGGTGATGAAAAATCCAAATATACACAGATATTAATATAATGATAAATCAATTGGCTACTGAAAGCAAAGCGGTCGGTCTGGAATTAAACTCAGACAAAACAAAAGTAATGACGAATGGTCCTAAGCATGATGTTACAATTGAGGATAAGCAGATAGAATACGTGGAAGAGTACATATATCTGGGTCAAGTAATATCACCCCATAATAAAATGAATAAGGAACTGGAAAGAAGAGTCGGAAATGCTTGGAAAAGTTACTGGACTTTAAAAGAGGTGATGAAAAATCCAAATATACACATTAAACTTAAAAGCAAATTATTTGATATTTGCGTTCTCCCTGTTTTAACGTATGGAAGCCAAACATGGTCCCTTACCAACCAAAACTTAGCCAAATAAACCTCCTGTCAACGAGCAATGGAGCGTAGCATACTTGGCATAAAGAAAATGGATCGACTAAGAAACGATGATATCAGAAATATATTAACTAAAGTACAAGACATTACGGTGAAAATTAAACGGCTGAAATGGAAATGGTCAGGACATTTGATAAGGGGCACAGACAAATGGAGTAAAAAACTCACAGAATTGCCCTAGAAACGGCAAAAGACAAAGAGGAAGACAAAAATAAAAGATGGGCCGATGACTTTAAACTCATAGCGGGAGTTACTTGGAGTAGAGTAGCCAGGGACAGAGTTGAATGGAGGTCGAGGTTGGAGGAGGCCTTAGCCAAATGGCATACGGAGCAACATGCCTAATAAACTATAATTGTTATTTAGAAGTAAGATTAGATATAATATAGAAAATAATGTAATAATATAGTAATGTAGTAGTTAAGTAGTGTTATGCTCTGTAAGAATGGCTATAAATAAATAAATAATAATAAGTAATAACACGCGGCTGTAATGTAAACAAACGAGCTGCGGCCGGGAGACACTGTCCGCGCCCTCGCTCACCCCCGGCTTTGCCTACACGTCGGTGCGGCCCGGCCGCGCTCACTGTTTCAGCGAGTGGCCATGCGTAACTATTTCAACTTTAAGATAACAGACTTAGTTTGAGTTACAGAATTTATTGATACATTCTGCCCATCTGTATTAACTTAAATTGAATGAGTAATGCCTAACTGAAACAAAAAAAAAAAAAAAGTTAAACGAATTTGTCATAAGAGATTCTGACTCACTGATAAATATTTTTTTAAATTGTCTATAGTGCCATATAGACTGTACTGATTAAGACTATTTTGCAGTGGTTAGGCGTAACTCGTCTACTTTAAAATAGCATACTTGTGCGTAACAGGGCAGCGCTGTTGTGGTAGTTTACTTGGCGGCAGGGCTCGAAAACGTTATTTTAAATAACGTTTTTTGGAACAAAAACGTATTTGAAAACGTTTTGAAAACCGAAATAAAACGGTTAAATCCACACAGCGGGACATAGGGCAGTCAGTAAAGGTTTTCTCCACCGATTTTGTTGAACCTCAATCGATTTTCTTTGGTGAGTATAAGGGGATAACTTAAGAAATAAAAATGGTATACTACCTACATGCGCTTTTGCCCTGGGGGTGAATGCAACCCCGTCTCGGGGGGTGAATTTTTTAAATAAAAAAGCCCCAGAAATCAATAGACACACAAAAATAATTTGTTATGTAAAATTTTTTTGATAATTCAATAATTAAATGAGTTATAGGTAATTAAAGATCAAAGATTTTGCGTGAGAAAAATACTTATTGTCTTAAAGTTGTTTTTCATGATTAACTAAAAAACTATAAGTTTTTACGAAAAATAATATGTTATTACTTATTAGTATTACCAAAGAAGTCAATAAAAAAAAGACGGGTTGCACTCCGGGAGTGCCGGCAGAAGTGAAAACTTGATTATTAACGTTGTGTATATTTTTTTTAACCCGTTTTTTATGAAAATCGATTTTTTTTAAATCATTTTTTTTAATTAATCGAAACCCTTACAATCGATTAATTTTTTAACCCATTTTTTATGAAAATCGATTTTAAAAAAATCGATTTTTTTTATTAATCGAAACCCTTACAATTTTTTTAACCCATTTTTTACGAAAATCGATTTTTTTAATTAATCGAAACCCTTACAATCCATTAAATTTTTAACCCATATTTTATGAAAATCAATTTAAAAAAATCGATTTTCTTAATTAATCGAAACCCTTACAATCGATTAAAAAATATCGACAATCGAAAAAAAACAATCGATTGTTCGATTAATCGATTTCGATGTTACAACACTACTCTCCAACCGCCTTACGGTTTTTCGATCAGCACGAGAATCTGACGCGAGTTTCACAGTTTTTACCCATCCCACAAAAGTGCTCAACGCCGCTAAAGAAGTTTTCACTTCAAAAACAAATTACTACTCTGAAATACCTTCTAATATTATTTCAAATTAGTGAGCTATAGGTGAATACGCATTTTGTTTTTAGGCAAGTAATTAATATACAAAAAATTGGCAAAGTGCAAGCAGAACTCGTGCACGAAGGATTCCGAGTTCCGTACCATTAGGTACAGAGCAAAAATAGGCCAAAAATTGTGTTTTGTGTATGGGAGTCCCCCTCAAATATTTATATTATTTTAATTTTAAATGTTTTTTAAAATGTTTTTCACTCTATTTCGATTATAAATATTATAAATTTCCCAATTATAAATTTCCCTGAGCTTTTTTTATAAAAATAAGTTTTTTATTTATATTAATAAAGTTTATTCGTGATGAAGTAGAAACAGTTTATATGGCAAAACAACATATTTTGTCGAGAAAGCTAGTAGTTAAATTATAAAAAATCATAAATACAAATATTAAAAACATTTTTTTTACCTAATTAAACACAATTAGTTAAGCCAGAATGGTTAAATCTGCATTTTTAGGAAAAGGGATAAAAAAATTAAAAACAAGGGGGGTAAAAAAATCCATCCCTAAAAGCGCAATTACGTAGTATGACAATTTTAAATTAAAGGGTAAAACGTAATCGATCCCAAATTTTTATTTAAATCTATGCTGTACCTGATTTTTAGGGTTCCGTACCCAAAGGGTAAAATCGGGACCCTATTACTGAGACTTCGAAGGAACTGTCCGTCTGTGCGACCGCTAATATAGCTGGACTTGATTTGATTGTGTATATCTGTTGCCGCTATAACAACAAAAACTAAAAAACAAAATATATTTCATATATTTTAAGGGGGGCTCCCATACAACAGCCGTAATTTTTTGGCCTTTTTTGCTCGATAATAATAACGATAATAGGTAGGCTCTTGAAATTTTCATAGAGTCCTTGACTTTATGAGTTCTTTATTAATTAATAAAACTAATAAAAAATAAATAAAATTAATCCCATACAAAAAACACAATTATTGACCTTATTTTGCTCTGTAACGGTACGGAACCCTCCATGAGCGAGTCCGACTCGCACTTGGTCTATTATTGCCTCGCCGTGCTCGCCGCAAACGAATGCCCGAAAAATAATAGTTTTTGTTATATATTTAACTTTTCGTCGAGGAAACGGGAAAAACCGTTTAAAACCGTTTTAAGGATCAAAAACGAAAAAATAATTACGTTCTCAAAAAATGTTCCGAATAGCGTTCCGTTCCGAACGAAAACGAAATGAAACGTTCTTTAGGTATTTAAGGCGATAACGTTTCGAAAAATACAACGTTTTTCGAGCCCTGCTTGGCGGTCCCCCGACACACCGTGACAACATTTATGGACTAAAATAATACTTTACTCTTAGGAATTATTTAAACTTAAAGTAAATATTATTTCATTATTTTTTAAAGATTTTTGGCGGGGGTTTTTTTAAGTTTCTTAATTTAATTCTCAGCAATGACTAAAGCCAAGAAATTAAAGTTCATTGTCTGTATTCATCATGTCTTTGTCTTTAAATTACCCATAGCATAACACGATTGGTCAACTTTTATAACACAGAATAATCAATCAAAAAAACCTCTGTAAAAAAAGGGATTCCTATTTTGCCAACAGAGGAGAGTGATTTAAGCTTCCGAAATTTGTACATAAATTGGTTCAAGCATACACTTTAATTACCCGACTGCCGGGAGGGTTATATGAAATGTATTTATGATTTTTAAATTACGCGACAAAAACCATTTTGTCGCTTACGCCCTTTAATTTTTCAGCTGTTCAAATTTCCATTACTTGTTTTCTATGATAGGCCGCCGGCCTCTCATAGAAAACATAAGCAGTCTAAAACATAATATCCAACACGGTTTTTTACTTAAACGCGGTGTCACCCACCAACGACTGTTAAAGTTAACGATCCAATAATATCATATTTTTATCTATTTCGTTTTTCGTATGAATGAAAAAGACATGACATTTTAACAAGCTGTTAACACTAATGACTGTTAAAGTAAACGATCGAATTAATATTATCATCTTACCTCTCTCGTTTTTCGTGTGAATGAAAGAGAAGACATAATAAGTGATATTATGGCATTTTAACAAGCTGTTAACACTAACGTTGGTGAAATTGAACCTTAGAATCATAAACAACCTTATTTATCAAGCCCCATAAGGACACCGGTGACCGCGACAACAATAGAATAACCAATAAATTAGGCAATACCAGTTACCTAGCTATTGCTGAAATTGGTAAATACAAGGTATACTTCAAAGTAACGTTTATTTTCCAGGTTACGAAGTGGTAATGATAAATGAATGTCATCACTACGAACTACTCAAACTATGCCCTGGAATACAACTGCTGGTACAACGAGACTTCGGATGAAATTACAGGTGGTAGGGAATATAACACAAAACTCTGAGCAGTAAATAATCCGACCAAAATCCGATATGTTGCACACGTCATATCAAATATTGACTACTAGATGACGCCTGCAACTCCGTTGCGCCAAATTTCGTTTATCGCGCGAGAACCGTACATTTTTCCGGGATAAAAAGTATCCTATGTCCTTCCTCGGGACTCAAAGTATCTCCATACCAAATTTCAGCAAAACCGGTTCAGCGGTTTGGGCGTGATGAGGAAACAGACAGACGGACGGACGGACGGAAGGACGGACGGACAGACAGACAGACAGACACACTTTCGCATTTATAATATTAGTATGGATAAGTATGGAAGTATGGAAGTACGGTCCATGATGCGAATGTTATCAAACGTCGAACAATTTTTTGTTTGAGACCGTTTATATCTGGGTATTTCTTATCAAATTTCGAAATTTTAGTCCCGAGTCATTGGTTCTGAGTCATATGCATTAACTATGTAAGTCTTTTTTTTATTTCAATGTACGCAGTCTATACTAATGTTGTTGAAAAATAAATCGTATTACTTCTAAAGAAAAAAAACCTTTTCCCTCAGTACAAAAACATTACTAAAATGCCTATTCATCTCAAATATATCAATATTCTTTATAATAAAATTATGCTAATACGTTAGAAAGATGTTTGTTATTGTCTACAAAAACTTCCATCTAACTACGAAGAACTTATAAAAACAATGATTTGATTTTAAATATGTTCCGCCAAATAAAATCATTCCCTCACCGTATTACGAATATTTGATTTCTGAACGTGTCGAACGATATTCAGGAACGCATCCTTAAGTTTTTATTACCTGGCAACACTCTCAAATGATTCAAAATGGCGAATTCTCCTCAACGGTAGGTAAGTTTGGGAAACAACACATTATGTAAAAAAATATTAAGAGTTACATTTATGGCGATCATTACCTCACGTCACATGTATGTATCAAGCATTTTAGTATATATGTAGATAATTTGTCTTTTTAATGCGTTTTTGGGAGTAAAATGTATATCCGAAATGAAACAAGTAAATTGAGGTTATGTGCCAGTGTTTTTGTAGTTTTAGTCAAAATTCGTCATTCCCTCACCATCATTCCCTCATCAAATTTAATGGTGGATTGTATAGATAAATTCAATGAAGCGATAATTATGGGGGGCCACCACATAATTAAATTATTATAACATTAGTACTATCAAAAATTCACATAACAAGTATCAAATTATTTCAATATTTTTTGTAATTTTAAGATCACCGAAATTCGAAATTTCTTGATAATTACCCATCTATTTTATAACTTTGATTAAAGATTCACGACGGGCTACGATGCATAAAGAGATATTGCACAGCTATCCATAGCTATCAATCGACGCTGAAGGCGCAGAGCGCGCGAATGCGACGCAGATCATTTACACGCGAATGCGACGCAGATCATAATATTTCTTGTGAGGCAAACAGATGATCAGCCTTCATTGCCCTAACCGGAAACAGTATTTTTCAAATGCGGGAATCGAATCTACAACAACCATACGAGTACGTAACTGAAACTGACTGATTTGTTTTAAATTCTTTACAGAGCAAGGATGGATTATGGCACGTACTAAAGAATTAAATGATGACATAAAAAAAGAAATCATGGAATTATTACAAGATGCAAATTTCACGAGTACGGATAAAATAATCTGGGATGACTTTTCCAAGGAATCGTGTAGCTGTGATAGCGAGGATATTGATAAAGCATTACCAGAAGACTTACAGCAGATTCTTGATTATTAGTTTTTTAAAAGGAATCATTCAAAAGTGTATAGTAACAATGGACTTCTTAATAATATTATTTGATTTAAAAGCGTAGGTATTACATAGTTAAGTCATTTAAGCGTAGCAATATTTTTATTTTGCATCTAAATTAATAACGATAATACTAGCTTAGTAAGGTGACTAAAGTCAGAAGTATATCGATATATTATTAAACCCATCTATACATATTATAAAACAGAGTCGCTTTTTTTCCCTCATGTCCCTTTGTTCCCTTTAATCTTTAAAACTACGCAACGGATTTTGATGATTCTTTCAGTGTTAGATAGCCCATTTATCGAGTAAGGCTGTAGGCTATATTTTATCCCGCTTAGAATAGAATAGAATAGAAAAGAATATTTTTATTACCAGAATGTAGTGTTACATAGGCCATAACATTAATTAAGATATTGTTCTTGTACATTCTGCCATACGAATGGCGTGCAATTGAACATCGAAAATATTTAAGTACTGCACTATATTATGTTATATGTAATCATAAAATACGATGGGATTCAATTAAGTATTATTTATCAAAATAAGTATTGCAATGTCAAGGTAATGTCAGAAAGTTAATTAAGGGAAAAGACCTAATGCTAGGCACTGAACTAATAGATGACACTTACGACAAAAATGCCATAAAAATAAGAATTACTCTAATTATTTCTAAACACTGTAAATTTTATAAGCTTCTTATGCTATCTGTTGATGTGAAAAAATATATTAGGGACGCCTTCGGGAACAAAATTTTAAAATGGGATCAGTTTTCGTAAATATGTGACCGCGTCAATACGCGCTCGGCAATTTCTTAGCAAATAGGTTAAGGAAGGCGAAATTTTGCACGTAAGTTTTGAATACATTTATTAGATTGTTTGTAATTTCTATTGATTTCATTGGATTAATGGTCATGTTGTTTACACTAATCAATGTTTATTTATGATCTTTTCTCCATTTTCCCTAACAATATAAAGGGTGTCTACTATTAGTTCTTGAAAATGCAAAAAACCTAATAGATGACATGGATCTCATCTTTTAGTTTTGCAATACATACTAAAGTTATTTTGTACTTTATTCTACTGCAAATATCATCACAATTCTCTAAAAATATAATTCTATTAACAAACTAAGAACTTAGAACTACTGTACCTAAATATGGACATGGTGTCTAATATTAGACCTTGTACTGATCTAAAAATCGATTGCTTTAGTTTTAGACTAAAGACTGAAAATAAATTTGCTAGGAAAAAAATATGAAAAATAAAAATAAAAGGAAATATAGTTTCAGCATGGAAGAAGAATTAATAGAATCTGGAGACAACGTGGATAATATTTCTGATGCATGTAGTTACTATGATGAAGCAAATGAAATCTTTTGAAAAACGGCAAATAAAGACCTAATAATATGAAAAATGTAAAATGTAATTTAATGTTCTATGTCAACTATTAGTTCATATTGGTGTCTACTATTAGTGATGTTCGCTTATTGTGATGTCATCTATTAGCTCTTATGACTAAGTTTACAAAAAGACCAATAATATATTTTTTAATTGATTTGTCAGAGAATAATTATAATAGTTTTATTTTGTAAGAGTTACTGAAGACATGGAAGAAGTTATCAATCCTTTATTTTCATAAATTATATATTTTATAACATTCAAATGTTTCATGTTTCCTTAAAGTGTCTGCCATTAGGTCTTTTCCCATAATTAAATATAATTTAGTGTTAGTAATAGTAAAATGCGAAAGTCAAGATGGAAGTCTTAAGTTAATTATTAAATTGCATAAATGATAAATAAATTTTTAGAACATTACATTGGTTCTGACGCATGCGACATGTAATTGTACATTAGACTAATAGGAGCGAAGAAATAGAGGAAAATGTGGAAAACACGGGGAAAATTATTTGAAAGGGCTAACTTGAACGCGCTAATATCAGGAACTACTGGTCCGATTTGAAAAATTCTTTCAGTGTTAGATAGCCTGTTTATTGAGGAACGCTATAGGCTATATTTTATCACGCTAAGACTAATAGGAGAATGTGGAAAAAAACGGGGGAAATTATTTGAAAGGGCTTATCTCGCGAACTACTGGAGAAATTTTTATGTTATTTGGCACAGATAAGAAGTAGACCACGTGAAAGGCTCATAGGCTATCGATTTTAATCATTTTTTCATTTATATTTCATCATTATATTTTATACCCGTGCGACGCCGGGGCGGGTCGCTAGTAGACTTATAATATATTGTCGTACCTTTCATCTTTGCATCCGTTGCGGATTATTATTATCTAAAGTAGAATTCTCCGAGCTGTGTGATAACCACATTTTAAATACTTTATAGTACCTAGAACATGCTATTTTATATTATGCTCTTACTGTTATCCAAACAAAATTAATGATTCTTGCAACGTAGTCCAGTAATTGCGACATATTCTGTAGTACATTCAGATGAATTTTATATGTCGCATTTACTAATTATGTACTCGTACGATATTCCTCAAGTTGGTTTCCTTGCACATGTATGAGCATCCGTAAATCCTTCGATCGGGGATTCTAGGAAATGCTATTGTATTCTATTATATTGTTGTCACGATCACCGGTGCTCGTACGGAGCTTGATGTGTTAAAATGATCTAATATTAGTACAGATAACAATAATTACATTATTATCTTAAATAGCTCACGCCGTGCTGCATGCAATTATAACTTACTGGATGACCCGTTGAATTTTGTGTCACTTCCTCCTTTCCTGGACTTCCACAAATATTTCAAGATTAAAATTAGCCTAATCGCCTTCATCCCTACCCTTATCGAGTTTGAGCGGGACTAACAAAATTAAATTCATTTTTATTTATACAGATATAACGTCATCATCATCTAGTTTCATATTTTCAATATCTAGTTAATGAACATTACTTGTATCCTTATTTTCTAGCCATAGTTTTGTATACGAAACAGAAATATCTTCTCAGAAATAATAATAATCATTTTCGTGGTAACGAGCAAGAAATATAAATAAATAGAACATAACGATAACCTTTGACAATGCTACAACTGTATCTTTCTCTACAGTTGTGATCATGGATTCCAGTAAAATACTCGTTATTCTTTTATTCTTCTGTTGCTTTAAGAATATTTACAGCTATTTCACACTACCAGGACAATGTCCTGATGTACTGAATTTGCAAGAAGATTTTAGATTGGCTGATGTAAGTATACACTTATTTTTTCACATTCCCCAAACCTTCTTGGTTTTCAAAATACTTCTTTTGAAAACAAAACAATGGTTTGATGCATAAATAATTTATTTTTAACTAGACGACGCCTGCAACTTCATTGCGCAAAAATTAATTTGTCGTTCGGGAACCATACATTTTTCCGGGATAAAAAGAGTCCTATGTCTTTTCCCGGGATTAAAAATCTCTATACCTAAATTTCATGAAGAGGTAACAAACAGACAGACAGATAGACATATTTTCACATTAATAATACTAGTAGGAATATAACCTTATAAGGCTCACTTTTCTAGTTCTACGGAAAGTGGTACCAGTCCTATCACTACTCCAGCGATGGGCAGAACCAGAACAACTGTTCCACTATAGAGCTGATGACGAGACCTTCGGGAATCTATCTGAACATCTCCAGGGTAGACCGTGGGCTGTTCCATCGGTTCAGCGTTGGGAAGTTGGACATACCTGTCAAGGTGGATGATGCGGGAAGATTGGATCTCATCTTTGGATTTAAAAACGCACCTCGACGATGTAAGCAATCGCTCTATGTTTTAACTGTTTTCCCGTACCAAAATTGGTATTATACAGAAAAAAATACTAGTTAATGCCTGCAACTCCGTTGAGCAGAAAATCGTTTATTGTGCTGGAATCGTACCTACATTTTTTCGGGATGAATAGGTAGTACCTATCCTATTTCCTTTCACGGAATTTCAAGTAACTCCTCACCAAATTTCAGCAAAATCGTTTCAGCGTTTTGGACGCGAAGATAGCTAACAGATAGACAGATAGACACATGAGTCCTATTAATTAAAATATTACTATTGAAGTATTGATAATTGCGATTAAATCATTAAACATTAGATAAAACCTAACATTTTTCATTTCAGTAAAAACTAGAAGATATCCGTTTCATGTCCTGGCGACAAACTACAACTACTACGCCACAGTATACACTTGTCAGTACAGCCCTCTTATTGATAAACATTATGGTAAGTTATCAAAGTCACACTTTTCAACCGACTTCCAAAAACGGAGGTTCTATATATTTTGGCTCTGGATATTTTTTTGTAAAGTACGGTCCGCTGGTTTGAAAGTAAAATGGTCATTGATACTCCTTTTAATTATCGTTCTCATTTTCTCTCTATGCAGTGGCCGCTAGAACCCACTTTAATTTCACGTAAAGAGGCAAAATATCTGATTCCCAAGCTTAAGTTTGGAAGGTTTTGATTATACAATGCAGTAAAAATACAAAGTGGTAGTACTTTGAGTGAGTAGGTGTCCTCTATAGAGTTCCCTGTGAAAGTAGCAGGGGTGAAAGAGTTACTTTTTTTAGACTTTTGTATGAGCAAATTCATGATGTTGAGGGGCTTACAAGTCACAAATAAAAACTTTCAGCGCTGCTAATTTTACAGTGAACTCTATATAAAAAAGTAAAAACTTACAATACTTTATTACTTATATCAAAAGATATGTGTTCAATTTATGTCGTATATAAGACTCTAGAAACTATATTAATAATTATGGTCTATTATAATATTTTTGCAGTATACGTATGGGTATTGTCAAGACATCACACACTCAACGATGTTTCAAAGGAGTTAGCACTGAAGCCACTCAGGGAAATTGGAATCAAAGATTCGGACTTACTAAAAGATGAGTTCGATAAATGTGAACCGAAATACTATGAAGACTTTCTTGCAGAACCTCTGACATTTAGATTTCCTGTACCCATCTAAATAAATATAACTGCCAACGTTTTCAACTAAATTAGAATTTATTACTTAATAGTTTTGTTTCAATAATATTATCTTCTAAATTAAATACTTTTTTAACGTTCTACGAATTATTTTCTATTTTAATAATATTCCCTGTACGCATATCGATGTGCTTGAAAAGAATATTATAAAAGCCTGGTAAATAAGGATTTTATAATTTATGTTAATTAGAAGCAATTAGCTAAAATTAAAAAAAAGTAACAGCAATTTATAATTCATGCAACCTTCTTTATAATTACAATTTACGAGCATGATTATTTAAAATTCAGAAGAACATCCAGGTTCGTTCCTAAATAATTATGAAAGACTTCAATGATAGCTTTTTAAAGAGATATTTATAAGCTAATATGTCTGATGAGTGATTACTGATAACAATATGAAAAAAATTTAAAGATTTCAACTTCCAGCTGGGTGTGAAGAGCAGTTAGGTACCATAGAATCTACAGAACATTTAGCAGCTAGTGAAGTTGCATATAAATATAGATAATTTCAGCACACGTAGATTTTTAATTACTTTTAAGTCACAAAATGTATTTCTCGTAAGTGATTTTGTAATCTTTTGAGAAATAAGAATTTTTAAACCTAACCTATAATTTTAGGGGCCTTCCACCCATTTGGCAGTTAAGTTTTCTATTTTACATATAAAACTATACGTAACACTAACATTTTATGGGCTTACACACACCATTAATTTGCATGTAAAACTGATTTAGGTGCTAATAAAGTTAAATAATTGCTTAAATATAAAATGGGAATATTAAGATCGATGCCTTTACCTAGTAAAATGTTCCGATCTGCTGCCATAGTAAGCTTCATGTTCATTGTATCGTTAGCTGTGGTTAAATCAGAAAAATGTCCGAATGTAAACCCTGTGTCTAATTTTAATCTTACCGCTGTAAGTACAATTATTATATTATTATTATACTCAATTCTAAGGGTCAATTCAGACCGCAACGCGACGCTGCGCGGCATAAATTTGTATGGATTTGACAAATTTAAATTGCTTGAGACGTCTTGACGCGTAGGTTTGTGCTAAGCATAATTTAGAAACGCATCTACGCGTCGCTTTGCGGTCTGAATCAACCCTTAGACTAAAATCTGCAATATAAACGAATTTTCATTTTTGTAACTCTAGCTAAAGCTCGAGAATGGCTGAACCAATCAGGCTAATTTTGGTTTTGAAATATTCGTTAAATATCCAGGGAAGCTTCATATTAGGTGGAAATGTGAAACGCAGTTCACGGGATCATCTAGATCAGTGGTTCCCAACCTTTTTTGTGCTTTTACCCCTATGGCCTGTTAGAGAAACTGATTTTATCCCCCTCCCTTCCCCCCAATTAAAAACAACTTTATAAATTTGTATTGGTACATTCGCAAGTTTTTTGTTTTTTAATATAATAGGGTTCAGACTTCAGTTACACGCGCATCTCATATCATGCTCCACGTTCAGACGGTTTCTTGCCTTTTTATAAATGTTACCAGAGTTGAGAGGCCGCTCTCGCATTTACAAGTGGTAGCTAACGGTACCAACATTTTCATATCTCTGTCTGTAATAATAGGGTATTCTGGGGCTGTTTTTCTCCAAAATGTACAGAGTTTATAATTTTTTTCTGCCAATTCATTTATTTTAAGTACCACCCCTGTTACCCCTTTAGAATAGCTATTTTACCCCCGCGGGGGTAATTACCCCCAGGTTGGGAACCACTGATCTAGATTCTAGTTTATAGTATGTAATAAATTAAAGAAGACACGGATATAATTTTCAGCTAACCGGAACGTGGTTTGAAGTTGCTAGATATAAAGAAGATACGATTGAAAAGACAGCAAACGGAACCAATATAACTCTTTCTTTTGTCAAGAAAGACTTAACTTACACCATGTCTTCTTTCGTTGGTAATAAGTTACATACAATCAATGGTACTATCACACCTGCACCTGAAGCTAAAGGTAAAGGGATTATAATCTATACAATGGAAACAGAAGGTAATTAATCATTTTATATTCTTAACTTTTATATATTGTGTAACATTATTGTAACCGTTCATGAAATATATGCTTAAAAAACTATATAACCTTAAATTATACTTCCTATTTTCTAAATTGATCAAGTGACAGATAGACAGACTCTTAAGTTGAAATTACCTAGTTCTTCATTGTTCACTATTTTACTTTTATAGATGGGACACATTTACCAAATATTTTTATCTACGTCTTGGCAATAGACTATCACAAGTACCTAATTTTATATGACTGCATCTACAGTGAGAAAACTAAAAAAGCTACAGGTGAGAACAAAAGATGATAATATTTCTTAAAGGTATCTTTCCGACCGTCGTAACACGCGACCGCAACCGACAAAAATTAAAATAAAATGCCGGTTTCTGAAATAGGCTATTCAATGGTTTCATTTTCTACTGACATTGGTATAGCGCTACATAGCCACTACATAGCAGTGGTAGCCACTGCTATGTAGTGGCGTAGAGTGTAGACCAAAATGAAACGCAAAGTGGCATTCTATTTAAATTTTTGTCGACCATGTACGGTGCTGACCTCATAATAGTTCCAGAAATCCTGACAAATTAGATTATAACTATAAAGTAATTATTATGATTTGCAGAGTTAGTATGGATATCAGTCAGAGATCCCCATGTACACAAGGACATTGAAAATGCAATCAACGCTTTTGTAAATGCAAATCATCTCATCAATTTAGATAAACTTGTCTGGGAAAGACCATCGGATCACAAATATGCATGATTTTGAAAATATCTTAAGTAAATTGGATATGAAATGATGTGCAGGTAAAATAAAACATACAAAATTAATATCCAATGACCTGAAAAGTTGTTTTCTTTGATTTTCTCTTATCTGGATTAAAATCTCTCAAACTTTTTTGACAGACTACATATTCAGCTGTTACTAGGTCCTTTGCTTATTCGTTTAGGTATTTCAATATTTCTGACTATAATAAAGAAACAATAGTTTTTTAATTATTAAAATATCACTACGTTAATTCAAATACTACCTAAAGGACAAGATCCAACGTCCATACAATTTGGGTCATTTCAAAAGTGCCGGCCAACGCAAATAAACCCATTATTTAAATAGAACATAATCTAAGGAATAATTTTTATTATTACACCAAAGTTCTATTTTCTCTTTTTATTAATTAAAAGCAATAAGTAATCGATCCCAACGCCCCTATCCGAGTCATAGAACAGATTAGAGGCAAATACCTACAAATGATCTGGAAACATTCAAAGGAAGGGGGATACTCTACGTGCTTGGGGTACGCACGGCATTTGTCTAGTATTCTAAGTAAGCAATGAGTTGTGCCCTGCAAGTCCCAATTTATAATAGGCTTCTAATCTGTTCTATGACTCTGATAGAGACGTTGGGATCGATTACTTATTGCTATTAATTAATAAAATAAGTTTTATTACATACTAGCTATCCCAGTGAACTTCGTGTCACTTTAAAACCTTCCCTGGACTTCTACGAATATTTTAAGACTAAAATCAGCCAAATCCGTTCAGCCGTTTTCGAGTTTTAGCGCGACTAACACATTTGAAAATCCATTTTTATATATAAGACTAGCTGTCCCGGTGAACTTTGTATCACTTTAAAACCTTCCCTGGACTTATACGAATATTTTAAGACTAAAATCAGCCCAATCCGTTCAGCCGTTTTCGAGTTTTAGCGCGACTAACACATTTGAAAATCCATTTTTATATATAAGATGTTATAAAAAAAGTTTGACCTTGAATAACAACTCGGAGACTTGACTTAGAACTTTGGTGTAATAATAAAAATTATTCCTTAGATTATGTTCTATTTAAATAATGGGTTTATTTGCGTTGGCCGGCACTTTTAAAATTAGCCCAATTTGGACCTTATCCTTTCTTATTTTTAATACAACCTTCTGAAAAGTGCCATAGCAGCAGCTGAACTTATAAGTAGGGACGCAGAATTGGGCGAGTATGCCTTACTGATGACGCAAGACTCTTCAGTGTTGTTGAAGAACATGAAACTTGTGTTCTGTAGATTATAAGTGATAAGGGCTTGGTCCAATTTCACTGCATCACTCTTCTTCAGATGTGGTGATCTTGTCAACTTCCAAAGCTCATCTGAAATCAGGAAGATAGGAAATTAAAAACTATGTTGTGTTCTGACAAGTTTAATACTTGCAACCTTATTTTGCCAATTACCTGTATAAAAAGGAATATTTTGAATTTAATAAAGCGATGCTTGTCCATATATCATGAAGTTATATTTTTTTGTAATTTTATGTTCTCTTCTCGTTAAATTTTTAAATAGTCCCCGTGCGAGTTTCTTACGCCGGTTCTTCTTGCCGGGTTAGTTCTCGAACCGGTGGTAGCCCCATGTAGACGTTGTGTAAAGTGTTAACTTAGATAACCCATTTAGAAATAAATATTTTCATTTCATTTCAAATAGTGAGTTAAAAAAAAATTAAAAAGAAAACCACGTTTTTTAAATTATTCAATGCATACATAAATACTAAAGATTGCTGTCTTACTTTTTTAAACAAATGACCGTCTCAATGTCGAAAGTTAAATGAGCACAAAAGTATTTCAATGTCACGATCTTTCCGCGTGACTGAAGAAGATTATTGAAGCGACAAATTAGTTGAGTATAGGCACATGGTTTGTAAAAAAAGGTTTTTGTCTTTTCCGCAACAGACTAAACTTTTACGTCAGCAAGAAGAAACATGACATTGAAGAGGACAGAACTATGAACAGTAAAAAAGTATGTGGAGAAGTACTTATTGCCGCTACCGCAATTAGAGACTAATAATAAATTTTACTTAACCGTAATTAAACGAATATTTTAACATAAGCCCCAAATATAATAGCGTGTCAAATATTTCATTAAGGCTCCATTCCACCGCGGCGCACGCTGTGCACGGCCACGCGCACTCGTGGGCGTGCATGGGTTTATTTCTTTGACTTGACACAAATCGTGCGTAGCGTGTCCGTGGGTTGCAGTGGACACAGTCACATATATTTTCTTACAAAGCGAAGCTTGACGCACGTGCGTAGCCTCTCCGTGCGCCGCGGTGGAATGGAGCCCTAAAATTGAAGTTTAATCATGTTCAGACTTTCAGTCAGACAGATCTCTGAGTGCGACAGTTAGTTACATTGACTGCAACCAGTTGTCTCATAGCTTTACCCATAGAGGAAAATAATGGCTTTACCCTTCGGTGTTTGGTCACTTTTATAAGTAAGACTACATCTATATACTTACATGTACTGCTGTTTCCAACTGGATCGTCATAGCACGCAAATATAACAGCATAGTGCTCATAGTTTATACCCAATATGGAATATGTTTCTGTTTTTTGATCTGCAAGAATAAAAAATTTCAATTATCTGATGGTAATAAATAAAGTAAAAATGTGTACTGTTTACAAAAAAGTTAGACGTACAAAATATAAATAAAGAAGGTAATTTATCAACATTATATATTTTTATCATTCAAAAAACCTAGGACAAAAACACTGGAATTTATAAATTCATATTTTTCCAACTACTTAAACCTAATTAAAATTATTATTTACCCTAATTAATAGGTAGGATAGTTATATAATTTAAAAGTAACATATTAACCCTTAGCTGGTATCGTGGGTCAAATTTGACCCAGACGCAAACATTTTTAGTTATTATTCTTTTAATGTTCATGGTACAATAAGTGCTCGCTTCTACGTATTCTCAGTACGTCGCAAGCTAGAGCGGGGGGCAAAGGTGCAGCGTGGTGACCATCATAGGATCTGAGATATGGAGCCGGCCGGGTCATATTTGACCCACGACGCCAATTACGTAACTTTTTTCACGGACTGTGATTTCTAAACTTTTTGTTTTTAGTGAACATTTCTACAACAATGGAAGGGTTTTTGAACGAAAGACAAATTGAGGAGTTGTTGCACGACGTAAATGAGGATTCGGAGTCAGGTGTTCAAAGGAATCCAATTATAAATCTACTTTGTGATTTTTATATGAAAAGGAACTAGTATATAAAAAAATTGGTTGAGATCTGACAACACCATTTATATAGCAACGGAAAATATGGCACGCTAATTTTTCCACCGATCTAAAGAGAAGGATTGATACAATTTTGGAACAAATACAAGAATATTGTTATTTATACATAAATATTGTTGGTTAGTGTCAAGTCGTTTGTTTTTGGTTGTCATTTTTTTTATATTAGCTGACCTCATGAGAAATACACTTTTTTGTTATTAAGATGATATTAGAAGTGCCATTAACTTATTTTTGTTTAAGTTTAGCTAGAATATATCTTTTTTATTTCATTTTAAATACACTCTTACCAAAAAGTGCCAAAAACTTAGGTTAGTTACAAATTCATGTAGAATTAAATAACTTTTTAAGATTCAAAATTTAAACTAAGATAATTTTGTAAAAACCAGGTTATTCATTTAATTTCTATCCCTATTTACATAAATAAAAGAATTGCATATGTATTACAACAGATTTTTTGGTATGGGTCAAATGTGACCCACGATGCCAGTAGTGTTGCCAAAAATAGCGATACCAGCCAAGGGTTAATTGTCCTACAAATAGAACAATTCATTTTTTAGGACCATTAAATCGAAATATTAAATCCTTTCTATCTATGTTAGCTACCATTTTCGATTTTTTTTGCAGATGAAATTATTGTACGAGTACGTCTTATCAAAAAGAAGCTTCTCACGAAAAATTAGCTTGATAGTAATAAAAAAAATTGTTCTAGAGAACTTGTACTAAAAACCTAAATTAGAATGCAGGATCGTTCGTTAAATTGGTAACTTATTTCGACTTAAACGCCTCCGTGGTCCAGTGGTTCAGAGCGTGGCTCTAGACTCGGTGGTCGTGGGCTCGATTCCCGCGATGGAAACATGTTATTTTCAAGTTTGGTTAGGACAATGCAGGCTGATCACCTGATTGTCTGACAAGTAAGGTGATCCATGCGTCAGATGGGCATGTAAAAATTCGGTCCTGCGCCTGATTTCTCGCCAGTCGTGTCGGTCTTGCGTCCCACTGGGTTATGAGAGTAAAAGGAATAGAGAGTGCTCTTGTATACTGCGCACACACTTGGTCACTATAAAATTACTCCTGCGTAACTGGCCTGGTTTCAATGAAACCGGCCACTGTCACCGAAACCGGTGTGGGAGTTATTATATTGTTATTATTTCGACTAAGAAATCTTCATAGGACAAAATATAATGATCTTACCAGTATAAGTAACAAGAAGGACGTCGTTGTTGCTCTTAGCATCGACAGCGAGGGAGACTGATCCGTTGTAGAAGCTAGAAGTGTTATTGGCTATCCAGTGGATGGAGATATCGGTGGTGTTGTTGCTTTTGTGGCTGAACATGATCATGGCACAGTCTCCGTTGATGTTCATGTCAGACGCGACGGCTGCTAAGTACCATTTCCCGTCTAACTGAAATTTAAAAAATAATTTTGAAGGGTAGTTCTGTTTTTGATGAAAGCGAAGAAGCATTGGTTACATTTTTGTGAATAATTGATGATGTGCCGAATGAACCAACCGTTTGCCTTGTTTACAGATTATATTACTTTACGTTTTAGGATATCCAATCAGATTACGTAATCCAATTTATCTTATATTAATCAAGAAATAGTTCACTTACTTCTTTCAAGTCGATCTCCATAGGTGCAATTTCTGGACAGCTGGCATTTTGTACCACACCTCCCACTTGATATTCTAGAAGAAATAGAATGACAACTATCTCCAACATTATGGCATTACTCGACTAAACCTTCGCAAAATGGAACAGATCTTAAATAAGGTTTTTTCTAATTAACTCCTAGTTCAATTCCGTGAAGAAGTAGGTAATTGTTCTTTTAAGGTCGTCTCAAATAAAGAAACTACTGATGTATAAATCAAAGTTTTTCTACTTAAGTGTTCCCGATGTTTCGAATAACTAAGATCAGCATTAAAATCCCTAAATGGAGAAAATCAGTGTAATAATATATAAAAGTAGCTTTCTTTATTGACGACAGAAAAAATAAAGAATTCATAATATTATTTCTTCTTATTCGACCAAAAAATAAATTTCAAATGATACTTCTTGCTTCAATCGTAAATTGACATCATGAACAAATAAATAAAATATTTAGAATTGTTTAATCATTTTTTACTACATAATTAAATTGACATTAATATTCATAAGTCACATAAAAATAATTACCATAAAACTTACCCAACACATATTTGACTTTGTAGTCAAAAAATAAAAAATAACGTTAAGTATCGTTCATCAAGATAATTTTGAAAAGGGCTGCCGACATAATATTATAATATGAGGGATATGTAATACAATATTACATTTCTATCTTTGTTTTAATTTGATTGAAGTAATTAAATGTTCTGTCGATGAGTTCATATGATTTTCTGCAAGCTGTAGTGATGAGTGATTTAAAATGTCACACCTGCTTATTTCTATTTAGTATTTATAGAGTACAAAGCTATTTTCTTGAAAGATTTTGAAAATACGCGTTTCGCGACCGCTAACGCCTTGCGTTTTACAGACCCTACCAAAAGACTTATAAAAACAATATTATAATTATTAATTTCAAGGTTTTTTTTTGTGTAATTGTCAAAGGGGAATAAAATTATTAAAGGTAATTAACTAATTACCGTGGTGTATATAATATTTAATTTGTTGACGCAAATTAAAAAACCATTGTTTTTATAGAGACATCTTACTAGATGCTAGTATAATTTTTGTCCATATTTTAAACTTTTTTTTTTATAATGAATTATTTTGTGAGGAATAGCCTTTTCTCATTATGGATAGCATTACTCGTATTAGCAGATCCAAAATGCCCGGAATTAAAACCTGTTACACATTACAATTTTACTGCGGTAAGTACGAACTCTTAATTTTTTTAATTTAATGTATCATCTAGACACGCGGTAGCGTGTTAAGCCAAGAAGACATTACCTTTTTATTCATCAAGTACCTCTATACAAATCTGTATCTTTCAAATCATGACTACTTTTTTCCTATACCCATAACATTACGATTATCCCATAACCCATTTTTAAAATACTAATACTTCTAGTTAAGTAATTAGTCCTTCGATTGAGGATTCTTGGAATTGCTATTGTATTCTATTGTTGTCGCAATCACCGGTGCTCTTATGGGGTTTGAAGGATTAAATAATAATATTATTGAAAATTTTAACTTCTTCTAGATGGCTACAGGTGTTTGGTATGATTTAGCTCGTTACGAAGAACCAACAATTGAGAAGTCATCGACTGGAAACAGGTACACATTTGGCGCGAGGAAGGGACCTTCAGTTTTCTTTACTGTGGATGAGCTGTTAGATGGAAAACTAAACACCTTCAATGGCACACTGAGAGTAGCTGAAAACGCCGGTGATACTGCTCAGCTCATATACGATGTCAATGAAGAAGGTATAGTCAGGGAGCCCTAGAACAATTTTTTTTGATAACTATCAAGCTAATAGTCAGGGAACCCAAGAACAAAGGATAAGGTCCAAATTGGGCTTATTTTAAAAGTGCCGGCCAACGCAAATAAACCCATTATTTAAATAGAACATAATCTAAGGAATAATTTTTATTACGACACCAAAGTTCTAAGTCAAATCTCCGCGTTGTTATTCAAGGTCAAACTTTTTTTATATAACATGTAATAAAACCTATTTTATTAATTAAAAGCAATAAGTAATCGATCCCAATGTCCCGTCATTGAACAGATAAGAGGCCAAATACCTACAAATGATTTGGAAAAATTCAAAGGAAGAGGTAACCTCTACGTGCTTGGGGCTTGCAGGGCACAACTCATTGCTTACTTGGAATACTAGGCAAATGCCGTGCGTACCCCAAGCACGTAGAGTATCCCCCTTCCTTTGGGTTTTTTTCAAACCATTTGTAGGCATTTGGCCTCCAATCTGTTCTATGCCTTGGATAGGGACGTTGGGATCGATTACTTATTGCTTTTAATTAATAAAATAAGTTTTATTACATGTTATAAAAAAAGTTTGACCTTGAATAACAACTCGGAGACTTGACTTAGAACTTTGGTGTAATAGTAAAAATTATTCTTTAGATTATGTTCTATTTAAATAATGGGTTTATTTGCGTTGGCCGGCACTTTTAAAATCAGCCCAAAATTGTATGGACGTTGGATCTTGTCCTTTTTTTGTGATTACTAACAAGCAAATTTTTTGTGAGTAGCTTCATTTTGATAAGACCAACAACTTTTTTATCTGCGAAAAATCTTGAATGTGGTAGCTAACAGAGATAGAAAGGATTTCATACTTTGATTTGATGGCCCTAAAATATGGATTGTTCTATTTGTAGGATAATGTTACTCCTAAACTATATAACTATTATCCTACAAATATACAAAAAATCAGCTGGCTAGGGTTCCATTTTAGGGTACCGCAGTCAACCAAGTTTTGTTGATTACAGAACCCTATAACGGAACCCTAACGAGCAGATTTTTTGTATATTGGTAGGTTAATTAGTAATATATAATTTAAGAGTAACATTGTCCTACAAATAAAATACCTACTTAGTCCATATTTTAGGACCATCAATTCAAAGTATGAAATCCTTTCTATCTCTGTTAGCTACCACTTTCAAGATTTTTCGCGAATAAAAATGTTGTTCGTCCTATCAAAATGAAGCTACTCACAAAAATTTTGCTTGATAGTAATAAAAAAAAAATTGTTCCAGGGCTCCCGTACTAGTATTTCTTATCTTATAGCCAAACTATAGCCACTGAAATAATTATGTTTTCAAGTCACAAAAAAGTGATAATACGTTTGGGTGTGTATGTGCTGACAGAGATTTATTTTGGGATTTGCACAAAAGTTTAAAAAGTAACTCTTTTAGGGTTGCTTCTTTCGCAGTCAACTGTATACAGGGGTTATATACACCCAAAAGTGTTTTGTCACGCCCTGTATATTTAAAATTAATATTGATTAATTTGGCTCATTTCTTTTGCAGGGGGAATTCTAGTATATCTTGATGTTATGGCAATCGAATATGATAAGTTCCTTATTATGTACTATTGCTTATTTGACGACAAGACACAGAAGCGTAAAGGTGAGAATTTAATTTGTATACTGGTTGCGAGGCTTTATCAAGTTTTATCGATTACTGATCGATACAATTTTTTTACCGACTTCAAAAAAGAAGGGTATCGATTAGATCTGTATGTATTTAATATGTAATATATCCAGAACTGCCCAGTTTTCGTATAACATCAGGGTCTATATTTGTTCAGACCCTGATATTATCAGGGTCTGAACAAATGTGCCAAATTTCAAAAGTGTATGTGTTTTTATGTTTGTGTTCGTATATCTCCGGAACTACAAGCCCGATTTAAGTGATTCTTGTTCAACTTATGGAATAAGTACCGCAAGTTTCATCAACATTGGTTCAGTAGTTTTTGAGATTGGGAATGATTATTCTTAATTACGTACAATTTTTAAGTCAGTTTTATCTTTTTAAAATACTATTACTTGCTTTTTTGTATTTATCTGCCTGTAGTTGCGTGTGTACGGTAAATTATACGGCTATTGCTGAACCAAAGATTTCCTTTGGTAGGATTGGTCCTTATGGCCCAAGGATGGATTTAAGATGTGGAGCCACCGCGATTTTTGATGTTAGTTTTTAAAATTTTAGCAGCTTCTTTTCTGGAGGAAAATAGAGTCTCAATCTGTATAGAGGCATTAATTATGGTACTATTCCAAGTTCGGTACCATATTCGGATGACTTAAGAATGCTAAATTCATTTAAGGATGAGTCCTTAATAACCATAATATTTAAAAAGAAGAAGTCAGTAATTACTGGTCCGATTTGAAAAATTCTTTCAGTGTTAGATAGCCCATTTATCGAGGAAGGCTATAGGCTATACTTTATTACGCTAAGGGAAGAATATAAGCGAAGAAATAGAGGAAAATGTGGAAAAAACGGGGGAAATAATTTGAAAGGGCTTATTTCACGAACTACTGGAGTAATTTTTCTGTTATTGGGCATACAGATAAAGAGTAGGAACGTGAAGGTCATAGGCTATTTACTGTGGACTAATTTGTCTGTGAAATACCTAATTTACGCGGGCGAAGCCGCGCGAAACGTCTAGTAATATTATAAAGCTGAAGAGTTTGTTTGTTTGAACGCGCTAATCTCAGGAGCTACTTCCGATTTGAAAGAATCTTTCAGTGTTTGATAGCCTATTTATCGAGGAAGGCTATAAGCTATATTTTATCACGCTAAGACCAATAAGAGCAAAGATACAGAGGAAAATGTAAAAAAACGGGGAAAATCATTTGAAAGGGCTAATATCTCACAGACAACTGGAGCAATTTTTATGTTATTTGACACGAATATATAGTAGACTACGTGAGACATGGGTTATTAATATGTGAAAAATATACGGTTTCCGTGAAATTTCAGATTTACGCGGACGAAGCCGCGCGGAACGTCTAGTATTATTATTATATTTATTGCTCCATTCATCACCATGTCTCTGGCATGCAGAATAATGCGGCTATCAGCCTCCTTATATTAATTAAGCCCTATCAACAGCGTATTCGTTGGTTGAAAATCATATATTCTAATTTTTTTAATTTATTTTATTTTTGCTATCTTTTATCTAAATATTATTCCAAAACTGGCATTTAAACATTTGATTCAATCGAAAATGATACCAAACTCGACTATATACCTAAATCCCACGCAGTTATTGACCTCATACCTTGTTAAACTAAAAAAAAACCCCTCCCCCACCTGCATGAAATATTCAGGTGGCTCCACATCGTAAACCCATCTTAGGGATATAAAGATCAATCCTACCAAAGGAAATCTTTGGTTCAGCAAAAGCCGTATTCCTCGTTTTTTTGTCTTGTACGCACACGACTACTGTACAGTACCGCCTTAATTACTAAATATAAAATGTATAAAGCTATACGAGTACGAACTCAATATAAAATGTGATTAAAATTAAATTTGCGTTCTTGAGAACATAACTTTTGATAAGAAATTGAGTAGGTACTTTAGTCTATTTTGCTCTAGCAGAATTTATTTTTTTACAATTTTTCACTTGATGAGTGGCATTCTACCTATTTCCGTAGATTGTGATTTGTAAATAATAATTGTCTAACGAAAAACCTACATTTTTAGACTACGTATGGATTTCCTCAAGAAAAATTGGAGCTGATAAGGAAAGTATTGATAAAATAAAGAATTTTATCACCAAGGCAGGTATAATCGATTCTAAAAAATTGTTTTGGATTAAAGACGAAGATCATAAGAAAGTGACAGAACTACTTAATCAGCGAGGCTAAAATCGTAAAGACATTGGCGATCAGGTAGTAAGTATTGAAAATATTAATTACTTATAAGTTATATGGATTGAAGTATCAATAAATTATTGAAACAATAAGTCTTTTAAATGTTTAAGACAATATTACCTACGATATTACCCTATTAATATTACATACTTTGTTAGTGAACTTTCATGAACAAAATTAAGCCCCTGTAAGTAAATGTACAAGGTGTGATATTGAATTAAGATAAAGCATCTACTAATTGATTGTCCATTGTTTGAGAAAGATTGTTTATGTGATTACGAAAATACCGTAAAATTCTTAAAATTAATTACTTATTATTCTTTGATATAATATTATAAATTACTAACTGTTAATTCTTGTGGTCGCTAATGACCATAGTTGTTACAAGCGACCTTAAATAATTGATAAAAAATTTTTAACTATTCACAATATCATTTATTGTCTATGCTTTGATAATATTTAGTCATTCTCTTTCTCCCTTCTATTTGTTCATCGATCTCTGTAGTATTGACATATTGCGCTTGCACATGAGCCGTCCAATATGAATCACACAATTCTGGACTGTGGTGTATTGTTTCTAAATAAACTGCACTCGACGACGTTCTTTTGACCAGAATATCTCGAGCTTTTGATAATGTTTCCTCATCCATTGAGAAAGATCTTGAAAGAATCCATGCAGAGACTGAAATCAATATAACATTTTTAGATTTCGAGAGACTTAGCAGATTTGGGTTAGATTTAGGTTGTATATACGCAAAATAAAAATTATAATTTTATTTTTTCTTACTGACAGACTACTAACTCTGTTTGTATGGTAAACAATCGTATTTGAAGTTCTTTTTTAGTCAATTTGCAAATTGAAACTCCATCAAACTCATGTTTTATTTCAAATAAATAAAAAATATCTTATAAACTATGCAAAAGAAGAAGGATAAATTTATTAAGCACCAAATTGTATACTTACTATATCTTATACGTAAATCATTACTCTTACATCCATATATTACGGCGTAGTCTTTGTAATCCGTATCAACTACCACCAAGGGAATCCCCACAGGATCTGAAAAAGTATCAAATTGATTGTTAATGGATATACGATTATGACACTGAGTTCAGTTTTTCATTGCTAGTTAACAATCATAATTTTATCGTACTAATCAAGTTTGCTTACAAAATTTTAATGACCACTGCAAGAGTTTACCTGAAGGCATTTTAAATAATTAATTTATGTTTATTGAGATCCATTATTTTCAGTCTTAATTAAGAGCACTGACTACAGCATAATATTCTGCTAACCAATCTGCGGGTCCGACTTAGGATCAGCTCACAAGTTTCGCATATTATTAAATTTTGTATTTTTCATCGCGAAGTCACGCTTCGCCTTATCTCTTACCTATATTACTTTTTGGTGTAGTCAATACTGCTTCGTCTCCAGGAGCATAGGTCGTGTTCACATGCAGCACATATTCCACTCTGTCCTTGATGTAGCCATGGCTGATCTCCAGTCTTCGTCCACAATAGTCAAAGATCTTGTAAGCGCATTGGCCGTAGTCTTCATACCAGGTTGGAAACCGTTGCATCTCGTACCACGTACCGAGAAACTTTAAACCAGATAAAACACTTAACTATTGTCACTTGAAGAGTTCATAAATAGTTCATAATAATACAGAAAGTCCCATTATTTGACATTCATAGAATTTAAACGTCTAAACCACGTCTAAACAGGCAAAAACATAAAGTGCCAATAATAGCTGGCATGTAGTTTTTCCATAAAAGTATTATTGAAGAAAATCTCTGGAAACTTTTTTTGTAATATTGTTTTGCATTACAAACTCAACGCATGAAACAAAATCTGTTTAATAATAATAGATAATATATTTTTTTACGTTATGTTACAGGATTAAATTTACTTTTATCTTTGTTATAATAATAAAGTAACTTTATTGGGCTCTAAATACGTCGTGAATGTAAAAAAAATCTACTTACGAGTATGACTAAGCGTAGAAAGCAAGAGCACAAATAATAATATTTAACTCCCACACCGGTTTCGGTGACGGTGGCCGGTTTCATTGAAACCAGGCCAGTTACGCAGGAGTAATTTTATAGTGCCCAAGTGTGTGCGCAGTACACAAGAGCACTCTCTATTCCATTACTCTCATAACCCAGTGGGACGGAAAACCGACACGACTGGCGAGAGATCAGGCGCAGGACCGACTTAACATGCCCATCCGACGCATGGATCATCTTACTTGTCAGACAATCAGGTGATCAACCTGCATTGTCCTAAACAAACTTGAAAATAACACGTTTCCAACGCGGGAATCGAACCCACGACCTCCAAGTCAAGAGCTACGCTCTTAACCACTGGACCGCGGAGGCGTTAAAAATATTTTTTAGTGTTTAAATATTTTGTAGTAAATTTTTGTGCAGGAACCTAGGTAATTACTATTTTAAGCTGAAAATTAACTCAAACATGTTAAATGTTTTCGTATGAGAAAATGATTTTGGTATATTAGTTATTACGTATGTATGAGAATTTCGATGGCACCTGGCCTCTTAAGAGTGTTAAGTAAAAGAAAGTAAGATTAGAAGTTCTTTTGATTTCACGACATACTTACCTTTTCCATTTCGAAATATTTCATACTCTCCACTTCGGGGCACAATCCAATCTGTAGCACTTGTCCATTACACAAATAATATTTAAGAAAAACAATAACAATTGATAATTTTAACATAATATGAGGTTTATTTATTTTTAATACTTACACACCTCACAACGAGATCTTATTTAGATAAACTGACTCTAGCCGATAACTGATAAAGATACGAGAGGTATCTGCATTATCTGTGTTTTCCCAATTTAGGATGACATGAAGTGAGTTTCAATATTTTATTTCTGATTTGTATAGTTTCAATTATTCAAAAAGAACTGTATTTTACAAACACCACCGTCGGCAAGTAATTAAAAGAATATTTTTTAATTCAAGTTTTAACAGGTGGGATTATATTAGTAAACGCCATCTACCTGTAATATTATGTACCATCACCTCACCTCGTTTCACAGTAGTTTCACACTGTGTTCTCTAGAGGGCAGCAAAATCATGTTTGGCCCTTAGTGGAGTGTCTAGAGCGTAAAAATCGTGCAAACCTCCGATTTCCGCAATAGTGGATGAAAATTGAAAAGAAAAAAAGGAATGTGTAGCTAATAACATAAATAAAAATAAATTTACCTATTGAAAAGTTGTGCTTTTCATTTTTAAATTATTCTATACCACTTCAGTTACACTCATAAATTTTAAAATGTTGAAGAAAACGTGCATTTCTTTGTAGCAAAATTATAAAATATATTGTCATTTTTTTTTATTCAAATCGTTGCTTATATTCCAAAAAAAAAAAAGAAAATAAGTGATAAAATATACCTATTATAGTTTAGATTTAAAAATTAATATTTTTGTATCTAGATGAGCATGCCTCCGAATATGTTTGTTGTGTGCTTCGGCAGTAAGTACCTGATAAATGGCGTTCCTATTTTTTTTTGGTTTAAATAGGAAGTTTAAATTTATTTCTTAGGCTTTACAAAGAATTCTGTTGTTTGTTGTTAATGCGTAATGTTTTTTAGCTCTTACTTGATTAACTTTTCCGAAAATGTAGCACAAACTTTTCGCGTATAAAATCTGTATTTTATTTCTTCTGGTTAGGTTTTAACACAATATTTTTTTTTATTTTTTTTTCATTGATTACATTCACTAAAACATACAATAAAAATTAGGTTAAGAACTGATATTTTTTGTATTCAGGTAA
Source organism: Polyommatus iphigenia (assembly GCA_963422495.1). Classification (NCBI taxonomy): domain Eukaryota; kingdom Metazoa; phylum Arthropoda; class Insecta; order Lepidoptera; family Lycaenidae; genus Polyommatus; species Polyommatus iphigenia. Next base: position 16,474,059 of record OY730181.1, on the reverse strand, counting down.
GCATTCTCCAAACGTAGGTCGTAGCATATTACGTTTTTAGTATGTACGTGGATATGTAGCACCCAATTTTTTTTCTGGCTTTAATTGGGAAGTTTAAATATATTTCAAAAGCTAGAAAAAGCCTTTCTTTTACCGATGCATTTAACGTTTTAGCTCTTACTTAAATAAATTCTCAACAAATGTAGAAAAACAATTTTGGTCTATTTTACACATTTTTGGAGATATTAAAACGTTTTAAAGTACTTAAAACTCATCATTTCTCTAAAAATTAAATACGCACAAAAAGTACGTGTAACACTCTTTTCGTTACAACCCTTAAATCCTCCCAAACCCTTTTATCTTGGTTACGACGAGCGTTAATCTCTAAAAACTTTGCAAAAGTTATTGTTGTATTTAACTTAGCAAAGCAAACTTTCTTTTTTAAAAATTGTATTTTTTGGTTAATTTTCAATGTAAACAATCAGATAAGAGTCATTAAATAACAGGATCAAGAAATTTATATGGCGAAATATTAATTTTTTATTAAGTACAGGTATAGAGATACTTTGAATTTACTTTTGACTTCTATATTATGCTTACGAGAAATACCCCCACGTAATGATTTGCACATAAAGTAATAAAAAAGTAAATCTTTTACCGCTACTACTTTCAAAGTGAACTCCCGAGTAGAGTGGCGAGACAGTTCCTTATAGCCCGCGCGGAACTAGTGGCCGCGTAGGTAGGGACGGGGGTTGCTTGCTGCTCGCAACGTACATGAGATTAGACAGTGACGACCAATCTCGCGATATCGTGAAGAATAATATTATTTAATTATTGGAAAGAATAAATTAAAGACATTAGACAATTGATCAGTTTTATATTCTAAACCCGCTATCCCCAACCCGCGGCCCGCGGGCCGCATGCGGCCCGCTGGGACTTTATTTGTGGCCCGCGTGATGTTAAACAATTTTGAAATTCACGCCCACCGGCAAAATAACGTAAAGTCTAAATATCATTAATAATATTATTAAATATAATATTAAATCTTTAATTTTGAAGAAAGTTATTTTTTAACCCTAAAAAATTTTTGTTGCGGCCCGCGAGTCGCGACACCAAGACCAAAACATGTTTGTGGCCCGCATGAAAAAAAGGTCAGGGACCAATGTTCTAAACTATTGACATCGGCTTTCCGTTTTTTAAAAAACGTATGCACTTTAATTATTATTTCCTTAGATTGTCTTTTTATCGGCGGACTCATCTTGCTATTGCAATCTCTTAAGTGCGAAGCGCCCCTGCCTCTCCGTCCCACGCTCACATACCTCAGGCGGCCGGGCCGGCCTCCCATAGAAAACAAGCATTCTAAAACATATCCAACACGGTTTTTTACTTTAACGCGGCGTCACCTTAAGACTATATTGTGTGATTCCCATACGCCTTGATTACCGAAAAGTGTGGAAAGACAGCGAGATAAATACTGCTCTCTGTCAATCAAATTGGCCGAGGCTACCGAATGCTTGGCCTATAGTCCGCGCGGAACTAGTTGGCCGCGCCTGAGGTATGTGAGCGTGGGACGGAGAGGCAGGGGCGCTTCGCACTTAAGAGATTGCAATAGCAAGATGAGTCCGCCGATAAAAAGACAATCTAAGGAAATAATAATTAAAGTGCATACGTTTTTTAAAAAACGGAAAGCCGATGTCAATAGTTTAGAACATTGGTCCCTGACCTTTTTTTCATGCGGGCCACAAACATGTTTTGGTCTTGGTGTCGCGACTCGCGGGCCGCAACAAAAATTTTTTAGGGTTAAAAAATAACTTTCTTCAAAATTAAAGATTTAATATTATATTTAATAATATTATTAATGATATTTAGACTTTACGTTATTTTGCCGGTGGGCGTGAATTTCAAAATTGTTTAACATCACGCGGGCCACAAATAAAGTCCCAGCGGGCCGCATGCGGCCCGCGGGCCGCGGGTTGGGGATAGCGGGTTTAGAATATAAAACTGATCAATTGTCTAATGTCTTTAATTTATTCTTTCCAATAATTAAATAATATTATTCTTCACGATATCGCGAGATTGGTCGTCACTGTCTAATCTCATGTACGTTGCGAGCAGCAAGCAACCCCCGTCCCTACCTACGCGGCCACTAGTTCCGCGCGGGCTATAAGGAACTGTCTCGCCACTCTACTCGGGAGTTCACTTTGAAAGTAGTAGCGGTAAAAGATTTACTTTTTTATTACTTTATGTGCAAATCATTACGTGGGGGTATTTCTCGTAAGCATAATATAGAAGTCAAAAGTAAATTCAAAGTATCTCTATACCTGTACTTAATAAAAAATTAATATTTCGCCATATAAATTTCTTGATCCTGTTATTTAATGACTCTTATCTGATTGTTTACATTGAAAATTAACCAAAAAATACAATTTTTAAAAAAGAAAGTTTGCTTTGCTAAGTTAAATACAACAATAACTTTTGCAAAGTTTTTAGAGATTAACGCTCGTCGTAACCAAGATAAAAGGGTTTGGGAGGATTTAAGGGTTGTAACGAAAAGAGTGTTACACGTACTTTTTGTGCGTATTTAATTTTTAGAGAAATGATGAGTTTTAAGTACTTTAAAACGTTTTAATATCTCCAAAAATGTGTAAAATAGACCAAAATTGTTTTTCTACATTTGTTGAGAATTTATTTAAGTAAGAGCTAAAACGTTAAATGCATCGGTAAAAGAAAGGCTTTTTCTAGCTTTTGAAATATATTTAAACTTCCCAATTAAAGCCAGAAAAAAAATTGGGTGCTACATATCCACGTACATACTAAAAACGTAATATGCTACGACCTACGTTTGGAGAATGCTTACCTGAATACAAAAAATATCAGTTCTTAACCTAATTTTTATTGTATGTTTTAGTGAATGTAATCAATGAAAAAAAAATAAAAAAAAATATTGTGTTAAAACCTAACCAGAAGAAATAAAATACAGATTTTATACGCGAAAAGTTTGTGCTACATTTTCGGAAAAGTTAATCAAGTAAGAGCTAAAAAACATTACGCATTAACAACAAACAACAGAATTCTTTGTAAAGCCTAAGAAATAAATTTAAACTTCCTATTTAAACCAAAAAAAAATAGGAACGCCATTTATCAGGTACTTACTGCCGAAGCACACAACAAACATATTCGGAGGCATGCTCATCTAGATACAAAAATATTAATTTTTAAATCTAAACTATAATAGGTATATTTTATCACTTATTTTCTTTTTTTTTTTTGGAATATAAGCAACGATTTGAATAAAAAAAAATGACAATATATTTTATAATTTTGCTACAAAGAAATGCACGTTTTCTTCAACATTTTAAAATTTATGAGTGTAACTGAAGTGGTATAGAATAATTTAAAAATGAAAAGCACAACTTTTCAATAGGTAAATTTATTTTTATTTATGTTATTAGCTACACATTCCTTTTTTTCTTTTCAATTTTCATCCACTATTGCGGAAATCGGAGGTTTGCACGATTTTTACGCTCTAGACACTCCACTAAGGGCCAAACATGATTTTGCTGCCCTCTAGAGAACACAGTGTGAAACTACTGTGAAACGAGGTGAGGTGATGGTACATAATATTACAGGTAGATGGCGTTTACTAATATAATCCCACCTGTTAAAACTTGAATTAAAAAATATTCTTATTATTTCCTTAGATTGTCTTTTTATCGGCGGACTCATCTTGCTATTGCAATCTCTTAAGTGCGAAGCGCCCCTGCCTCTCCGTCCCACGCTCACATACCTCAGGCGCGGCCAACTAGTTCCGCGCGGACTATAGGCCAAGCATTCGGTAGCCTCGGCCAATTTGATTGACAGAGAGCAGTATTTATCTCGCTGTCTTTCCACACTTTTCGGTAATCAAGGCGTATGGGAATCACACAATATAGTCTTAAGGTGACGCCGCGTTAAAGTAAAAAACCGTGTTGGATATGTTTTAGAATGCTTGTTTTCTATGGGAGGCCGGCCCGGCCTCTCATAGAAAACAAGCATTGGAACAGCAAAAAATGGAAAGGGCGTAAGCGATAAAATGGTTTTTATCGCGTAATTTAAAAACTATAAATACATTTCATATAAGCTATGGGTAAATTAAAGTGTTTGCTTGAACCAATCTATGTACAAATTTTGGAAGCTTAATTCACTCTCCTCTGTTGGCAAATTAGGAATCTCTTTTTTTACAGAGGTATTTTTGATTGATTATTCTGTGTTATAAAAGTCGACCAATCGTGTTATGCTATGGGCAATTCAAAGACAAAGAGCATGATAAATACTGACAATGAACTTTAATTTTTTAGCTTTAGCCATTGCTGAGAAAAATCGATATCGCTACAGCCAAATTATCGCGTCGCTTTAAGTAGTTTTACTTAGTTTTGTAATTACACCTTGTACAAATTACGTTGAAAAATAAAGATATTTATTTGAAAACCGGTAAGTCACATGATTTGTTAAATAAAACTAGCAAAATGACTTCTCAAGTACTGAAATTCACCGATCCTAAGAATTCAGAAGGATAGAACTTATCACTCCAATCAGTTCCAGTTACTTATTGCGATTACCTCCTGAAACTCTCGACAGTTTATGTTCTCGGGAACTTGCAGAGTTTAGACGCTCGTTGAATTTTATGGCACTTTTTACACTCACGTATACTAAGCTGGTTCAAGGGGTTGACACAGTAGCATTTTGCGTGAAAAAGGAGAGTTTTTCTCTAATGTTGCAGTTGCACTTCATCATAAAGTCGAAGACATTAATAATACTCCCCACACCGGTTTCGGTGACGGTGGCCAGTTTCATTGAAACCAGGCCTGCTACGCCGGAGTAGTTTTTTATAGTGCCAAAGTGTGTGCGCTGCAGTACACAAGAGCACTCTCTATTCCTTTTACTCGTATAACCCAGTGGAACGGAAGACCGACACGAATGGCGAGAGATCAGGCGCAGGACCGACTTTTTGCATGCCCATCCGACGCATGGATCATCTTACTTGTCAGACAATTAGGTGATCAGCATTCAGCCTGCATTGTCCTAACCAAACTTGGAAATAACATTTTTCCAACGCGGAAATCGAACCCACGACCTCCGGAGTCGAGAGCCACGCAGCTCTAGCCACTAGACCACGGAGGCGCTGAAGAACATTCAAACTGATCAATTTTATATTGTTAGTCGTTTTATACTCCTTATTGTCATTTCATTTTACTATCGCATCGAATTTCACATGACAGGTATTTCAAGAACATCAGTTAATTACAGATTTTCATTCACGGTAGCTCCGGTGGTAAGCCCTTCAATCCTGGGATTAAGTGGGCCAAGGACAGCCCTGAACCTCAATCAATTTCGTCAGACCTATCTATTTGTAGATTATGGAATAACCAATGTACTCACCGCATAGTCTGATAACGGATTTCACACCGCTATTGTCATCTTCAATAACGCCAGGCGTTTACGATATCCCTTCCATATTAATTATATTAATGCGGAAGTGTGTCTGTCTGCTTGTCTGTTTGTCTGTCTGACTATTAAGATCTTCACGCCCAAACCGCTGAATCAATTTTGCTGAAATTTATTATAGAGATACTTTGAATCCCGAGAAAGGGATAGGATACTTTTTATCCTAGAAAAAATGTAAGATTCCCGCGCGATAAACGAATTTCTTAGGCGTCATCCAATTCTTACATAATATCATCATGACAATAATTATTGTCTATTATGTATTATTATTATATTATATACCAGTTCAACTTATAATTTACTTCGCCCTAACCAGAAATTGGTAAATATATTCTTCTAGTTACATCGTTACAGTAATTTCTTACTTTTTACATTTCAATAAATATAAATACTTAATATTATTATGATCATGGAGCTTCAACTTGTACCTAACTTCATATTCTTGTTATCTATATTTTTCCTATATTTAAAATTAGAATTTTCGCCAGTTGTTATTTTGATCAACTTGCTGGCAGCCCTAGTCAAGTTCTGTTGGAAATGCACAAACTTATCTTTTCTGCTGCCACAACATAATGTAACCTGTTGACAAATAGACAGAGTCGAAATTGCTTTACCACGTTTAAAGTTGTTGATACTATCTACTGGCTGAAGTGAGGGGTTGATTACTATAATGCCTGAAGGTGAAATAGTAAATCGTGTACATCCTATCCTCCCGAGGTTTGTGGGATACAGTTTAGATAATAGTGGTGCTAAAACTATACCGTAAATACTTTCCTATCGATGCGATATAAAGCCAATTTAGTTTTCGTGTACCTCTTTATTTACTGTGTTCAGCTAACATTTATTGGGAGCTGTTATATAAATATCGCCTTAGGTACTGCGAATATGTATTTATAAATTATGATATTGCGATATAGTATGGGAAAATGAAACCACAGTTTGAGAAGAAAACAATGTTAAAATCACCAGAAGTTAGTTGTGAAAAAGTCTACTCCGTATTTTTCTGTGTATGCGCAACTTGCGTCTGAGAAATCTTTCAACACAAATGATGTTCTGTGTTCGGATAACTCGGAATACTTCGTTAGAACAGCTTCTATTCGTTCCAAGCTCTGGCCTTGTAGCTTCTCCTTATTTCTGGACAGCACCCAGGTAAAAACTGGAATAACAAGAATCTAGGTAGGTCATATTTTTTAGATTATGTTTAAAATTCGCACAAAATGTGCGAGAGGAGAGTAGAGGACAGTGTGCTTTGGCAGGAATTTGCAATTACAACTGAATAAAATATATACTACGGCCTCACAGAAGACAATATTATGACAACAATTTTAAAGCTGTATTAAGTTGGGTAGGGCTTCCGAAGTCCCAAGGGGGTATGATTTTAAGGTCCAGGGATGCAACTCATTTGCGAGAGTCCATGGGCTCCTGCAGGTTTACTGGCTCATATTTTAAAAAATCCTTAAAAGCAGTAATGGATGAAATATTCAGAAAAGTAATATCCCTGCCAAACGGCTTCATCACTTCATTAACATTTAAGTGGAAAATAAAATGCAACAATACCAACCGTAATGAGTCCGCATTTTCTTCTTTAAAGTCTTGCAGGTGTATGCGATCGCGTAATTATCGTAGTCCGTAGACAATATGAAGAATGGAAATTGGAGAACTTTGTCTGTGAAATAAAGATATAATACAGGTATACCTAGATGTTGCCAGATTACCAAACTGGTTGATGGGAGAATCTCTAGAATCTAGATGTTACCATATGTTCGTTTATCATGCGGGAACCGTACATTCGATATAGTGAAATTTGGCCTTTTTGGGCGTAAGAGTAAGTACTCCTTACGAAATTTGTTTGAACAGGTTTGATAATTTGAGAATAACTACCGGTTTACATAATTCCCATCCAGTAATCTCATTAGGCACTGGATTGTTACTAGAATAATGTAAACGCGGTTTACTGGAATACAGTCCAGTGATCAGATCACTGGATTGGAGTAATGTAAACCCGCTATCCTTACTAATATTATCCTTACTAATATTATAAATGCGAAAGTGTGTCTGTCTGTCTGTCTGTCTGTCTGTTACCTCTTCACGCCCAATCCGTTGCACCGATTTTGCTGAAATTTGGCATGGCAATACTTTGAGTCCCGGGAAAGGACATAGGATACTTTTTATCCCGGAAAAATGTACGATTTCCGAGCGATAAACGAATTTCGGCGCAACAAAGTTGCGGGCGTCATCAGCTAGTAAGATGATAAATACATAGACTCTAATCTAATTCTATCAACGATGTCTAGTCTACCTTATCACCGCTTTGGGTATTTAAAAAAATCCTACCTCCATCTTCATGGCTGACTATGAATTGCGCCTTGGTACCAGCATCAAAAGTAGGATCCACTCTTGCAAAATACGACTTCTGAGTTCGGTTCCCGTTGTCAGTATCCACATAAGTCTCTCTGAGGGTGTATCCAAGATTATCTTCTTGGAATTCCAGAGAGGCGCAGTCGTAGATACTGCGACCATCGCTAGCGTAGCTGCCTACATTGTACCATATACCTGAAAACTGAGAGAAGAAGAAACATGAGTATTTATAAATAGAGGATCATGCAACAGTCTTTGTATCCAGGGACCAATCTATTAGTAGATGTGATATTTAAATTAATGACAAGTATTAAAGTAATTGTTTATATTCATAACTAAAGAAGCTTATCGCGGAATTTATCGCATAACTACAATAATATTAAGTTCTAAGAATATCTTCTTAACACTATCGGTTTGTGGAATTATTTACTTTTATTTAAAAATAGGTATAGAATTCTGTTTTAATTTTTTTTATATTCTTTTTTAATTTAACTCAAATTCGTGCTAAGAGTTTAAAAGGTAGAGCTAAAAATATATTTTTTAAAAATTCGCCTCACCTTGGTATAATCCAGGTTCTCGTGTATTTTCACATTTGGACATTCACCAGGTAGGGTGAATTCTGCGCAATAAGCGCAAGCCACCAGCGATATGAGTATGAGCAACATCTTGGAGCACAAACTGGCCGAGTGTTTGCTCACAAGTGGATAGCGGGACGCCTCCCACGCTGTAATTATCCAATGACCTGACCCCACGATTGTGGCAGTAAGATTGCTGATTAGGCTGGAACGGACAGAGCGTCAAAATCCTCCTTAAAATGCTTAATAACTTCGCGCTAAGTAAAAAATCCACCAGATAATGGCATAACATAATGTATATAAAGAGATAAAATGTTACAAAATGTAAGTATCTCAAAAATATATTATAGAAAGAATACAACAGCCAATAGTAGAAACTGTTCGCTTCAAGTTATGCTGAGCTAGATAGCGTAGGCGTGAACGTACAAATTATGCTTGAACCTATGCGGATACTAAGAACTCTACATTTTGGAAGCTGAAGAGTGAAGAGTTTTTAAAGAATGACATCGAACGCAGTACGAATCCTTAACTGTTATAGGTCGATTACTGAAGGTGTGCTCTATTGTCACTCTTTCAAAAACCGCTCCGTGCGACCAGGGCCTTATGTGCAACAGTTTTTATCTTGCAAGTATACACGCGCGACGCTGGAAATAAAAGGGAGCATTTATTTTTAATACATAAGAGGAAGCCATCAATTTGCGCAGACTTTATATTGAAACTCTTATGTATTTTATTTGGAATTTCCTCAACTTTATATGGCGCAGCGCACGTATTCGCTATTGACCAAATAAAACTGCAATAAATGCACCGCTGCTATTAATTTCAAGCAGGTAAGCTTCGGACTGAAATTTAAAAAGTTTAATGCACCTTCTACCAACCCGGGTTTACTAGATGTTTTGAAATATCACGCCTTCTCTTGCATATATACGAATAATGAGAGAGACATATCATTTTGTTAGGCCAAGTTCTACCAATCTGGGGTTGCTGCTAATCTTTATTAAAATAGAGCCTTGAAAAATAAAAGAGATAAATCGTATTTGAGTTTATATATTCTTTATTATTTAGTTTAGGATTTACTTCAACGCAGGCAGAAGTGGACCTAGGTCTTAGGTGTAAGTACAGGTAAAATGGAAACAAAGGCCTAATATAGAACGTAGTATGAATCTTCTTTAGAAAAAGTTGTTTCTTGCAAGGCTTATAATAATATGTTACGGTTGCCTTACTGTTGGACGTTGCTTCTTTCAGGCAATCGAGGGTAATCTCATGACGTAGTATTTGATTGGTATCACGTTCCAGCAGGATTAGCATAACAACAGTAGAAATAGGAAAGAATCGACATTCTGACAGATTTTATCGACAAAATGGCGGATTTCCATTGTCTGTCACTTTGTCTATAATTCCGTAGAAAGAAACCGTTTCTATGGTGACCATGCTAAGCCTGCAGGCGTAGCATGGTCACCATAGAAACGGTTTCTTTCTACGGAAAAATAGACAAAGTGACAGTTAGACAAGATAAAGTGACAGTTAGACAATGGAAATCCGCCATTTTGTCGATAAAGTCTATCAGTATGTCGATTCTTTCCCATGTCTACTGTAATTGTTATGCTAGCCCTGACTGAATATTGTATTCAGTGAACGCAAAAAGTTGGTACGTTCGGATAATCGCCTCAGGACTTAAAGTTTCTGTGAAGTTTTGAGCGAGGGATCTTCACCCTAAAATGTTAGGTAAGGTTTAACAGTGTTGTAGTTTCATTATCTGACTTGTTTATTTTAAGTTACCGTTAATTATTACTGTCTACAATACGATATTTGTTTTTTTTTTGTCAGCATCAGTTTTGTTTGTAAACCTAAGAGATACATATTATGTATATATTTTGTGTGTATATACTATCACAAATCTTGTGCGTAATTTGGTTGGGTAATGTCACCAAATCACGGTGTAACTGACTTGACACAGCTCGACCAAATAGCATATAGGTCCGCAATCAGACTTTAAATCAATATTTTTGCTGGTACATGATACAACTCGTATAATCTAGGACGTCTAACCCGTATTCTAAACGCATTTTGAACAATGAGATTAAATACTTGTGGTATTTAATATGTAACTTCAAAAGGTAAATTAAATATCTATCGTTAGCGATGTCCACACTATGCGCTTGCGTCTTCAATTTTCATCATCTTCTTTCATTCAACTTTCGTTTTGGTTTTCGTTCAACGAACGCAACGCCAACATTGTCATTTTTGAAGTTTTGGATACGGTCAGAGGGCATGCGTCGCGGGCATGCCTCACGTTCTCTGTTGACTGTGCTATAACGCATGCCCTTGACGAACAGAAAAAGGCACAGTGTGGACAAAGCTATTGGAGCAGCTATCTAAAATTTAATATATTTTATTCAAAACTATTCCAGCTATTTGCGTTGGCGTCAATCAAGAGGCTCAGGTACGCCCTTTCGGAATACTCAATACCCAGCTACAACTTGAACAATGCTTCATTACTTCTACAGTCAATATTTGCCACTGAAACGGGGAATTTATACAACCTATTTTAGAAATTGCGTAGCTTTAATTATTTTACTCTTTGTCTTCCTTAAAATAGAATGGCAATATTTTTTGAGAAAATTTTAATTAATTCATAGTTCATACTAATATTATAAATGTGAAAGTGTGTCTGTCTGCCTGTTAACTCTTCACGCGTAAACCACTTAACTAATTTTAAAATGAAATTTGGTCTTTGAGTGTGAGAGAGTGAGGAAAGGACATAGGATACTTTTTTATCCGAAAAAAATTTATGGTTCCCGCGCGATCTTTTTGCGCAACGGAGTTGCGAGCTTCAAGTTAGTAAACTTATTTTATGTATATCATTAACTGGGCTTGTATTGAATACGTCTTGTTCTGATTTGTTGTTCACAAAACGAACTATCACATACAAACCTAAGCTACGAATATAATAGTGTTTGAATAATTGCAATAAATAACCTTCCTTTACATTTTTGTGTCACTAAAATCATTATTTGTTTAGATAAAAGATAGATGTAGACGCACACAAAATTTCACGTCTAAAATATTAATAAGAAGAAAATGAGTAGATTAAAATAACACACAATATAATAAATTATAATAGCATGGAAATGGCAGTTACTTCTGAGACATTAACCGAAATCTAAACTACTTTTGAATATTTCCGTATCTTAATAGTTTAGGCTCACCCGAAACTTAGTATTGCGGAAATCTGAAATGTTAGCGCCACCATTAAAGAAATGGGGTTACATAATATTATTCTCGTTTATTACGCAAGCGTTACGTTATCACAGAGGTTTCTTATGGTTCTATTACACGCTACATCTTGTCGTGGCTAGCACGATGTTGGTCGATTTTCGATTTTCCGATGAGACAGCGAATTGTAAAGAGCGCTAACTGCTGACATTGTCCCTTGAAATTTTTGCGTAGCGACATCGCATCGTAATTCTGTGCGATGTTGTATTTGTGACGCCGCAACGCAGATTTGTGGCCTGGCCCTTAGTCTTCGGTTGCAGTAAAATATGATTATGAGTTATGACTAAATTGTGTGTTGGGGGCAACAATTTGATTATCAAGCAAGAACCATACATTTCTCATTTTTTGTCCTTAAGTTTCAAATTCTCTACACACCATAGTATTTCATTTAAATCGATTCAAAGTAAAGCGGTGATAGTTGTACAGAAAGATATCCTCACTATTTTTCATAGTTTTTCTAAAGCATCAGCACTATTCGTCATGTCTGTCCTGCAAGCTGCATTATGTAGCGGCGGCATTATATGCTCACCTCTGAATAACCACTGTAATTATTCGCCTGTTCCGTACATTGTATTTTCCGGTTACTTGCTTAAACCTCCTATCAGACCGTCTTGTAATATTCCTGGTAATTACTGAAAAAATAACTCATGCTCTAAGCTCTAACAAAAATAGCCTAACACGGTATTCCGTGTTTGTGCTGAAGTCATTATCTAATAAGTGCTAATAACTGGAAAAGTATGGAAAACTATTTTTTTTATTATTTCGGTGCAAATAAAGGCAGAGCAATCTATTGAAATGTTTTTTTAAAGAAACGGAAAAAGGCCAAAAATAGCCATGCGGCCATTCTGTCCCAGTGAAATAATGTAGCCGATAGAGCCATGGCCGCACTCAGATAGATTTTATGATTACTTAACTTTAATTTAATGACAATTTTGACATAAATTCCGTACATTTTCAGTCACACTTTTCAATAATTAACATTAACTGCCTGTAAGTGCGGCCTTAAGCTTAATGAAATAACGGTGTAATACACATCCAACTCTGTTCCATTTGTTTTTAATGTAACCCAAACCGAAAAGGTTTGGGCTCGGATATTGCGAATGTAATTGGTAACGTCTTTGCACCTGATAGTTTTACAAAATACCCACAATGTGTAATATTACATACACTGATAATGCTTCCTTCCGGTTTCCGTAAGGAAAAGGTAACATTTTCAAGGCTATAGCTATGTCCACACTGTGCCTTTTTTGTTCATTAAGGGCATGCATCCTAGCGCAGTCAACAGCGCACGTGAGGCATGCCCGCGACGCATGCCCTCTGACCGTATCCAAAACTTTCGCTTTGTTCTATGACAATGTTGGCGTTGCGCTCGTTGACGCATTCAATTATTGAATGCGCCAATACGAAAGTTGAATGAAAGAAGATGACGAAAATTAAAGATGAAAGTGCACAGTGTGGACATAGCTAAAGAGTCTACTAACTGACGCATTCAGAGACGAATTATATTCATTGCTTAACTGTAATTAAATGAAGATTTTGTCATACGGCCCATACATTATCTATCTGTCTCTTTATTAAATTGAACATTAACGATGTTGTGTCTAAGAGCGGCAGTTAGAAATTATATTATTGTTTATTGAAAAGTTACGAAAAATAATGGTCTGAATATAATATGATATAACGCAAGTTAAGCAATTCTCAAAACTTTATACACAAAAATGTTATGGAAGCGGAATTTTTAGTGTTGACGCAAAAAGTATTTTGTAGTTTTCAAAAGCTATCTCTGAAGCTTTAAAATTAATTTCCACACATTACCCTGAGCCCACACTACAGACCCGCTAAGCCCGACATTTAATGTGTCTGAATTCTGAACTAACTTTCAAATAAATGTACTTTTTGTTCATTTCATCGTTTTTTCGTAGAGGATTCCAGGATTTGAAACTTTCTAGTGTACCTATCCAATATTACCATTTTTTTTTAAATTATCTTTTAGTTATAACTAGCGACCCGCCTCGGCGTCGCACGGGTATAAAATTTATAGCCACTGAAAAAATGATAAAAATCGATAGCCTATGATCCTTCGCGTGGTCTACTTCTTATCTGTGCCAAATAACATAAAAATTGCTCCAGTAGTTCGCGAGATAAGCCCATTCAAATAATTTCCCCCGTTTTTTCCACATTCTCCTATTAGTTTTAGCGTGATAAAATATAGCCTATAGCCTTCCTCAATAAATGGGCTATCCAACACTGAAAAATTTTTTCAAATCGGACCAGTAGTTCCTGAGATTAGCGCGTTCAAGTTAGGCCTTTCAAATAATTTTCCCCGTTTTTTCACATTTTCCTCTATTTCTTCGTTCCTATATTAGTCTTAGCGTGATAAAATATAGCCTTCCTCGATAAATGGGCTATCTAACACTGAAAGAATCATCAAAATCCGTTGCGTAGTTTTAAAGATTAAAGGGAATAAAGGGACATGAGGAAAAAAAAGCGACTTTGTTTTAAAATATATATAGATATAGATAAACAGGCAGATAAATAAAGTGATTAAATAGTAGTAATCCTACTTTTATTTTTAATAATAATTATACTACATACTTTAATTTGAAATCAACCAAATAGCTTAGCCATTTTTAGCTCAGTCAAACTGATACAAAACTACAGATACGTTTTAGACTGATCATTTCAAAGTTATCTTTATGTGAAGTAAAAATGTACGTCATAGACATAAAAGGCTTGTTTTAGACCACTTTGCTAGATCAATTTTCGATCGAAAGAGGTTTAAGTGAAGGCTACATCAAACCATATTAGATAATTGTTACTTCGACCAGACGCAGAGCTTGGCAAGTCTATGTCTGCATTTAAGCTGTACTGAAACTATGTCTAATGGTTTTGCTACGAGATGTGAAACTTGGTAGATGTGGCGTCTGGGAAAAATAGGTTTTTTTAATAAATGAACCTGAAACGGAGTGGGATTACCTCTCGCATACCATCCGTCATCTTTTAACACTGACTACTTGAGAGAATTATTATTGTGGGAAAATATTTTTTTAACAACTCAACTACATTGTAACCTCTATGTTGTGTCCATTCTTGGACCAAATCCCTACGTGATAGATTAAGAATAGGTTATTCTTACAAAATATGTTAGTTCCATTCTCTGTATCTTCAAGTCTAGCTTTTCAACTAATATTATACTTTCTTTATTTTAATAGAATAAGAAGATTTTCGTATTGTGTTGAATGTCATATATACGAAAGTATCGTTAAAAAAATTTCGTGTCGCGGTGCTCATTGCCAAATTCCAAAACGGCTAAATCAATTTTACTGTGTGCTCGGATAAGGTCTGAGAATGGGAAAGAAAATAGATGTGCAAATTTTCATGTCCTGACGCAAACAACCTGATAACGCAAAACAATGTTTGACTGGTCAGATTGTGCTACATAAATTATTAAAATTTAGGACATGTCTGTATTTTGCAGATCTATGGTAACTGTGCAAACTTGCTACTTTAAAACATTGAAAACTATGTGGTCGTATCGCCTATTAGTGTATCACAAAACAATACTAACTTCTATAAGCTACTTAATATTGCTCTTTAGTACTATCTGTTTAGTGAACTTGGCTTTGAAAAGTGAAGTAAAATAGAAAATTCTGCTACAATTGGTTCGATATTTTTAAGTAAAAAATTTTTATTGGCATGCACTTGTTTTGGGATAGGTTTATTGAACTTGGCTTTGAAAAGTGAAGTAAAAATAGAAAATTCTGCTTCAATGGTTTGATATTTTTAAGTAAAAATGTTTATTGGCATGCACTTGTTTTGGGATAGGCAAAATTCTTAAAACTTCTCAGTACACGTGACTAGATGAAAAACTATAAGTAAGACAGAGGGAGAGAGTAAGAGAGGAAGTAACATCCTCCCGCTCTTTTCTGCTGCGCCTCGAGAAAATGTACACAGAATGCTCCTGCAGCTTCGTTTCTCACTTCTGTCGGCACTGCCGGAGTGCAGCAATCCGATAATTTTTTTTCTTATTTTTCTGCAATACGACGCACATCTTATAATGCTAAGGGCCTGTTTCTCCACTTCCTGATAAGGTGCCGGATAGGCTATCTACAACTTATTTGACAGATGCTCTATACTCTATCTGTCAAGTTAAGTTGTGCATAGCCTATCCGGCACTTATGAGGAGGTAGTGAAACAGGCCCTAAGTATGGTAAAATAAAGCACACACGTAAATTAAACGAAATAATCTTTCGTAATTCTCCAGATAAATACAATCTCAACCTTGCCGGAGTCAAATTAACGCTTTCATAATGATTATTTGCATTAAATAACAAACTACCCTAGTTAGAAGACAAACGCTAGCACGCTGGAATTACCTGGGGGACCCTTTTGTTTCAGATAGGGGAGAATTACACCCGACGTTTATCTTTTATAGCTGATGTCGGCAGTTAATATTCGATTTCATTTAGATTATTTTTTACAGAGTAGAAAGTAAAACTAAAACATATGTATGTATGTCGTGTGAATTAAATAGGATTTTTGTATGAAACTGAATGCAGCAGAATTTCTGCCAGCCGAAATTCTGCGACTCACAAATTACGTTCGTTTGGCTCCGTGACGGCTGGTGACGGTATCGCCATGAAGCGACCTTGAAATTGAGTAAAATTTCAAAGTGAAACTTCTTTAAGTTTCACTTCAAAACTCTATTACTAGACTAGGGGCCTGAGCCAAGACGAATTCGTAATCGCTTCGTTATAGAATCGCCGATCAAAATGTATGGAATTGACATAAGACGAGTCGAACGTCAACGTCATATTAACGAACGCTTATGTCAATTCCATACATTTTCATCGGCGATTCTATAACGAAGCGATTACGAATTCGTCTTGACTCAGGCCCTAGATGACGCCTGCAACTCCGTTGTGCCAATATTCGTTTGTCGCTCGAATGTTGCCCGTTCGTCTCTATATAAAATTATTGTATCTCAGACTCTTCTCTATACATAATATAAAATAATAATTTCTCAGACCTCGGCGTTAGTTATCACCTAGAATCCCCCGGAGCAATTCTGAAAACTACTTGTGTAAAGAAAGATCATTGTTGATGATCATGTTGAATGATAACAATCTTGGTCTTTTACTTTACTGCCGATTAACCGAAACTAAATATTATCATGATACCTTCTGAAATGTGACATGGTAACACTCTTTAATGTTAAAATTATTTGTTTGTATAGTAGTTTGTACCTATAGTAAAATAATTGTATCATTACTCAGAGATTTTTTGATAAGATGTTAATAAGATCGCTTAAAAACATTCATCAACATTCTTAAATGTTTCTTGAAGCTACTGCAAGGATCTCATCTAATGGCAATTGGGTGACGTTTTATTTGTAGTATGAGTGTGAGCAGTCTTAAGTTTCGTTTCGGCCACGTGCTAAAAGATTTTTGGATGCCATAAAATACACCGCACTTTTGAGATATCTTGTAAGATGGTGAGGTTAGTTCTATAAGCGAGACTTTACTATTTAATTTTATAAGCGAATTCATTCTTACACTTCCCTCCTTTTGTTTTTGTCTTTCTTATTAGGTTCAACTTCTTAGTTCTCGTGCTGGTAGAGTTGCGATAGGTGCTATACGTGTAGTAAGCAACTTTGCCAGGTAGGGAGTGGAGCGCCATGGGATTTTAATGCGTAGACCGTACGCCAAAAGAGTCCCACATACCCCGGCCGATATCCTCAATCCGCCCGGGATGCGTAAAGTATTTTCACAATATAAAAAAAGTTCAACTACTTGTGAGCTACGGATTATGGATACGGATTCATTCTTCGAATGTTACACTGTCACCTGCAAAAGTTACATTATGATGGTGTCAATTTCCAACACTATACTTGGTATGAAACAATAGTGCTACAATCTTACTAGTTTAATACCGATGGTACGGCATAGGACAAAGTTGACGAAGTTTGGAACTAACAAGTTTATTGAAGTGGAAACATCGGAGCTGTGCTAATCCTTCGCGCGGAGAACATCGCACTCCGAAATAACAGTTCGGAATTGTGATGAAATTTCATGTTGGAGTTGCCCAAGGTTCAATAGACGGCCCAATATTAAAGGAATCACATTATCCTGCTTTTAGTTAAATTTATTTTAAATTATTTGCGTATAAAAGATACAGCATACAGAAAATAGAAACATTAGATACAAATGCTTCTATTTTCCACAAACGGCCTAAAAAGTAATTTTTAGCTCATTATTTTATAAAATTACCTTATTACAAAAATTGCCTTTGAAATTTTGATCAGAGTAGCGCTTAATTTTAGATTTTTCAGATTTTGTTTAAGAGGTATAACGCCTAACAAAATAATAACATTTATACCAATAGCAGTCGCTTGATAATAATCATTAATCAACGAATGTAAATGAAGAAGAAATTCCCCCGCTTCGTAACTTCATAGTTCATTTCCTCGCATCTTCTCATTTCAACGCTTTTAGCCCAATTAATAGCTCCACTTCAGATAAGTACAGTCCAAAGGAATTACCGAAATTATTTTCCGTTCCACACACTAGCGAAGTGAGGCTTTTAATTTGCCCGAGTATTTGTTGCATTGAGGAAACAACAGGCGGAAATGTAAAGTAATTTTGCTGTTATATCACTCTCTACTGTCTAGTATAAGTAATAACTGTGAAGTTAAGGGTTAGATAAACTTTGTTTCAGCCAATTTGGAAAAGTAGCTAGCGTGTAAATGTGAATGCCTTTTATCATCAAGTTCTTTGTTCTTTAGCACTAGTAGACGTTCCTCGCAGCTCCGCCCACGTAAATAAGGCACTCGGGAACAGCACATTTTCCATAACAACTGATTGAGTCCTGGAAAATGCCGTAGCATAGTATTATCACAGAATAAATAATTTCTACGCGAATGGAGTTACGGGCAACATCTAGCAATCATTATAAAATTTATTATCAAATAACGTCTAGATGAGCGACTTTAGTGTAAATTTCGTGAAACCGATACATCTCGAATAACATGTTTATCTTGTTTTTTTTTTACTTCTGTCCATTCTTTTAAATACTCTCCAGCGAAATTATGATCTCATACTATTTTAAATTCCCACAGAATACGTTTGTTTTTGTTTAAAATGATTAATATATTTTTCATTTCTTTGCTCGTTGCTTTTTCGTGTGTCAGCGAGTCGCTAGCTTCAGGCTGTCCAGATGTGAAGGGTGTGGAAAATTTTAACTTGACTGGCGTAAGTTTTTATTAGGTACTTTAGCTGCAAATTTGAGTAAAAGAAACATTGTTAAGCACTCAGTCTTGGCAGAAGTAATTATACAGCAATAATATTTGCTACGGGGTAGTAAGAGAAGGGGATTATCTCCACTTCTTCAATGCGCCAGCGGAGCACTCTCCCTCTCTTATGAATCCTACAGCTTGGTCTCAGAGAAAACTATAGTGATTTAAATTTTTTTGGCCATTTCTTTTAGATTTCAAAATAAATCTTATTATTTCCAGGTTTCCGAAGGTATCTGGTACGAAATAGGCAGGTATGAATATGACATCGAGGTGGCGAAGTCCTGTGTCGTGGTGCGCACGTGGCCCCAGGGTGCCGGCTTTGTGGGGGAGTCCATCAACGTCCCCCGCAGTTCCCCGGAACACCTGAGGGGGGAGTGCAATATCGTCGACGACAGCGGCCGAGGAGTTCTGAACTTCACTCTGTATTCTGGAGGAGGTATATAGGGTGTAACAAAACTAAGTGATAAAACTTTAGGGTGTTCCTCGTGTTCCTCGAAAAAAAGAGTTCACTGTGAAAGTAGCAGCGATGAAAGACCAAATTTTTTCACTTTTGTATAGGGAACCTCGTGACGCTGGGGCGTTTGCCCATACAAAAGTGAAAAAAAAATTAATCTTTCAACGCTGCTACTTTCACAGTGAACTCTCTACTCTAAAGTATCATCACTTAGTTTTCTTACACCCTGTAGAAAATTTTGGGTAAATTATTAAATAGGAATAAGTAATTATTATTAACAGGTAGGTAGTAACTAGTAGGTACATATATTCGTGTCGAATGGTTATAACGATATGTTACGGATGGGTATGTAGCAGTAAATTGTTTTCACTTACCCTGCCTTAAATTTTTTTAGGACTGTTTCTTGCTTTGACGTCTCAATTCATAAAATTGTAAGGCACATAACATATTATTTTGTCCCTAAAAAATCTGTTTGAAGTTATGAAATTAAAATGAACAATAATTTTTAGAACAATTTTTGTTCGATATTAATTAAAAAACTATGAAAGAAAGAAAGAAAGAAACTTTATTTGGTAAAACAATACAACACAATATATAAGGGTGTCATGACACCCAATAGCCTAATAACTAGAAAAGTTCTTGTTTTTAGTTCCTTATAATATTTTGGTTACAATTTCAATTTAAATCTAATTACTTTTTCCTACTTTGTTCAACTAGGACCTGATAGTGTATTCACCCCTTTCTAATTACTTTTCAGAGGCGAAGAAAATGCGTCAGCTTCCGAAGGTAGTAGTTATCTACAACGAGGGCGATAACATCATAAACTACAGCTGCCTTGAGGATGAAGCTAACAATAAAAAGGAAGGTAAGTCAAACAATACCAGTAAGTAATAATAATTTACATACCTATTTTTAGTCGCTTTTAAGCATTTGTGTACCAACCCTCAAAAAAATTGTTGAGTTATAAATGCAATTTTGTTATTAATGATCTAAAGAACATGACTCAATATATTGTAATGTTTGCTGGCTGATACATAAATTCAATAATTAATATTTACTTTACTATCTTTGACTATACTGTACTCGGCAAAACATGGCGGTAGCAGTGATTGACTCCCTGTCAAAAACTTGTCATTTTCTATATAAACCGCGATTGACAATGAAGTCACTTACCGCCATGTTTCGCCGAGTACAGTATAATTCAATATAATTTTGTACGAGTTTTCAGTACTTCATACCATGTAGGAACAAAGAGAATTATTGAAATAGTTTGATATAATAATTTTAGAATGAGATCACACACTCTCTAAACTAAAATAAACCAAGTCAAGTACTCAAAATATAATATGTAATTGATCGTACTGTCGGTTCTTGGTGGAAATTCATTTTATACACAAATCTCAAAATGAAACACAATATTACTTGCACTTTTTCCACTTTATTCATAAATTACAATTTAAACACGACCGGTTTCGAAATAAATCAAAACAAGTACAAGATGATGATTTATTTCGAAACCGGTCGTGTTTAAATTGTAATTTATGAATAAAGTGGAAAATGTGCAAGTAATATTGTGTTTAATTTGTGTATAAATACTCAAAACCATAATATGCAAGTGATGTTATATTCATATTTTTTGTTTCAGAATTCGCCTGGATATTTTCTAGGAAACCACAGATTGTGGGTGTCGAAAGAAAAGGTCTGGCTTCGACTATAAGGTCCCTCGATGTCTTAGATATCAACAAATTCATCTGGATAGACCAAAGCCACTGCAACTAAAGTAAAAAAATGAGATATAAATTTATATTTTAAATATAAATAATTATTTTAATATTTAATTATTTTAATACATGGGTTAAATAAAAAATGGTGAATACAAAATATATTCTTTCATTTTAACAGAAGTTACCATGACCCATTCTGATACAGTGCTCGAAACATTTTATTTTTTAATTGAAAACTTCTTTACGAGCGTTGTACAGTCTTTTGGGATATGGTTACTCTCGCAGGCCTGATCGAAAATGTATGCCTTCACCAGCTCTTTCGTTTTCACTTCTCCCGAAGTGCAACTCGTTGTATTTACGGAGATAACATATGGGCAGTGTAGCTGCGCTTACATTATAATGATTAAAAACTTATGTATTCAACTTATTCCTACTGTACACGACATGATTTCTTACCATGTTCATATTAGTAATTGAAGACGTGAGTGGAAGAATCGAACAAGTAACATTTCGTAACATACGGACAATAATTCATTTTTTCCCTAATTATTTTAATAAAACTTGTAATTTATCTACTTCATAACTTAGCTAATATATCTGGCTACACATATGATCCATAGTTTTTCTATTTCAAATAAATTTTCCGGCCCTAAAGCCTCCATTTAAGCGAAAAAACTGGAAGTTTTATCATGTTACTTACCTTATTCATCCACTCACGTCTTGAATTATGCATGGTAGATTATACAGGTGTAACAAAACTAAGTGATAATAGTTTAGGGTGTGTATGGGTCCCCTGTATAGAGTTTGCAACAATGAAAAAGTACTTTTTTCACTTTTGTATGGGAAAATTCATGAGGTTCTGGCGCTCGCCCATACGAATTACAAAAAAAATATTTTTCAGCGCTGCTACTTTCACAGTGACAGGGACACATACATACCCTAAACTAAAGTATTATCAGTTATCACTATGTTTTGTTACGCCTTGTATAATAGCTGATGGGCATCATTTTAAAAGCAGAGTAGGCGCTGAAAGTACATTAAATACAATGTTGAGTTTATCTCAAATAAAATCGAAGCCACGTTTCCGAGAACCTCCACTTGAGAGGGCTTTGAAAGCAGTTTTATTTGTAGAGACTTTCACCCCTTCTAGAATATAGATAGGTCAAAATGTATGACTTCGCAGCATTAAAAGAACCTAATGGAAAAGTGTGATCGGAACGCCGAAGCAAATATAGATTATTCTCGATCTTTTGAAAAGCAAAATGTAAGATTGTCGCTTCGAAGTTGAATGTTTTTATTTACAAGCTTTTCCTTTTCGAAAGTATTTTTGCTTTAGTGAGTTTTATCATCATCATCTTAATAATTATGGTTGATAACTATAACATCAATACTAATATATTATAAATGCGAAAATGTGTCTGTCTGTCTGTTACCTCTTCACGCCCAAACCGCTGAACCGATTTTGCTGATATTTGGCATGGAGATACCTTGAGTACCGGGAAAGTACATAGGATACTTTTTATCCCAAAAATGTACGGTTCCTTCGCGATTAACTAATTTTGGCGCAACGGAGTTGCGGGCATCATCTTGTTTGATATTGTTTTGTAAGTAACATACTATGTGAGTATTCTTAACTTTTTTCTTTTGGATTTGTATCTTGAAATGTATTTTCTCTGATAATCTATATATTTCTTTTCTTTCACCAGGGTTTCCTGACACATGGGTTTAAAGACTAATGCTTAATTGAGCAAGTTAATTTAGTGTCTAGACTAAAATTAATTATTGTACTTCTCCATACCACAGTATTAAAGTATCCTATTAAGTCTAATTGATCACAACATAGTACTAACATCTAATCCATAATAACAGTTGGTCAACACGAATTATATGCGTTGATATATGCATATTATGCAAGCCATATTAGTATGTTGTGCCTACATTGTGATATATTGTCTGTGATTATGTTATTAGAGGCTTACCATTATCTCGGAATAATTAGACGTAATAGGCCTTGCACATACTCGCACTGTAGAGCAAAATCTTGTTATATTATGTACTATCAAAGAAATTGATTCTTAGACACATAGGGGGACTTATTTTAGTCGGTCAGGGAGTGTAGTTGTCAAAATAATGGTACCCGTGATCTGTCGGCTGGACTTGACATAACCAGACCAAATTATATAGGTTTTATGTGCCGTCAATTCATCATGATAATACAAAAACAATTTTACTAAACTTTAGGATAACTCATACAATATTTTATCGAAAATCTGAAAAGAAAAGTCCTTACTCTCATGATAATAATGAAGACGTGAGTTGAAGAACACGATAAGTAACATTTTGTAACATACAGAAATTTACTCATTTTTTCCCTTATAATTTGAACAAGCCTTGTAACTTATTTACTACATCACCTGGCTACACATAAAATGCACAGTTTTTTATTTCAAATCATTTTTCCGGCCCTAAAGTTTCCATATATGCAAAAAAACGGCATTTTTACTGTTACTTATTGTGTTCTTCCACTCACGTCTTTAATTCAATTAATAATAATGATTCAAATATTATTCTTTAAAATTAATTTTAACATTACGACAGGCCCTATTATCCAAATAAATGTACCGTATCCTAAACGCATACAGAGAATAATAGAGAGACATTTACAAAGACAGCTTGAGGGATTCACCGCTTTATAGGGTCAACTGGTCTTCAGCGAGATAATAAAAATACTATTTATAAAGTAAATGCTCCATATATTGTATTATTGAATATAAAATAATAATTATAATAATATTAATAACGTTACATTGAAGACAAATAAAATTCTGCTATGTGACAGTTTTTAAAGATGGATAGTTAGGGGGTTAGACTATTATATTATACTGTTCTACGATAAGGTGTGGTGAGTGCACTAAACAAGTCTTTAATTTAAGGGCGTTCCTTCCGGAGATACCGTAATTTACCGTATTTCAAGCCTTATAAACTCATAATTTGAAAGCTACAAAGTTATAATAAAAATACAGCAATAATCTTCAGTATATCAACATTCCTTTCTCCGTTTTAAATTTTCTATTTTTGTTTATTATACTCATGATATCAGCTTCCAAAGTAAAACCAATTTATTAAAAATCAAGCATACTTTCAGCATCTCCTCAGGATTTACAAATTACTTTTATTTGAAACACACGCCAATAGATCGACAGTATCATAAACTACATATTCCCCGTTTAAAATTTTTTTTAGGTCAATTTTGAACTAAGATAAAAAAAAAAAGGGTTTTGGTGCGATCTCGGCAAAGCAACGCGGCAAATGTATGGCCAAGGTCGTTTGCTCGGGGGACGGCCTTAAAGCATAAGCATACTTTTAATGTGATGTGATGTGTACCTATGTATTACAGTATTTAGCTGGGCAGAGCCATTGACAATATAATAATCCTAAGCATACAAGTACCATTATAATAGCTCCCACACCGGTTTCGGTGACGGTTTTATTGAAACCAGGCCAGGTACGCACGAGTAATTTGATAGTGTCCAAGTGTGTGCGCAGTACACAAGAGCACTCTCTATTCCTTTACTCTCATAACCCAGTGGGACGGACGACCGACACGACTGGCGAGAGATCAGGCGCAGGACCGACTTTTTACATGCCCATCCGACGCATGAATCATCTTACTTGTCAATCAGGTGATCAGCCTGCATTGTCCTAACCAAACTTGGAAATAACATGTTTCCAACGCGGGAATCGAACTTACGACCACGAGTCAAGAGCCGTGCTCTATACCACTAGACCACAGAGGCGATACAAGTACCATAAGCTGCAGCCTGCAGATTTCCTTATATTCCTGATATGAATATAAAATATTACATACTGCGCAAAGATTAGAGGAAATTGCGTATTAAAATTTCGCCTGTTATCTCTAAATGCTCCCTAGTCACACTTCCGCATAAGAAGATATGTCATAAAGAGCCCAAATTGGCCAAATTCTAATTTTGAATTCTGTCCCAACGCGGGGTCATAAAGATGTGTACAGACGGTATGACGTAAGACCAGCGCAGATTATAGCTTTTCTCATTTATTTTTGTGAGTTATAGTTTATTTACTGCAAATTATTGGCACTTAAAAATTCCAGGGACAGTTGTATTGTAATTTCAATTAAAAATTCTCGAAAATATTTATGTTTTATTTTTGTTAGTAATTAGTATTTAAACGTTCTTAGTTGAAATTCGTGTTTCATAGAAATAAAACAAAATCTGTCACTTCCTGACAGAACACTAGTATTTAGTGTTAAATACGTTTTCTTTCTCTTGGCATTCCTCATTGCTTATGATTGGGACGCGCAACGCGAAAAAGTTTTTAAAATTCTTGCTAATAATGTGCGTGTTCCGTATACTAAGACTTTTATGAATTTCGTCTAGTACACGGTTTATTCGGCCAGATGCTGCAGGCTTATTAAATTTTAGCCGCTCGTTAAATTTCATATGTTTGTCTAAATGGGGTATAGTTTCTACGTTTTATCGCGATAAGCCCTGTTTGGACACTATTTATTAATATTAGTTTTGATTGTTTGTGCAAATAAGAGGTGTTCCTGTGACATTAAATTTATTACTTCCCACAAAAATCATTAACTTATTTCATTCTTCATGACTTATAATATTTATTGTGTTACATATTTACTTCGTTTTTTGGTGTTGTTTAAAAGACTAGTATTTCTTGAGGCATTTTTCTTGTAATATTAATATTCCTTCAAGCCACATACGAGCACCGGTGATCGCGACAGCAATAGATTATAGAATACAATAGCATTTCCAAGAATCCGCGATCGAAGGAATATTATGTTTGTACCACACTTTATGCATTATTACGTAGGTGCTATGAATTATAAAATGTAGGTGTATGTAAAATAATGTATACTTAGATAGGCAGATCTGTTTTAGCTAATGGACTTTTTAACAATATTACTTAACTGTTTTCTGTATTATTATATACACAATGAGATTCTTTACAGCTTTTTGAAATTAGTATAGTCCGAACTCCGAAATTGATTTTTAAGGTGGCTTTCGGATCTTTGCCGCGAGCGACCGAGACCGACGAAAATTCAAACGAAATGCCACTTCATGACAAAGGCTATAGGTTTCATTTTACTCTACCTACTAGCATTTACGCCGCGGCCGGCGGCAGCGTGGGTCGCCACGCAAATGTCAGTAGAAAATGACACCTACTTAATACTTAAATTCTATGTCATAAAGTAGCATTTTATTTGAATTTTTACCGGTCGCGGTCGCTCGCGGCAAGGATCTGAAAGCCACCTTTAGACTTATAGTACTATTTCAATGGTATTTCCTTCTCGTTGCATGGTCAGGTGTGCTCAAACGTCTTTAGATCCCTCCTGATCGTACCAGATTAGTTTATCTTCGTCAAGTCCTGTCCTTTTACATATTTCGATAAATTCTTCTTTTGATTTGCCAATGACCGGCTTAGTCCGTGATAAAATCCATCCATACTCTGTAAAAAGAAAAACTATATTATTAATGGCTAATGACCGAACTCAGAGATGATGATGATTAAACTTTAATTTTAATGTAGAGTTTGACAGATAATGTATGGGGCATTATGTCAAAATACGAGTATTCATTTAATTATAGTTAAGTAATATTCGTCTCTGAGTTCGACAGTTTGCATAACAAACTTTTTAGCTAGTAATGAAATTCAGGCAACTATTTAACACTTATCGTACTTTAAGTAGGTTTATACTTATTTATTTAATAATATTATTAAATAAATAAGTAAATAAATAAATAAATAAGTTGTTGTCACTTGTTAAGCTAGAAATAGTAAATATTATAGCTTATCAGTCTACATAATATAATTAGTTTTCAGTACTATAATGGTTTAAAAAAATTGTGGTAGAGAAAAGAAAAGAAATACAGTATTTCCGGACCTATACGACCTGCAAACCTTCAAGAAAAGAGCGTATTCCCTCTTAAAAGGCCGGCAACGCACCTGCAGCTCTTCTGATGTTGCCAGTGTCCATGGGCGACGGTAGTTGCTTACCATCAGGTGACCCGTTTGCTCGTTTGCCCCCTTATTAAATAAAAAAAAATACCAACCTTGGATTTCTTTTTTGTCAGCATCATGAACACAAGTGTATGGGACAAAATATTTGTCGTAGTCCACACCCAAAATATACAAAACTGGTGACTCGATTAGGCGACCTCGAGCTGAATATATAAAGTAATAAATTAGATGCAAGTAATACACAATCTGTGGAGATTTCAGAAGTTTAGCTAAAGCGGTTTTTGAAATACAGCCTGGGGACAGCTAGACAGACAGACAGACGGACAGACATCGAAGTTTCAGTAATAGGCTCCCGTTTTTGACCGACTTCCAAAAAGGAGGAGGTAATACGTTCGGCTGTATGTATCTTTTTTTTGTATGTTCAACGATTACTCAGCCGTTTGTGGTTCGATTTTCAAAATTATTTTTGTGTAATATAGGTTTTAACTCGAATTTGGTACCATGTTCACAAAAGTGGTGACCTGATGATGGGATCCATGAGGAATCGAGGGTACTCCTTGAATATTTGTATGGAAACATATTATAGTGGTTTCGATTTTTTCTGAAGCATTTGAGGTAAATGCTACCAAAAAGTAAGACTTCGCACCAGGTTATACCCTAGATCCGAAGGTACAGAACAGAACTTTTGAATGCTTATAGGTACAGGTTCGGGGATTTCGGCGTTGTTTAAACAACTGAAAGCATAAGCCAACACATCAATTTGATTGATCATCATCATCACAACCATAATTATACCATTGGTCATCACACTATGATCCAATTATTGGTACTTTTCGTGATATTTTGCATCGAAGCAGATGTTTTTGATGATGATTTCCAACGATATCAAAATACTATGATGTATGACGTTCTAATTCTATGACGATTTCGCTGTTTGTGGACCGATTTTCAAAATTCTCGTGTTGTTGTATAGGATATAATCTTAATTTTGTATAAAAATTACGAAAGTGGTGAGCTGATGATGGGATCTATGAGCAATCGAGGGAAATCCTTGAAATTTATCAAAACATTCAAAGTGGTTAAAATGTTGTTTCTAGTAAGTTAAACATATGTTATGAATAAGAGAAATTTCATACAAAGGTGTCTCTTGGTCCAAAGGCACTAAACTGATCTCCTGAACCTTTAAAGATAAAAGTTTGGAAATTGCAGCATCGCTTAGATAACTGCAAGCATTTACCACAATTTCGCTTACAGTAACATGATGTGAATAGTTAACATTCGGTTTGGTCATAGTAAAATGGTTTGGTTATTTACGCACAAAGCCTTATTTTGTAGATAACTAAAAAGAGTGAAATTATTATTTTTAACAAAAAAATTTAAACCGACTTTTAAAGTAAAAACAATAGTAATATGAACTAAAAAGTATTAAATAACTCTTACTCTTTAATAGTGCCTTTTTCAGAATTCGTCTAAATCGTCTATCAGGACTTTAAGCCAAAGGTCGTCCATTTACTACTTATTTATTCGAACTGTGCAAGTCGATAACTTCTTCTTCTACTTTTGTGTATTATGAATTCTTATTGCAATTTATTTCTGATAATATAACACTACCAAATATTTATGTGGTATTAAAGTAGTTAAAATTTTGATACATATTTTTATTCAGATCATATTAAGGTATTTTGTACTTAAAATTTCCTACGTTTGATAAATAATGAAATTTTGTTATGGTTGTATACCTATTTAAGGTAATGCTATTTCATTTTATGACAACTGTACTTTATTTACGTTTATTTATTTAAAAATCTGTTTTATTTTCTACAAAATTAATGATTTTATGATGTTTATAATAGCAAAAAATTCAAATAAAAGGCGGCATGCTATAACCAATTTAATTATATTTGTTTATTGTTTTTAAACATTTAAATGTTGCTTGAAGGTTTAGTGATACCAAATCAGCTCATCTTCATCAAGGCCTGCGCTCTTAGTGATTTCCAAAAAATCTATTTTCGCCTTGCCCGGAATTGGTGGCGTTCGAGATAGAACCCAAGCATGTTCTGAAAATTTAAATTTGTGGTTTATTCAAACTATAGCCATTAATCCTTCGATCGCGAATTCTTGGAAATCTATTTTTTTTTCTATTGTTGTCGCGATCACTGGTGCTCTTATGGGGCCTGATAGAGTAAAGACGAGGCAGAAATTTATATACGAATTTAATTATAAATACCATAAAAATACTTTGATTATTCGTATCTTCGTATTCAGAAGACTAGCTCAAGTTAAATGCTTTGCAACGTTACTTACAGTTGAAATCACGAAAACGTGTGCTTTTGATTAATTTGTTCTATTACGAATATTATAATCAACTAAACATAATTTGCATTGTGGTAGGTAATAACTAATTATAACCTAATAGTTCGACCAAAACTAAGTGTACTTTAGGCTATATGTGGGTCCCTGACAGTTACTAGCACTGATGAGTTCGCTGTGAAAGTAGCAGCCCTGAAAGAGTAACTTTTTTCCACCTTTGTATGGAAAAATTCATGAAATGCCCATAAAAAACACAATAAAATTTAATTTTAAAATTTAAAATTTTGCTCTTTCAGTGCTGCGAATTTCACAGCGAATAAGAGACACATACACACCCTAAGGTATTATCGCTTAGTTTTGTTACACCTTGTATATTATATTCATAAAATATATATCTACCTCGGAATTGGTTCTGGCTTTCATCATAAACACAAGTGTATGCGACGAAAAACTTATCATAATCCACCGCCAGAATGTACATCACAGGTGAATCGATAAGAACACCTCGTTCTGAAAAAGACGTTTTATTTTGCAATTGCTTCAAAAGAAACAGTTTTTAGTTTTAAATTTTCGAACAATAAAAGGTTTGTCAAGCGACTTATAATTTTTTAACGTATCAGACAAGTATAACACATTGTATAACTAGTTACACAGTAAGTAAAAGTTACACAATTGAAGACATAAGTAGATAAAGAAGGTAATAAAATTGAGAGAGGCTTTAGGATCGGGAAAATGATTTCAAATCAAAAAATGATGTGGATTCTTTGTGTAGCTAGATATATTAGCTAGATGATGAAGTACCTATACTCTATAGGTTATAAATTATAAGGTTTTTTCAAATTAAAAGGAAAAATATGTTGTAAAATGTTAATTACCCGCTCATCCACTGACGTCTTTACGGAGACCTTTTTATTCAAAAGGTGGAATAAGTTTTAATAAAAATTAAATTAACCTGAAGAAGAGAATTCGAACGTAATTCTTCCTCTGTTGCGTGGATCAGGTAGCATCCTGGAGAACACCTCTGTGAAGTAAGGCGAGGTTCGGTTGACATTGATCGTCTCCGCTATGTACAGATCCCCCTCCATTCTGCTCTCGTACACCAAAAACTTGATGGGCTCCCGGGAAGGGTAGGGATACCTTGCTACTTCGTACCATATCCCTCTGCCAATCTGTTGTTCAATAAAAAGATTATTGCCACTTTAAAATTTAAGACACAAGACATTCAGAGGCTTTTTGTCAAAAATGGGACTGCCAATGATAAGGTGGTTTCTCCTACATCAATTACTATTCCGTACCGAATTATTTTAATGTAAATTTAAACACAGTTTAATATTGCCGGCTATTCAATAAATAATGAAAGAAATCAGCTGCGCAATAAAGAAATTTGTTTATGCAATATTTCTTTATTGCGCGGTATTTCTTTACACCTAGATCGAAGGAATCGGCGAAACAGAAAAAGAGCATTATCTGCGTTTCCTGATTTTAGTATTATCCTGTATGCAATTTATCTTATATCTTTAAACGAGCAATTCTGGTATATAATTGGAATCTCGGAATCGGCTCCAACGATTTTCATGAAATTTTGTATAATATGGGGGGTTCCGGGGCGATCAATCGATCTATCTGGGAATCATTTTTAGAAAATGTCATTTTATTCTTGTTTTATCGAATACCGAGCAAAGCTTGGTCAAATAGCTAGTTATACATTATTGCACCAAGGATAGACTGTACTCGTATCGCTCTCTTAATTCTTAGTCTAATTTTACACTTTTCTTTAGACTTACGTACCTACTGATTAGAGAAAACCGACTAGTCAAGAGCTAGTATGGTGCTATATTTTCTAAAATAGTTTGTGTAAGTACCTATCTGTCTTTTTCATTAATCGGCATAGTTCGGAAAATAAAAAGCAAGAATAAGAAGTATTTAACTTACACCATTGATATCAAAATCTTCTACTGGTGTCTTTTCGGGACACTGTGTCACCAGGACACCTAAAGCTTCAGTTACGAAACAAATTATTAATAGGAACCACATCATAACATCTTAATTCGGTCTGTTTTGTATCAATGTTATCGTTAAACTGCTATTAAATTCATAATTTACTTTGATTGCATAACTTAAAACAATATCTACCTTTAGTTATCTTAGGCAAAAGGTGAAGGTTACTATGATTATGCGTTTCGTCGGAAACTTATGTAACAACTAGATGACGCCCGCAACTCCGTTGCGCCAAAATTCGTTTATCGCGCGGGAACTGTAGGTACACTTTTCCGGGGTAAAAAGTATCCTGTGTCCTTTCCCAGGACTCAAAGAATCTCTATACAAAATTTCAGCAAAATCGGTTTAGGGGTTTGAGCGTGAAGAGGTAACAGACAGACAGATACTTTCGCATTTAAAATAATATAAGGATGGATTACTTTAATAATATAGTACATGGCATGTTCGATTTTCTTCAGATTGGTAGCCCAAGCAGAGACATATTTTATTCACAAAGTATTTGCATCACCATCAAATGAAAGTTTTACTGTAGGCAGAGCCACGGGATATATGGGGATATATTGTGGGTCTGCCTAAAGTGGAAATTCTGGAACACTATTGGCGTTTTAGAGGGCATCCTGGGTGCAGCCTTGACCGCCGCCGGAGAGTCCCACATACCCCGGTGCAAGCCCTCTTCAGACATTCAGGGATGCGTAAACGCATTTCCCCGACGGGAAAGAAAAGGGTACTATCAGAGAAGTTGATTCTTAGGCAGATGGCGGACATACGTAATTTGGTCGCGTTATGTCAAATCCATCCGACAGACGCAGTGCCCGTGTGGCCGGCTATGCGTCAAACGGCAGCGCTGCGTCGACGCAACGCTGACGCAGCGCGCCGTGTGGGTGGCTCTAACATTGTCGCACCCCGACCAATTGACGTAGACCAGGTAGGACCATAACTACCTAGGAATCAATTTCCTCGATGGTACATTACAGAAATATACGAATACAGTGCCGTCGATATCTGTCGTGTTTAGGGTTCCGTAGTTGGTTAAGTATGCAATTAACTTATTACAATATCTGTGACTAAAATTTTCAAATGTATTTTTTTTCGAGTTTGTGTAACGAGTAAAAAATGTTGAAACAGGACGTTGGACCCATGAATTGATCGAAAATTAGTAAGAAAAAGGAGAGTAGGTAAAGCTCCTCTGGCGTGGCGTAGGAGAGGAAGGCTGTAGGTCAGCTACTACAAAAAAGTTTTAAGACTCAAACAATCGAATGAGAATGCCGCGTCCTGCTCTAACAACGTCATTTCTCGTCTGTTAGAGTAGGACGCGGCATTCCGATTTCCGAATCCAAAACGGTTTCTTGGTACGCCTGATTCAGATGTCTCGTTTTCCAAACGAAACAAAGAAACGTCACGTGAATTGTAACAAAGTAAAAATGTATTTTTAATAAAATTGAGAAAAAGTCTGAACATTTCTTATAAGTTTATTTCATTACTCTTCACCAAACCAAATTAATTTGTCGTCGTCTAGTCCTAACTCGTTTTGAATATCTATAAATTCTTCTTTTGCTTTACCTGGAATCGGTTTTGTTCGTGAAAATATCCAAGCGAACTCTGCGAAACAAAAGCTACACTTAAAAATTTAAACCATCCACATTTCCATAATTGCCTATATATTATTATAATTATGCGTAAGTGTGTCTGTCTATTACGTCTTCACGCTAAAACCACTGATCCGATTGTAATTACTAATTAACTTTGGTATGGCTTTCAGTCCCAGAAAAGGACGTTGACAACATAATAGCGGGCAACATAATGTAACAAAGTGTAATTGATCTTGACAATGACTTGAAGAGAAAATGAGGCAGTAAATGGATGGATGAATGGATATGGATATATCCATATCCATACCAAAGACTTCTATTTAAAGTTTAGATAGAAGTCTTTGATCCATACATCCATACTAATATTATAATTGCGAAAGTGTGTCTGTCTGTCTGTCTGTTACCTCTTCACGCCCAAATCGCTGAATCGATTTTGCTGAAATTTGGCATGGAGATACTTTGAGTCCCGGGAAAGGACATAGGATACTTTTTATCCCGAAAAATGTACGGTTCCCGCGCGATAAACTAATTTTGGCGCAACGGAGTTGCGGTCATCATCTAGTTAGTGATAATTGCAAAAATCTGAATTAGCTTTGTCCACACTGGGCCTTTTTTTGTTCATCAAGGGCATGCGTTATAGCGCAGTCAACAGCGAACGTGAGGCATGCCCGTGACGCGCGTTGAAATCGTAGCGCTCGCTATGACACTTTTCTTTCAACGCGGGTGGATTTTGATGCATTCAATTATTGAATATTATGCCATACGAAAGTTGAATAAAAAAAAGATGACGAAAATTGAAGATGAAATTGCATAATGTGGACATAACTGAAAGGTAACATCCGCTTACAACTTTTGGACTCTTCACGATTAAAATACGAAATAGCAATTCTAATATTTTACCTTGTAATTCATCTTTGTCAGCATCGTACATGCAGATGTAAGGAACCATGTACTTATCGTAGTCCACCGCCAAGATGTACGCTAAAGGCGATCGAAGTTGTAAGCGATTATCTGAAAAAAAAACGAAGTGATAATACTTTACATACATGTTAATTATGTAAAGTATTACATTAGTCGAACTAGTTACAGTACCAATTTGTGAGCAATAAAGAGTGATCTATCTATCTATCTATCTATCTACTTTTGGGGTCTGTATGTTCCTTTATTAGGTAAAGAGTTCACAGTGAAAGTACTTAATAAAAAAAAATCAAAAGAATTTGTTTAATTTTAATCAATATAACAATAATTATTATATTAAATAATATTATGACATAAGAGATTACTAAGCTTTCGTAATTAATACACGAGGATATATTTTAAAACGATCATACCAACCTGCGATCAGTCCGATCGGACAGATCGACCTTTCCTTATATTATGGAGGCCTTAAGTATAAAATAATAATCGGCCAAGTGCGAGTCGTACTCGCGCACGAAGGGTTCCGTACCATTATTGTCTATAGAGCAAAATTAGGCCAAAAATTGTGTTTTTTGTATGGCTCCCATACAATTTTTTTTTTATATTATTTTAAATATGAAAGTACATAATATATAACTAAGGATTTTGTGAAAAAGCTGAGTACCTACCTGTTGCCATTATTGACATAGAGCAAAAAAGGCACAAAAAATCACGTTTGTTGTATGGGAGCCCCCCTTAAATATGTATTATATTTGAATTTTAGTATTTGTTGTTATAGCGGCAACAAACAATCTGTGAAAATTTCAACTCTCTAGCTGCTACCGTTCTCGAGTTATAGCCTGGTGACAGACAGACGGACAGACGGACAGACAACGAAGTCTTAGTAATGGAGTCCCGTTTTTACCCTTTGGGTACGGAACCTTAAAAACTATACTCTGACCAGTCATAGCATAGTTTTTAAGGTTCCGTACCCAAAGGGTAAAAACTCTCGTAGCATACTCGTAGCATACATTAAGTATGCTACGAAGGTCGCACTTAAACTGGTCGCACTAATAGTACCCTTACCAGAATATACAGCGCATCTCATCATAGCTTTACCATCAGCATCAGGCAACATGCTACAGAAAACTGTGGTATGGTACGAAGAGTTTTTGTTCACATTGATACTTTCTGCTATGTACAAGTCTTCTTCCATCCTTGCGGCGTACGTCATGAGTTTTACAGGATTCGGGGCGGGGTAAGGATACCTTGCGACTTCATACCATATACCAGTTCCCACCTTTAAATAGAATTAAGGCCGTCCCCCGAGCAAACGACCTTGGCCATACATTTGCCGCGTTGCGTTGCCGAGATCGCACCAATACCCTATTTTTTTTACTTATCTTAGTTCAAAATTGACCTAAAAAAAATTTAAAACGGGGAATATGTAGTTTATGATACGAGTATTGTCGATCTATTGGCGTGTGTTTCAAATAAAAGTAATTTGTAAATACTAAGGAGATGCTGAATGTATGCTTGAATTTTAATAAATTGGCTTTACTTTGGAAGCTGATGTCATGAGTATAATAAACGAAAATAGAAAATTTAAAACGTGGAAAGGAATGTTGAGATACTGAAGATTATTGCTGTATTTTTATTATAACTCTGTAGCTTTCAAATTATGAGTTTATAAAGCTTTAAATACGGTAAATTATGGATTCTCCTTAGGGAATGCCCTTAAATAGAATTGTTATATTTCTGACTGAAAGAAGTGTCCGGCCCGACCGAGCATAACACCTCGCTTGGTCGGAAGATCTTCCTTTGTGGCCTCCACATATTATATTCCCACACTTCATACAAGCTAACCTAACCATTTCATCAGTAATAATATTACTAACCCATCAAGACCCATAAAGACACCGGTGAACGCGACAACAATAGAATAACAATAGATTTCCAAGAATCCGCGATTGAAGGATTAATTAGTAAGATATAAGTATTATGATTTATGAGTAAATAGTGTAAAATTTTAGTTATCCACTTCATCTACTCATCTCTTCAATTATTATTAAATTTTAATATGATATATCGAACATTGAAATATAATTGAATTTTATATAAAAACTTACCTCAGCCAAGTTGAAATTCTCCGCTGGTTTCTTTCCCGGACAATGTGCATCAAAAGTGATACAACTAACTTTCAAAACAAAACACAAGAGAAAAAATAACAACATTGTTTTATTTATGTTTAACTCTAAAACTGTTTGGAAAGAAAAAAAATTGTACAGAAACTGCTAGATGTAGATAAACAATGCAGAAATGAGATGTTTTAACTTTTATTAAGTAAACATCAATTTTATCTAAAGTGGCGAAAGGGTTATCTTTTATTTAAGGGGCTTAGAACAGCTAATCGGCTTTGAGCGACGCTTGCACACATGCATAAAATATCTAAACGACATCTAGCGGTAAAAGCAATTAAGCGCGTTACCCCACGGGATACTCAAATGCAAATAATGCTGGATGAGATTTTAACACTTTGTTTCCGAGAGATGGCGCTTTTATTAATAAATAAACTTTTTTAATAACATAGATGAATGATGAAGACATCTTTCAAGCTAAGAGACACAAATAAACGAAATACGTTTATTAATTCTGTTTCGTAGCTTGAAAAATGATAGTCTAATAGTTTACATTTTATATATTATACAAAATCATTGTTTTGAAGCTACAAATAATTAGTTTTTATTATTCGTAGTTTTGAAGTGACTGTTTTGTAAAACATTGCATAGGTAGTAGGTACGGTTTTGTATAAATAATAAATTCAATGTATTTTGTACAAATATATTTATAATTATTACACATTTTATAATATTTACATTAAAATATAAATATACAAACATATCCAATACAAACAATTAAAAATCTTGTACGCTCGTGAAGTACAAATTAAAATGCAATGCAACCCATATTTCCATAGACCAACATATGAAATAGACAAGACATAGATTAGGATTTTTAAACGTGATATTTTTTATTACAAGCTTTAATTTTTTTTATCCTATACAATTTTTATTATATAATATATATTATATAAAACGGGAATCGTAGAAAAGATAAAAGAATTTTATTTGAGTACTTTGTGGCAAAAAACATGCCTCTTAATACAAGGCATTGCTTGCCACGCACGAAGTCTTCTTCACGATGTTGACAGCAACATCGTGGAGAATTATCACAGCATAATAGCAAAATATGTCGGAGAGAAAAGAATAAACTTTTCTCTCCAAAATTCTTACCAAACACGATGCATGGCATCAGCGGTGTCTTTTAACGAGGAAAACGCTTTATCTAAATTCTAAATTATACAAGAAAATTACTCACAAAAGCCCCAGAGGCAAATTGAAAATGTTAGAAGACAGACGATCAAAAATGAAAAAGCTAAGCAAAAGATATACAAGAAAGAAGACTCGACAAACATTTTTAGGAAAGAGAACAAAAGATGACAAGCATTACGGTGACAAGTGCGAAAATCCCGATGTCCCACTTCTTGAACAGTTTAAAAAAAACAGATAGTGAGCGGGCAGTGATTGAACGAAAAACTATTCTTCAGAGTGCTAGCGGAGAATGGCTTGAAATGCGAAGATCGCTGTTGACTGCATCAAATTTCAGCAGAGTAATAAAACGGCGGCCTAATACACTTTGTGTCAATTTAGTAAAAGACATTCTGTACAAAAAGAACTTGGATCATGTAGAATCAATTAACCATGGACAAAAGTGTGAAAAAGCTGCCCTCGCACAGTTGGCTGTCCAAGAAAAAATTGTTATTAAACCTTGTGGTTTATTCATTGATAAAGATTTGTGTTTCTTGGGGGCTTCACCAGATGGTCTGATTGGGGACGACAAAATTGTCGAAATAAAATGTCCTTTGATAGTAAATAAATTAGGTTTAGACGCAGCGATACGAAACAAAAAATTAACCTTTTGGACAATAACAAAATCCGGTGAAACCGTTAATAAGAAACATCCGTGGTTT
Source organism: Polyommatus iphigenia (assembly GCA_963422495.1). Taxonomy (NCBI): domain Eukaryota; kingdom Metazoa; phylum Arthropoda; class Insecta; order Lepidoptera; family Lycaenidae; genus Polyommatus; species Polyommatus iphigenia. The sequence goes on along the minus strand of OY730181.1, from coordinate 16,436,076 downwards.
TACCAAATCCAAGGGCAGTTACACATCACACAAAGAAAAATGTGCTTGTTTGCTGTATGGGTAAATGAAACAGAAAAACTGAAAACCGAAGTAATACAGCGCGACGATGAATTCTGGGATAAACAAATGAAGGATAAATTAATTAAATTTTACATGGATTGCTTGTTGCCCGAGATTCTAGATCCACGCATTTCCAGAAACATGAAAATTCGGGAGCCTTACAGAACTCCAGAATGTTCACAACCAGACATCAATAATGAAACCAGAGATGGAAACAATGACAGAGATAAAGATAGTGGCGTTACTGAGCCTACCGCAGATCATGAATATTCTTACAGACAAAACAGAATAGAAGACGAAGACCAAGAAAATAATTTTCTTGAAGCGGAAACTTCCAGACGATGCAAATTGAAAATGTTAGAAGACAGACGATCAAAAATGAAAAAGCTAAGCAAAAGATATACAAGAAAGAAGACTCGACAAACATTTTTAGGAAAGAGAACAAAAGATGACAAGCATTACGGTGACAAGTGCGAAAAACCCGATGTCCCAGAAGATGTGCTAGAAAAAATTAAACAAGACTTCTTGAACAGTTAAAAAAAAACAGATAGTAAGCGGGCAGTGATTAAACGAAAAACTATTCTTCAGAGTGCTAGCGGAGAATGGCTTGAAATGCGAAGATCGCTGATGACTGCATCAAATTTCAGCAGAGTAATTTATTACTCTGCTGAAATTTGAACGGCGGCCTAATACACTTTGTGCCAATTTAGTAAAAGACATTCTCTACAAAAAGAACTTGGATCATGTAGAATCAATTAACCATGGACAAAAGTGTGTAGAAGCTGCCCTCGCACAGTTGGCTGTCCACTATTTAAATGCTTTAAACATTTTTATTTACATATACACATATCATATACATTACAATTACGTTATATTTACACATTTACAATTAGTTATGCGTTATATTCTACTTTAAAACTATAATATCTAAATGTAGATATTATAGTTTTAAAGTAGAATATAACGCATACTAAACATATTTTGCATTATTTTACAGTACAATACTTTTTTACAGTTTTATTTAAAAATAACTGAAATCTAAGCATCGTCTGGAAGTTTCCGCTTCAAGAAAATTATTTTCTTGGTCTTCTTCTTCTATTCTGTTTTGTCTGTAAGAATATTCATGATCTGCGGTAGGCTCAGTAACGTCACTATCTTTATCTCTGTCATTGTTTCCATCTTTGGTTTCATTATTGATGTCTGGTTGTGAACATTCTGGAGTTCTGTAAGGCTCCCGAATTTTCATGTTTCTGGAAATGCGTGGCTCTAGAATCTCGGGCAACAAGCAATCCATGTAAAATTTAATTAATTTATCCTTCATTTGTTTATCCCAGAATTCATCGTCGCGCTGTATTACTTCGGTTTTCAGTTTTTCTGTTTCATTTACCCATACAGCAAACAAGCACATTTTTCTTTGTGTGATGTGTAACTGCCCTTGGATTTGGTAAAACCACGGATGTTTCTTATTAACGGTTTCACCGGATTTTGTTATTGTCCAAGAGGTTAATTTTTTGTTTCGTATCGCTGCGTCTAAACCTAATTTATTTACTGTCAAAGGACATTTTATTTCGACAATTTTGTCGTCCCCAATGAGACCATCTGGTGAAGCCCCCAAGAAACACAAATCTTTATCAATGAATAAACCACAAGGTTTAATAACAATTTTTTCTTGGACAGCCAACTGTGCGAGGGCAGCTTTTTCACACTTTTGTCCATGGTTAATTGATTCTACATGATCTAAGTTCTTTTTGTAGAGAATGTATTTTACTAAATTGACACAAATTGTATTAGGCCGCCGTTTTATTACTCTGCTGACATTTGATGCAGTCAACAGCGAAGCCATTCTCCGCTAGCACTCTGAAGAATAGTTTTTCGTTCGATCACTGCCCGCTCACTATCTGTTTTTTTTTAAACTATTCAAGAAATCTTGTTTAATTTTTTCTAGCACATCTTCTGGGACATCGGGTTTTTCGCACTTGTCACCGTAATGCTTGTCATCTTTTGTTCTCTTTCCTAAAAATGTTTGTCGAGTCTTCTTTCTTGTATATCTTTTGCTTAGCTTTTTCATTTTTGATCGTCTGTCTTCTAACATTTTCAATTCGCCTCTGGGGCTTTTGTGAGTAATTTTCTTGTATAATTTAGATAAAGCGTTTTCCTCGTTAAAAGACACCGCTGATGCCATGCATCGTGTTTGGTAAGAATTTTGGATAGAAAAGTTTATTCTTTTCCCTCCGACATATTTTGCTATTATGCTGTGATAATTCTCCACGATGTTGCTGTCAACATCGTGAAGAAGACTTCGTGCATGGCAAGCAATGCCTTGTATTAAGAGGCATATTTTTTGCCACAAAGTACTTAAATTAAATTCTTTTATCATCTCGTCTTGTTCTACGATTCCCGTTTTATCACAGAAATATGTTTTACATTTCACGTGGTTACCAAAGGCATGATTATGTGCTTGCGAAATATCATCAAACAAATGTTCTTCTTGCGGACAGGGATGGGATTTTTTGTTTTTGATCGATTTTATAATTGTTGATCTCATCACCATTATCCGTTTTGCTGTCAAAAGTTTTCTGTGCTTTACTAGATGTTTTGCGTCAGTCTGTAATAATTGCATTTTATTGCAAAAATTCCGAAGTAAATGGTTTTTACATTCAATCTTCTCTACTGTTACATCTTTGTAAGGCCTTGCTTGTAGAATTTTAGAATAGGTGCTCAAGTCACCGTCGGAGATCATTCTTCCATATATAAGCCCATGTGTGGATAAAGATTGTCTGAAACCTTCTACTATTATCTCACTTTCCATTCCTGTAGAAGGACCGGTATAATTTTTGCAACAAAAATGTTTAGGGATTGTTGATTTTCTTTTTTCAGCACGATCGCAGTGGTAGCAATATTTGTTGCGAACACCCATGTATAAAATTTTTCCTTTTTTTCTTCCTATGATTGCAGCAGCACCAGATAAAGCCGAATAGTTTTTTTATACGATCTTTTGCTATAAACGCCATCTACTAATACATCGATGACTGGTGTACCATCCTTAGTCACGTTTCCTTCCGCTATTGCAATATTTCTTTCTTCTTCAGCTGCTTGGTTCATGGATTGCTGCGCAAGTTGTTCCCAGTTTTCAGAAAGCAATTTGTGACTGTCTCTGTAAGTTTTTTGAGAAATTATGGGTAAATTTACTGCTGAAGAAAATTGCTGTAGTTGCGAATGGCCGCATTCAATAGAAATTGTAGCAGCCACAGCACATGCATTTACTGGGAGACAACCATCTTCATCATCAGTTTCGAGTACAAATCGAAGCTAACACATTTTACATAAAAAGATAAGCTTGGACGACAGTCCATGAAGTTTTTCGCCAACTAATTGTAGACAAGAAAAACCGCAGTCCAAGGGTCCGTGATTAGAAATATGGTATAATTTCTCCAAAAATTTCGATACGTTTATTATTCGTCGTCCTACTTTTATTACATTGTCAGTCGCATTTTCCATCTAAAAAATTAAAGAAACAACATAATTAATTTTTGATTTTATGTAGTGTCAACACAAACTTATATACATTGATACATATTGACGAAAACCTAAATTTACCTCAATATCATAACCAGTGTCTTCTTTCTCTAAAGATGCTTGTACAGTTTCATTTTCAGGAACAATTTCCACCTAAAAAAACAAGATATTTAAAATTAAAAATAAAATCTCTCTCTTAAAAAAATACTCACAAAAATTAGCTTGATAGTAATAAAAAAAATGTTCTAGGGCTCGCGTACTATTAGTGGAAACTTTAAATTTTACCTCAATAGTGTGTTTACTAGTTTCATCGTTTTTATTTGTGTTTGTATTTTCTCCTCTAATTCCAAGGGATTCTACAGTTGTCAACCTAAAAAATGCATGTAATACAAATTAATAAAATGAAAAAAAAACTTGAGAGGTGTCAACACCCGGGTGTAACGAAGTTATTTGTTATGTACAAAAAACCTGTAAATACTCAACAAAAAAATAAAGAAAAAAAATAAAAAAAAACAAAAGACGCAGAGAGAGAGAAAGAGACAAAAAGAACACACACACGGCCTAAAACTATAGCAAAAAGCACATACATAGATCAATATGTTTGTCTGTGGTGTGTGTTTTTTCCATCCAGCCTCACGAAGTTCCTAATATCGCGCACTGTGAAAGGAGTTTCGCAACGCGCGCTAAGGAACTTCGTTCCAAAAATACAGCCTGTATAGTATCATTAACCTCACACACATAACATACTTTTCTCAACATCTTTATAAGATTTGCAACTTGCGAAAAAAATGAAAATATATTTTTAATTTTGGACAAGTCTATAATGTAATAGGTCTATGGTTCATAATTGATCCTCGAATTGATAAAATGCATGTTTCGAACTTTCGACTCACCTGTATTATGAACATATTATGGCGCTTTGCAGACGACGGGGCGGGGCGGACCGGTCAATTTCGCCGCGAACGATAGCACAAAGGGAATCCTATTCCTATAATATTATTATTTATTACCAACGCACACGGCGGGCCGGGCGGCACGGCATGTCCGCGGCTGACCAGCCCGCCCCACCCCGTCGTGTCGCAGAAAATAACTAATAAGTATTTATATCTATTACCAATATTATAATAAGTATTTTTCGTTTATTTTAGGATAATATTACGGTAGTATGGGTAGGTAATTATAACCAACTTACTCGTGATACTCGTAGTCATCTTTTGATGAATTTATTTCATTTTTATCACCAAGTCTTGGTCGTTTTCTGAAAAATGTAATTGTGATAATAATAAATTGTATTACAAAATAAATAGGTAAGTATATAAACAATAAGTGACGTGCTTCGGGTTTTGTTTTGTGATACTTACACAATATGGGAAACTTCCGACTCATTAGAATTTTGAAGCTTCTTTTTCCTGTAAGATTTTTTGTGAATATTAGGTAAATGATAGGTACAGAAATTTAAAAAAGTACAACCTTAGCGACTCAGCTCAGCTCGAGTGGAAATAGAGTAAGTAAACAAATATTTTTGTAACGAATAATATTTGTGTAAGTACATTTACAAAAAAATAAATTAAAATCGTTCAAAAACAGTAAAACGAGAAATTATGTGATACATAAAATTAATATCTCTACTAGGATTCCACCATGGACTTTGTGAGCCGCGGACCATCAATTACACCACTGGGCTATAACTGATAATAATAAGTTTGGCGAATTACGAGTCCTGTTACGCAACTATTTTTATTTATTGTCAGCCTTACATGAAAATATCAATCTAATATCCAAAATAATAAAATTGTTAATGCTAATTTGTTATAGAAATTTGTTAGTGAAATTATCAATAGAACCTTACCTTATTACATCATTCATAAGCTTGGCATTTTCTTTATATGAATGAGATTTGGTTTTTCGCGAGAGTTTCTTTTTATTTCCCATTTTATCTAAAATAAACGAACAAATGCGTAAAAACATGAACGAACACAATAAAAATTCGTAATCATTGGAACATACTTACATTATTCTTATGTACAAAATATTATTTAGTATTTACAAATAAACACTCGATTGACTCGATTGGTTAGATTTATTGGTCGACGGAGCGCAAATACATCCTCCCCTCACGAGCTCGCCGGCGGCACTGTCGCTACAAGGCTCTCATGCTCACACGCGTACGCGCGTCTAGTGTGGTAGTGAAAAATATGGAAAATACTTGATTACTTCAAATTATGGATATAATTTGAAAAAAATAAAACACTATGGAAGTAGTACACTGGTAGCCAAATATTGTCCATAAATTAAATAATTATTGAGTGCAATTTACTACACATACCGATGATTTTAAGATTTTATTAGAGGTATGTTTGCGATTTTTTTTTTATCGAGAAAAGTAAGTTGAATCGTGTTTTGAAAACACTATGGATATAGCATATATTCTGAATAATGTTATATATTTTTCTCAATACAATAACCGCATTCTATCATATAGATATTCTGTTTAGAAATCTCGCATTTAGGTGTTCTAAGCGCCTTAAGCTAAGTTAACAGTCACACTAAATTGAGACGTGACCGGTGACGATGCATAAAATATTATTTACAAAATGCATAATATTAACAAAATAGGGAATATTACGCAAAGGTTATACCAGTGGGCGCCACAGTATACAATTCGACCAAAATCCGACATTACTCTGGTAAACAAGTGCCATTTTCGTCAAGACCTGATCTCATGCACCGAAAATTATGATTTTGGTCTCATTCGATTCGGAATACAATCTAGAACATTCTATCAAAATTCCAAGACGGGCTGAAAAAAAATGCAAAAGTTATAAACAATTAAGTAAACATAAAAATAAGGGTTTGGTTTTTTTTTAATATTTCAAAAACTATTTGAGATAATCAAAATTTGAAAATAGATCCTTAAAGAGCAGGAAATTTCCTAAAAAAAATCTTAGATCCTGGAACCTTACCAATAATCCTTATAGCTTTAATTGAGCGGCGAATGTAACGGTAAAACCGCGTGGTTCGGGTTTCGCGTGATTTGCCGCAATCTGCTACGTGAACTAAAAAAATATTTCAAGTGAATCAATATTAATATTAAGGAATAAAAAAAAATTGGTACTAAGTAGACATATCAATAAACAATAATCCGTTAACAAAAATAAATTATCACAATTTGTTTAATTATAATGCTTTTCTTAATTTGTTAACAGTTACCATTTTAATGTAAACATAAAAACGCTGATTATTTCTAAACAAGAAATCAAGAAATTTTTATTATTGTTTTGAGCTAATCTTAAAAGGGCTTAGAAAAGATTCCCGTTGAAAAAATTCTTTTTTTTTTTATTTTCACTTTTTTATTAACATTCAAAAGCATTCCAAAATTATTCATGTAAATAAAGCAATTACGGTACTTTTATATCCAATTATTGTTATTATTTTGTTTTGTTGTAGTTAGAAGCCAGATAACAATACATATATTTTTATATTTATAACTAATAAAATTTAAATAATCATTTTTATTGATGAAAAAACCCTAATTGCTTTATTTACATGAAAATTTCATTAATGCCTTTGATTGTTCATAAAAAAGTGAAAAATCAAAATTATTTGTGGTTTAACATAGTAATTTTTATTTATATGTAGATGTGTAATCATCAGTCAGTCAAGGTGTGACGACGCGGGTCCTCGCAAATCTCAGCTTTTAGCTAGTAAGGTCTTTATCATCTATAATATTAAAACAGTAATCTTCAAAATATAATCGACATAACTTAGCAAACAAAGCGGGGGAGACAAAAGCAAAGAAGTCTCCCGAAAATAATCATTTCTGGGATAGGCAATTGAACGCAGTCATTCTGGGCACGTATTTTTCACAATGGGGAGTTTTTTCCTTTACAAAAATAGGATAGGTATTGTAAAATTTACTGCCTTGTTCTCGTTTGGTTTTAGATGATTTAAAAATACGAACGATTTTTCTTAAAAAAAGGTCCCGCGGGGTGACTATTTTGCGACAGTTATGCAACAGACGTTTGACAGAAAGAAAGCTAGAAAAATTAAATACTAGATGACCCGGTGAAATTTGTATCACTTCCGTCCTAATAAAAACCTTCCCTGGTCTTCTACTTAATACTTGAATACTATTAGTGCAGCCAATGAAGGCAAAAATCAGCTGTTTAACCTCCGATTTCGTTGAACCTCCATAGATTTGGATGACAATATAAATGATATTGAGTATGTGTAGAATGTTTTACCCTCTAGTTCAAAAGTGACATAATATTATGCTCGTATTGCGCTTTTTGTATTTTTGGGGTGAAATCCACTCCTTATCCATATGGCAAATATCGAAGTTGGTTAAGTCGTTGTCGAGTGTTTGAAAGACTAACAAAAATTCTTTTTTATTTGTATAATATAGATAAGGAGTACAATATTAAAATATATTATGAAACATGATTATGATTAACTGTAAGATCAAACTCATATAACTTGAACCGAATTGTGAAACTGGAACGAATAAAAATTAATTTGTAGCATAATTCACAAAAAAACAATACATCTATCGGAAAACGAACGAAGTCAAAACAAGGATGTTAATAGCCGTACAACGTCATCAGATGTATTGCAACAGCTGCAGGGGAACTAATATATAGTTTAGTGTTGGACGAACGTGGATCGATAACCCTGTAGATTGTGTTTAATTTTTTTTTAATTGTGAAAATATTTATATAAAAGTACTAGATGTGAACTTTGTATCACTTTCCCTTGAAACACATTTTTCTGTATAAAACTTCCCTGTGCTGCCACGAATATTTAAAAAGAATACCAAATCGGTTCAGATTTTCTCGAGTTTTACCGAGATTGAATTGAAAATTCATTTTTATTTATATACATATTATAGATATTTTATGGGGTAAAACTCCAATACGAATATTATGATGGATGTTCAGAAGTCTGCATAAATATTAATTATTATTTATGTGATAAAAATGTGAGTGGTTGACCAAAAAGGGACCTGAAGGTAAATAATTTGATTTTGAGTAAAACGCGTTTAAAGTTTCGTGTTTCGACTCGTGCGCGGTTCACAAAAAAATTCTCAAAAAAAAACTACGGCACCTAAAAATATTCTGGTTAGACCAAAAGAAGGCTAAGAGACCACGGATTAAAAAAATAAATAAATAAAAGAAGGTAAATAATCTGATTTTGAGTAAATCGCGTTTGAAGTTTCGTATAGAAACAAGTTACGACTCGTGCGCTATTCACAAAAAAATTCATTAAAAAAAACTACGACACCTAAAAATATTCTGGTTAGACCAAAACAAAGCTAAAAGACCACGCATTAAAAAAATAAAAAAATAAAAAAAACCGTTTCCAATCCTTCAGCTCCCTTTTTGGTCAACCACTCACAAATACTCTTCCTAATTTAAAAATAAACTTTACACAGAAAAGTTACTTTTTTGTCAGCTATCAGTTTCTTATATATCTTATATATGACACATAATATCAAATAAAACTGTAAGATAAACCGAAAATATTATAAAAATATTATCGACATAAGATAAAGAACAAAAAAGTAGCTACAATGTAGTAACAGTATTTATATTTCTTTCTACTTACTGTTAAAAACAATCAAATTCAATGAACACTAAAGAGTCAAATTAAATAAGCCATCATAATAATTCTTATTTAACCTATCAAGCCCCATAAGAGCACCGGTGATTGCGACAACAATAGAATAACAATAGATTTCCAAGAATCCGCGACTGAAGGGTTAATAGTCATCATCTCACTAGGTTTGATGGGCTAGCTTTAATATATAAGTGCCCGATGAGAGCCAATAAAAGCCAGAAAATAATATTATTGTACAATTTACTATAATATTATTTTTCTTATTCGCATCGATAACAAAATGCTCAGCATCACTAGTCCGATGAGTAACATAGCGAAACTGTCATAATCATAACTCAATTAAATCTATATTATTTATGAAAGGTCTTTAAATCTTAATTACACAAATTAAATTTTATTATGCATGTAAAATATTGTTCGTATTATTAGGTGTTATAAAATCTTATTTAATCATTGAGATGTAGGTATTTAATTGAGGGATTTGTTTATTTTGTAGGAGAACATGGCTAGTTAATTAAAAAAAAATCGATTATTGAATTTTAAGTTTTTGGTTTTGACTTTTAAAATCTTGTCTTGATTTGTTTCAGTAATCACTTACTACACTGTCTTTAGATCATTTTCGTATTCGTATTAGGTATAATTGTCTACTTCTTTACAGCATGTCTCAACATAAGCAAAAAGTTTCAATACCTATTGATTAGCTAGTTCAAATCAACATAAACTAAGTCCTACAAAGAGACACCTTAGATATTGTGGTCTTCGACAATATTCTGATAATTATAATATTGGTTAGTACGATAAATTAACTGTGAGCTTCAGCAACAATGAATTTATGTATTGTCACAACACACTACAATAATGGCGAGGTATTATGCTCCGAGCTAAATTTACAATACATGTCATAGCTCTGATTGGAGGTTGCTTGTATTTTACTTCCATAGTAATAAAATATATTGCATTGCTACATTTACTTATTAACTTATCATAGTTACTAGCTGTCCCGGCAAACGTTGTTTTGCCATTTAAAGTATTTCTACTTCATCAGCATACAAAATCTTACTCCCTCTTTTGTCCCCTAAGAGGGGTGGGGGGAAAAATGTTATATAGCACCAGATGTTAAGTTGGAAAAACAGTTAATAATATAATGTAAGTCCATTAAAGAAAAAACTTTATACAAAATCTAACCCTCTCTTCGGTGGGGGGGGGGGGGGGGGGTGATTTTTATACACCAGATGTTGAGTTGGAAGAAGGCAAATATATCTGCGAAAACCGTATACAAATCAGATCAGTACTTTTCGTGTTAAAGCAAAAGTCTTATACAAAATATGACCCCCTCTTTCGTCCCTTTAGAGGGGTGGGGGGAAATTTTTTTATACACCAGATGTTAAGTTGGAAGATGACAAATAAATCTGCGAAAACCGCATTCAAATCGGATCAGTAGTTTTCGTGTTAAAGCAAAAGTCTTATACAAAATCTGACCCCCTCTTTTGTCCCTTTAGAGGGGTGGGGGGAAAAATTTTTATACACCAGATGTTAAGTTGGAAGAAGACAAATATATCTGCGAAAACCGCATTCAAATCGGATTAGCAGTTTTCGTGTGATAGTGGAACAAACATACAGACAGACAGACAGACAGACAGACAGACAGATAGACAGACAGACAAAAAAACTGACCACATTTTTGGCTTGTATAGCGATGTAGTGACACCCTCCGCTTATTGTTTTTTGAATATATTTAATGTACAGAATCGTCATTTCTACAGTTTTATTATATGTATAGATTAATACTATACACTACTTATGTATCATTTAATTTAATGCTTCAAGAACAAGCCCCAAGCGGTCACAGGCCACCGCGAAAATAATAGAAAGGCTATTGTGTCTCGTTTTTCCACGATCGAGGGATTAAAAAAATGTTACGAAAATATTTTGTAACAATAAAATATAATCGAAACATACTAAAGATCTATTTTATTCTAAAATGAAACACTGAAGGTAAGAATTTGTCGTTTAAGGATGAAAATTAAAAATAGATCACAAGGCACCTGATGAGTCGTGAAATTAACTAAAAATATATCAAAGCATCCGTCCCGTTCATAAACGTTTAGACTAAAATTGTTACATAATGAGAACAGATTGTAAGACAAGAAAAAAGTTGACAACAGTTTACAAGTTCACAAGCTTTGGATTGAATTGAAAATAATAACTATTGAAAGGTACGAAACCTTTAACATATTATAAAATAACAAAATATCTGATTTAAATTAAAAGTAGTGAAGATTGATGTGTTAGACTTTCAATCATTTTGTTGAATTTTCTTGAAAATTAACTCTTATGCTGTGCGTACAAGACAAAATAATCGGCCAAGTGCGAGTCGGACTCGCGCGCGAAGGGTTCCGTACCAATATAGAGCAAAATCAGGCCAAAAATTGTGTTTTTTGTATGGGAGCCGCCCTTAATTGTTTATTTTATTTTAATATTATTATTAAATATTAAAGAAGACATATGTATAACTAAGGACTTCGAGAAAAATCAAGTACCTACCTGTTGCCATTATTGATATAGAGCAAAAAAAGCCAAAAAAATCACGTTTCTTGTATGGGAGCCCCCCTTAAATATTAATTTTCTTTTGTTTTTAGTATTTGTTGTTATAGCGACAACAGATATACATAATCTCTGAAAATTTCAACTCTCTAGCTATTACCGTTATTGAGTTACAGCCTGGAGACAGACGGACAGACAGACAGACAGACAAACAGACAGACAGACAGACAGACAGACAGACAGACAGATAGACGGACAGACGGACAGATGGACAGACAACGAAGTCTTAGTAATAGGGTCCCGTTTTTACCCTTTGGGTACGGAACCCTAAAAACGAGGAATACGGCTTTTGCTGAACCAAAGATTTCCTTTAGTAGGATTGATCTTTATATCCATAAGATGGGTTTACGATGTGGAGCCACCTGAATATTTCATGCAGGTGGGGGAGGGGGGGATTTTTAGCTTTAATAAGGTATGAGGTCAATAACTGCGTGGGATTTTGGTATTTAGTCGAGTTTGGTATCATTTTCGATTAAATCGAATGTTTAAATGCCAATTTTGAAATAATATTTAGATAAAAGATATTAAAAATAAAATAAAATAAAAAATTTAGACTATAATATGATTTCCAACCAACGAAAACGCTGTTGACAGGGCTTAAAATATACTATAAGGAGGCTGATAGCCGCATTATTCTGCATGCCAAAGACATGGTGATGAATGGAGCAATAAACATATTAATAATACTAGACGTTCCGCGCGGCTTCGTCCGCGTAAATCTGAAATTTCACGGAAACCGTATATTTTTCACAAATTCATAACCCATGTCTCACGTAGTCTCATATATTCGTGTCAAATAACATAAAAATTGCTCCAGTAGTCTGTGAGATACTAGCCCTGTCAAATAATTTTCCCCTCTTTTTTAACTTTTTCCTCTGTATCTTTGCTCTTATTGATCTTAACGTAATAAAATATAGCTTATAGCCTTCCTCGATAAATAGGCTATCAAACACTGAAAGATTTTATCAAATCGGGCCAGTAGTTCTTGAGATTTGCGCGTTCAAACAAACTAACCAACAAACTCTTCAGCTTTATTTTCACATTTTCCTCTGTATCTTTGCTCCTATTGGTCCTAAGACCTACAATAATGGCGAGGATGGCGAGGCGAGGAATGGCCTATATTTTATCACGCTAACGTGATAAAATATAGGCTATAGCCTTTTTCGATAAATAGGCTATCAAACACTGAAAGATTCTTTCAAATCGGATGAGTAGCTCCTGAGATTAGCGCGTTCAAACAAACAAACTCTTCAGCTTTATAATATTACTAGACGTACCGCGCTGCTTCGCCCGCGTAAATAAGATATTTCACAGACAAATTAGTCCACAATAAATAGCCTATGATCCTTTACGTTCCTACTTTTTATCTGTGCCAAATAACAGAAAAATTACTCCTGTAGTTCGTGAAATAAGCCCTTTCAAATAATTTCCTCCGTTTTTTCCACATTTTCCTCTATTTCTTATATTAGTCTTGGCGTAATAAAATATAGCCCATAGCCTTCCTTACCGAACTTGGAATAGTACCATAATTAATGCCTCTATACAGATTGAGACTCTATTTTCCTCCAGAGCAGAAGCTGCTAAAATAAAAAAAAAATAACATCAAAAATCGCGGTGGCTCCACATCTTAAATCCATCCTTGGGCCATAAGGACCAATCCTACCAAAGGAAATCTTTGGTTCAGCAATAGCCGTATAATTTACCGTACACACGCATGATACAGTCATGAACATCACATGAATAATGACGATTTTACAAAGAATTCTATTTAAAATAGAAGTCTTTGCGATTTTATTACATTTATAACTCATAGACTAATATTAATTGCATAAATGCAAAGATCTCTAAACCTAACATAAATGTAATTAATTCAAAATTTTGACATAAGCCTCATACATTATCTGTCAAACTCTTGATTTAATTGAAGGTTAATCATAATTAAATGTCTGTGAGTACTGTCATGGTTAGTCTATTAACTGCTATCGACGTTTTAAAAAATTGCTATAAACAAACATCAGGCATTTAGAAATATTTTTCATGTGCCTTCCTAAGATATAATAATATTATTACTAGCTGTCCCGGCAAACGCTTCTTGGCCATATAAAGTAGGTTTTCGCCCGTATTATTTTATTGAAGTGACTAAACAAGTATGTCACCATGGCAACGTCAATCGCTATCCCGTCGCGACGGGATAGCGATCGACGTTGCCATGGTGACATCGCACAAACAATGGTGGCCGTCAGTCTCGAGTTGTAATAATTTACTATTATTTATTCAACAAATGCACTTATTAATATAAAAATTACCCAGTAGCCGATTCTCAGACCCACTGATTTGCATATAAAATTTGGTTAAAATCAGTAAAGCCGTTTCGGAGGAGTACATGGACTAACATTGTGACACGAGAATTTTATATATTATTAGCTGTCCCGGCAAACGTTGCTTTGCCATAATATACTTAAAGTATTTCGCCCATATTATTTTATTGAAGTGACTAAATAAGTATGTCGCCATGGCAACGTCGATCGCTATCTCGTCGCACAAACAGTGGTCGCCGTCAGTCTCAGGTTGTAATAATTTACTATTATTTATTCAACAAATGCACTTATCAATATATAAAGTACCCAGTAGCCGATTCTCAGACCTACTGAATATGCATATAAAACTTGGTAAAAATCAGTAAAGCCGTTTCGGAGCAGTTCGCGGACTAACATTGTGACAAGAGAATTTTATATATAAGATTATAATTATAATTATAATAAAAAGTAACAATATCAACGATGAAAATAATAAATTATATTTAATTCTATTAATCAGATAAAAAACTTTGAACACATTTTAGTACTTACCTATCGTTTTGCAAATTGCAAACTTTTCATTTAGTTTTTCGAGCAGCTTAGACATAATCAGGAAATACAATAAGCTAATTGAAATATCTTCAAAACAAACATTTGATCGGGCACAATTTTATTGTGAAAGTATTCGAGAATTCTCGAAAACATTTTCTATTTCCAACACAAAATGTAGTTGGGAATATTGCTATATATCGTTTACCGTCTAAAGATCGTCACAAACGAACGCTCGGTGAATTTTGAGCCAACTTCGTCTATAAATTGCATTCCTCTACGAAAGTCTCTGAGAATTATGGCTTCACGTCTTATTTGATGAATTCAGGCAAATGTCCAGTATTCCTGGAGCTCCCCGCGTTCCTTTCGTGTTCAATATTGTCGAGCTCGTTCCGAATTAGACGGCTCGTGGTGACTGGATGGATGTTTTTTTGGTGCCGCCGATGATTTTTTGAAAATACTTTAAAGTAACAAATTGACACATTTTCTTTGAACGTAAATTAAGACGTTTCATGGTCCGCTTCCAGAGTTTTAAAGATTCTTAATTCTTTCGACGCGTTACATGTTATTGATTAAAATGGTTTATGCGTAGTTTCTACAGTTTTCTGACAATCGCCAAATATAAAATTTATATCGCCAGCATTTTTGTTTGCTAACTATTTGACAGTCTTGACTCTTGAATAGATAAACTGCTTTCAAAAAACTTTATGATCTGCGTCTACGAATAATAAAAACTAAGGAAGAGTAACTCCGTCAAAAAACATGCTCCAAAATACTTGTCAAAAAAGTGTACCTTAGGTTCACTTTTCATACATTAGGTGACCTTGAGCGGTATAAAGGCTGACGTTACATGACAGTTCGAATGGAACCAAATTTAAAACTGTATTAGTATGGGAGTTACGTTTCCTTACTTTTTATTATTCGTTGATCTGCGTTTATTAATAAAACTATGAAGTTTTAATACCGAGAATGTGTCGTATTGATAGAACAGATGTGTAGTTCTGGAATACAAAAATCCTTATAACAGCAAACATGGCTTTGGAAAGTTGAAAATAACATTTGCAAATGTAAATCATATTGTTACAAGAATAATGTTGGGCTACCGATTATCACCATCTCGTTTCGATGCCAAGTGACAGCGTATAAATAATAAGCTCATTTAGCTAAGAACCGACACCCCATGTGTGTATGTTTGGATGTATTCATTTGCAGAGGCCCGTCAAAACGCATAAATCAACACGGCCCGGAGCTTATTAATATATTGTGTACGAAGATAGTACTACTGTTTAGTCTGTATGGATGTGGCTCTCTAAATTAAAATCGTTTATTTAAGACACATAGTCCATATAAAATGACAATAAAATATTGATTATTACATGAACATGCACAACAAAATAATAATAATAATTAAAAACAGTGTGCATGCATTTGAGTCCATTTCATCATGAATGAACTACATGGATTCGACTCGCAATGAGTTGCAGGTAACTGTTGGAGCTATCGCGTACTCTTCTCATCAGGGATGCGGACTTTTTTCGCATTATTGCTGCAAAGCCGTACTTCGGCGTCCGCAAACATCCCTGATGCGCTACAGAATCGCGGCAGCCGGGCCTCATCAGTGCCCGAAACCCATCTAAAGGGGTGGTAAGCTAGTTTTAGAAGAAGTAAAGCTAAAGGTTAAAATAAAAAAAAGTGTGTCAGCTCCGACGCACGACTGGAGCTTACTCCTTAAGTACGAGTATAGCAATATAAATACATCGACACTGATAGAAACAAACAAGCCCAATAACATATAGTATATAGGTATAGTCGCCTATACAGCATACCATATATACGTCTTAATCATAAAGTTAATATACCTATCGGAATATAATATTATATACTTAATAAAAAAATAAAAAAACTCAAAAAAAATTATATTATATAATAATATAATTATATAATAATATAATATTCCGATAGGTATATTACCTTTATGGTCTTAATACACTCACAGCCAAATTAGAAAGTTGCGCACTAAAGGTGCGCACCAAAAACGTGACACGATTTTTCGTTACTTGTTAGTAGGTTTTACCCCTCGGATTTTTCTCGATTCTTAAGGAGTAAACTCCAATAAACTCCAATAAATAACCCATCAATCCCCAAGCGGCACCCGGCTGTCGCATAACAATTGAAAATCTATTGTGTCTGCGATTCGCACGATCGAGTTAATAATAGGTACAGTGGCACCTATTATTATTTAAAACTTTACCAAAGCAGATAATATTTTGATTTCTGCAAATAATATATGCACGTACTTAATAAATTCTGGTGCACGAGATTTTAAGCAAGCATAATTATTATTATTAATTATATTTTGATTAAGCTCGATCGCAGACGTCACTCTTTTTACCCGACTGCCAGGAGGGTTATGTGTTTAGCGCGTATCTTCTATGTATGTAATATTCTTTATTACCTCGTATATTTAGAACGGCTAAACGGATTTTCATATTTGAGGTATCGTTAGATTTGTCTTAATAGCCCGAGTGTTCTTAGATAGGAGACATTAAGAAAAAACCAAAATGGCGGATGTTTGACGCCATATCGCGAGGTAAACAAAAATAAAAATTTACCAAGCATATCGAGTGGGGTATCAAAATAAAGAATTTTAAACACTGATTCTAAAGATGTATATAACTTGCAGTTTTAATATTAAATCGAACTACAAATCTACACTAATAGTACAAAGAGGAAAGATTAGATTTTTTGTTTGTTGGGCTCGGAAACTACTGGACCGATTTGAAAAATTCTTTTACCATTGGAATTCTACATTATTTTTGCTAAACATAGGCTGAATTTTATTTTGGAAAAAATAAGGTTTCGTAAGATATTTGGGTTCTTCGGACGCAAGGTGTAAAAAATCAACCAGAAAAGTTACTTATTTTACGTACGCTGCCTAAACTATAAAAGATAGAACCATAAAATTCTAAGTAATTGTAGAACTTACAAATATCTACAAAAAAGTCCGCGACACACTATACCTATCTATGTCAAGTGAGGCACGATAACAATTTTTTTATTTAAAAACCTTGAAATTTTTTTGGACGACATTTAAACGCGTTTATTTTACTCATTCTTTTAATTTGCTTGTTTCGTTCTTTTTAGTTAAGTACTTAACATTTTTTGCAGTCGGGTTTTTTGATTTTTAATTAATTTATTTTATTGTGTGATCGAGTCTGCGGCTTACATACAGTCTGATGGCGCGCGCCATGCAGTTTGTATGTAAGCCGCAGACTCGATCACACAAAAAGTGTGACGTGTACGATCTCCCTAAGTATATCTGGGGGCACAGCTGTGCTCCAGCCAAGTCTAGAGCAAAGACACACAGCCGTACCATACTCTTCTTCTTGATTAATTCTTCTTGATCATTTTCTTGATTAATCCTTCGATCGCGGATTCTTGGAAATCTTTTGTTATTCTATTGTTGTCGCGATCACCGGTGCTCTTATGGGGCTTGATAGGTTAGTATGATTAGACCAAACTTTACATAGGTTATAATTAATAAATTAATTTGGATGAACTTACCTCTTCCAGAAATTCAGAATCATCAACATACAAGTGCCATGCTATCTAACGCAATTGTTGCTCGAAGAGGAAGGGATGCAAGAATGTATTTGCACAGTTAGCTCATTATAAACTCGTAGGGTTGTCATGACTCGGATTTAAAAATAAAGTAAAAACGCCGGCACCAATCCAAAGCCCTTCTCGAAGTGCAGTTCGACTCGGATTCGGTAACTTCACTGCAAGACATCCAATAAACGCTTGCCGATCAAGGCATTGACCAATAACACGTACAGTTTACGAATCCGACTCGAACAGAAATCGTGAATCTAGCCACATACATAGGAACCCGGGTGGATCAAAATATTATGTTGAAAAAATCCAAAAATAAGAAGGCTCAAATCAAAATCAGGCTTTATATGTCCCTTTGAGCGTTTCATAATTATTTGTTTTATTTCAGAATTATCGTAAGACAACTATTACCCATATATCTCTTTATAATACGAGTATCTCAGTTGAATTAATAATAATAAGAAACATCTAATGAGCGTTTTCTACGGATTTAAATTCTACTGAAATATTTTATTAACATTGATGAATTTTTAAAAGTTTTTGTGGAGGAACTTCCTTTAAATATTGTATGATTCACTCCATATCGCCTTTTTATAGACCTGCTGTTTTCCCAAACTCTTATAACATTGCCAAAACCGGACGGTGTCCGGCTTATAAGCGTGACAACCCTAAGTACAGTCAACTTATTATAAACCGGGTTATATTAAGGAGAAAGCTCTTCAAAGGCTACATGTTATGATATTTTCATTAGCCTCCACCCACGTTGTATAATTTTCACTTTGCGCGGATTATACACGAAATGTTTAGTCCCTTTTATGCAGGTAGGAAATAAAATCGTCGCGTCGCTTTAATCGTTACAGTGTCCCAATTGTTTTTCATATTTAACATCCGTTTTAATGGATGGTATAGTATTTTAAGTTTGAAGGCACTGAATGTGTTGCTAACAGATCTTTAATGTAAATTCTATATATTTTTTAATTGATAAATGATGATTTTAAGATACCTAGTTAAAAGCAGTCAAATTACTTAGAGTACCCGACAAAAGTAAATAGCAGTTAAAAACCCTAAGTAAAAACGTTTTTATCTATTTGTAAGAAAGAAAATAAACAGCCTAACAGCTTCCTTATTAAAAGTCGGTTAAATTTCTTTGCAAAAATGAGGGATAGGTTTAAATCAATAAAATAAGTTTTTGTAAAAATGTATTTATTTCTCCCTTTATTACGCTCTTCCTCTCAAGCAGACTTATGAGTCCATTTTAAATGTTTTTGAAACTATACAATGAAAAACAATTTAAAAATAAATATCGCCTTATTTAAAAATAAACATAATATACATTTCAGTATCCAGTATTTTTATTGTGAGTCGACAATAAAGTACAATTTAATATTAAAAACTAGATTTTTAAAGAAATAAAAAACAAACGTGCACAACAGCACAATAACAACGCTTCAAATCGTGTATATTATTTCGTGAAATTTCAAAAGTAAAGACCTATTTTTTACGTTTTAGTAGGTAGAAAAAACTTCTTACTGATTTTATTTGAATTATTCAATAATATTTACTTCTATTTTACAATAAGTTTAAATCATGTGTACCTAGTTTTAATTGGTGGGATCATGATAAAAAAAATTCTACAAATATTTTATATGAATTTGAAAAAAATTGACGAACAGTTTCTTTAACAGTAGGTAGGTATAATATTATTGCTGTGGCTGTGGAAGTTTATGTTATAAATAAGTGTTCGTATAGCAGCACCCACTTTCAAAATATTGTAATGTTACTGTATCTAAGGCATAAAATAACCATTGAACAAAGCTTTCGTAGGCCATGTTTAAAATATTATTAGATGTGAAATATTATATTAATAAGCTGAACCCGATCAAAATATTCATTTTAAAAATAAAGCCGGCGCGGTGGCTACATCAGTATTTCAGTTTTAGCCCTTTTTGCACTGGAGTGTATCTTAACCTATTAAATGCGTGGCGGAAATATTTTACGTGATATGATTATAAAATTCAGACCTATTTTATACTTTAGCTACATTTTTACAATATCTACAACAATAATAAACGCTAAACAAAATAATATTTTCACAATTTGTACAAAAACCAACATTCTGATTACACTTTTAATTGCAATATTTTTAGGACTAGTTCGAAATAACTTAAAAGGACCTACGCATAATCTAAACGAGGAATAATTTTGTACAAAACGATATTCGACAATTTAGATACAAATATCTGTCGTAACATCTAACCGGCGAATCTCACTAACTGTACATTTTACCAATATAGGAAACATTACATCTAAATTCTGTAAAGATATCGTCACTATAGTAGAAGGCAAAAATAGGCCGTACTGAATATCAGCGGAGGTAGGCCCGGAAGTCGTATCTAAAAGTTAGTCACAATGGAAATCACTACACGAGACTACGGCACGCCCATCAACTCGAGACACCTTCATGACATCGGTATTTCGGCCGACAGACGGTGCCTGGACGACGCCCGCGTCCCGCAGGTCCCGCACGTGTTATTGCTGTACCCCGAGTCCGACCCGAAGGACGAGTCCCCGCTCGGCGGCTTAGGTGACGCTCGGGGTCCTCTCCAGCACGCTATGCCGGGTAGCTCTCCCCCCGGCCAGGCTCCGCCCCCACCTTGGATCGGTCCGGTCGGCCTCGCACCGACCGTCCCGACTTGTGGGTACAATCTCAGCAGTGCATCCAGCAGGACTCCCTCGTGGAACTCGGATGGGTCCGGCGGATGGACGTGCCTCGGCACTCGATGCGTCCTCCGTCGTTCCAACGACTTAGGTCGTCGGTCCAACCTCTGGTGTCGAGGTCTGTGCGGCAACGACTGCGGGGCTGGCCTGGAGCACGTCCGACACGGGATCGCTTCGCCGACGAGGCTCAGCTCGTCTTCTGCGAAGTGGTCGTCGCTGTGAACGGAGTCGTCGGATCTGTGCGGGAGCTCCTCGTACAGGGGAGCCCCGCAGATATCTCCACCGCAGTTGCCTCCCCGCCACGCGCTGCCAGAGTCGCACACGAAAACGCGACCTTGACAGTTTGGCCTCTTCGTCTCTACCATCTGCAAAAGAAAGAATAATTTGTTTGTTTAGCGGTTAGCCTGAATCTTATAATACTAGTACTATATTTTAAAAGTAGGTACTATATATTTTTATGCTAGTACGCGGGGTAAAAGAAAAAGTAAATTATCTAAATTATGTTATATCGTAAACATAAATCACATTACAAGTGACAGCTAATTTAAACATTTCTTTCTCACTTCGAAAAATACATGCAAATAACATACAAAGTTCGCAAAGTCTTAACCACTCACATAAAACATTTACCGAGAATGGGTCTTAAAATAATAAACGTACATTTATTAAGTCTAAGATATATTGTCTACAGCCGCGTCATTTGTCGTCTAAAATAAAACCCCCGGTCTATGGACTACAGGAGATGAAACATTTTACACGTATTTATGAGTTTCTAAAGAAACGAGTTTTCAGCCGTTCGCAGTTCCCAGGAAATTAAAGCTATTTGCAGCCAACTTCAATCTTTCAATACAACATAAACGTAACATTTCATACTAATTATTACAGAGGTCAAAATGTTTTTAGGATCCGACCTATATCTAAATTTAATTTGTAATAGTTTCTCATGTGCACTAACTTTAATGAAAAGTTCAATGTTATTCTCTTTACGAGTATAATCCTTACACTATCAAGTTGGTACTTTTATTTAAACATTTAGGGACTGTTTCATCACTTCCTGATAAGTGCCGGATAGGCTATCCACTTTAACTTGACAGATAGAGTATGGATCATCTGTCAAATAAGTTGTGAATAGCCTATCCGGCACTTTATCAGGAAGTGGTAAAACAGGCCCTAAATCATACAAATAAAGACAAATCTTCTTTCGAACGAAGCGGATTCCACCTTTTCAAAGAACGAATTTTTTGCACAACAGGTAGTTAGAATAATGCTTTATTCTCCCTCTAATTTTCC
The DNA here is from genome assembly GCA_963422495.1 of Polyommatus iphigenia. NCBI lineage: Eukaryota > Metazoa > Arthropoda > Insecta > Lepidoptera > Lycaenidae > Polyommatus > Polyommatus iphigenia. The sequence goes on along the minus strand of OY730181.1, from coordinate 16,413,814 downwards.
ACATGATCGCACACTCGACACGACGGTCTTAAATAACTCTCAATATCATTTGTATTTTCCCCTTTTCTTGGATATCATTCAATCTCTGGACTATGGTTTATATAACATCGCACGACGTTTGTCTCATTACTCTCGAACGGAAAATATTTTGCGTCCCTAATAATTTCATCTTGTATTTTCATTTTTCTTAGACCCCGTAAATCTAATAGATTTTCTTTTTATTTTACACGTTTCGTTACTTTTATATACATAAGAACAAAGGTTGATTTGTATTTTATTTTTGTTGTTTTTTATTAAGCTCTACTTCAAGTGTCAGCATATCTCTACAATAATAATATCTTTAAAAACTTTTACACGTTTTTTCTTTATTTTATCCCTACAATTTACAACTAACATCAGTAGCGTATATTTGTTGTTACTATTCCTGCCAGCTTCGCCTATCTCTTAAATTTTTAGGATCGTCAAATCCCACAAAGTTTATTAAACAAGCTACGCTTTTCCTCGAAGAAGACTCTTCGACATTCTTAAGTATAATAGGATGATTTTGTAACACAAATTATTCACCTCTAACTGTGGTTCCATGTCAGGTCTCATTGGTAATGGTGGTCTTCTAGGCAGATCCTGTAGATCCTCGTACAATGGCGCCGGGGGAGGCACCCGCCTCTGGGACCCACAGTTGGACTTAGAAGGGAGCAAGTTTGTCACCTTCCGCTTATGTCTGGAAAAGAAAAATAATTTGTTAAAACAATCACAGTATTTTTGATTGAAAAGTTTGGTTTTGTAAAAAAGCATTGTGTCAATATAGATTTCATGAAATTCAAACAAATATTTGGAGAACATCATCACGATAAACGAATCTTCGCAAAAAATATTATTCACAACGATAACAATATTATCGACGAAAAAATGAATGAAGATAATTAAATCTGTAAACCGTTCAGGCGTACAATTTCTTACTTCATTGAGCAAAATTATTTCGATTCACAGTGAATTATGTTCAGTGGCTTATTTATAAATGAATTAGACACGGTGCTTAAAGGCGTCGCAAGAAATAGTAAACTAGCCGAGGCTTCTTTTGTTGAAGTTTTAAGTGCCTTCAAGAGATGGAAAATTGCATAGATTGGAGTTTGGAGCAAGCTATAGGAATTATAGAAAAGATAAATTGAAAGTGCAACATTGCGTGTAAAAATTATACTTCTAAGTTCTATCTCTTGCTTCGTGGACTGCTATTCAAGTCGACGAGTTGAACTTTATCCAACAAAAGTGCTATAGAATTGATTAGTAAGACACTCCCCATCACGTAAGACAAGCGCATAACTCTAACATGAGCAAGTTAATATTTAACTATAATTTTTGTAGCCACGAACGTAGCCACGAACTGATAAAAGATAAGAGTAAAGACCGCGACCACCCGAGACGACGCTTACTGACTCCAAAACGTTAACTGATGGTCAAGAAAAAATATTTTGCCGGTTTTGGTTAGTATGTCCCTTTGTAAGGCATATAATATCTTTACTTTAAAATGAAAAACGATATAAATTAAGAATTATTTTAAAATAGTATTGTTAAATTATATCGTTTTCAAATTGATAAACATAATATCATACAAATAAATAATACACACATAATAGCTACGAAAACATCTATGACAAATTGGCTTAAGTTGAATAAAGTCAACATTAATGTTTACAGAAATAACACAATTGGAACCCTTAGTAGGAATTAAAATAGCTCGTATGGATGTATCGTCAATAGTGATGGGAATTTACGACACATCGATAAAACTTAACTATAAATCAAACTGAACATGGCACTTCAATACAAACGAACAGTTATTTATTACTCAGATCTCGTCTCCCGACGACGTATTTCGGTTGTAAATTGTAATAAAAACTCTAATGAGCTTAAGTCATAATTAATTTCCTTCGGATATTTTCTAATCTACCGGAATCCATCTCGAGATGGACCGATAACGTTAACATCTAGATGCTTTATCTTACATAACATCGAGATTTTATACCGGTTCCTATATTTATAGTAAATGAGTGTATAGAGGCGAACGTACCAAAGATAAAATATACTCCGGATGAAGTAATAAAATTTTATTCGCATTTTAACACAGAATTCACGTTATATTTTATCGAGGAGCATAGATGCATACACAAGAGGCTAGATGCTAGATAGGTCGTAACATATGATCTAAACAGAGGAACGTCGAGAGACTCGTCGCATACGAAGATATGGCGTCATATATCACTGAATATATCTTACGTGTAACAGATCTGAGAGTATATGAATACATTTTGAAGGAGGAATGCAGCAGAAGAAGCCCATGGGAGGCAGAAACATTAGGACACCGTAGCTCCCAGTCATGCATAATATCTCAATAGCGATGGCACAGATAGTTTGTGTCAATTTCTCCTAAGATACCGACATTCCCTAGTACGAGAAACAAGTTATGATCCTCAATAAACGTTTCTAGCGTACTCGGCGCGATGGAATTACAAGTAATATAATAGTTTTAATTATTAATACTGTGAAATGACAATTAAAAAATGTCCAACAGTGTTATTACATATTGTTTATTTGTAATGAGCCTTTTCTCATTATTAAGAGATGCTTTATTATAACAGTTATCAATTATATCGTATTTTATGTACAGACATAAACCTGTAAATTAAAATGTGCTGACATTGTTTCTACTTCAATGGCTACTTAGAATTTGATCATTGTCGAAACCTTTGAAAAGGTTCACCTTTTGAGGTTTACAAAATATCACACGAAATGAATTTGAGTGTTAAAATTTACACTAGACCATATTAGCGTCGTTCGTATCACACGTCGCAGCTCATTACCTCACTACGTCGACAACAATATCGATACACGTCAATCAATCTCATAATACGTCTAAGCAATTAGTGATGCCCCACTAAGTACGGGGTATCGAGAAACCTGATATCGAGCTCATTGTGGTTATCGACAAAACGTGGTGTGAACGATTTAGCAACAAAGTATACATTTACATTTGATTGAGTTCGTAACGGCACGGGGATCATTTGTGTCAGCAGTTCATTTTCCCATGCTTAAAGATATTATGAGGCAAAAGATTTTAATAAAACATATTGTATAATGAAATATAAGTAAAATACAGAAATTCACTCAGTACAATCCGTGTAATTTTATTTTCAGAATCTAAAACCGTTGCTTCATTTGAAAAACACTTTTACGGCGCCTAATTATAAATCCCACCGAAACCAGCACGAGGCTAAATGCATCGTATGAATTCATTAGCGAAAGCAAATAATCCAAATGGATAAATTCGTTAAAAAATAAACAGGGAACGCAATTATTTGGCTTAATTACATAGCGGTAAATGAAGCAGTGTTTTCAATTTGTGCTTATGTAACGATCGGCTTTTTAATTGACTCTTATTTCAATAATCCATGAAAACATGTTTACGGCATGGTGATTTGTTTGAAATACATAATTGTGTCGTTTTGCGTGCACTAATTGGCTGGAATGGTGTACTGATTAATGTAATTAATAAATTAAGGATTATTAAAAGGAAAAATATTGATAAAGAATAAACAACTTAGAGCGGGTGCTGGGTGGAGGACCGCATTCTGTGAATGGGGTTTAACTCAGAAAAGCAAGCAGATTATTGATTTTGAATGTTGCCGGGACTCGTGTCAGTCCAATTTTTTTTAAAAAAAGGGACCAATACGACTCGCGACTCCTAAAAATAACGACGGCAAAAGGTATTGCAAATACTCGATGCTCTTGTAATTTGGACCAAGAATATGGCATACCAGGAACTATAATATTATGCTTACATCCTGTTAATTATTAGAGATCTTGGATCCAGACTCGAAAACAACTTGTTAATATTGAAATTGAGACAGTGGATTCAGAAGCAATTTCGTCGAGAGACGGACCTAAGTTCGGAACTTTAATGTAACTTCGATATGCCAATGTTCGAAACTTTTCCGACTGGTTAAGAGTTCTAGTAACGGACGTTAACACGAACTATCTTGGGGGCCCTGTTTACTGTCTTAAACTTAATTTATCATTTCATTGCATTCAAATAACAAATTTGCATCATCAATCATCAATAGATAGACAAGTACCTATTTCAGGATTCTCAGCCTCTAAGATATTTTAACTAGTCAAAGTTATTTTTTTTTTGTAACAAAATATTGTGCTAACAATAGTTGGTGATTATGTGACTACAAACGGAAAAGTCATGTTTCATACAAGTAATTATATTTAAATTGTATTCATTTTGATCTGACATCTGTTACGTTTGGAGTTTGGACGTGTGAAGTGCTGACACGCAATTTTAAATTTAATTGTGCTCGAATTGTTTTCCACTTAATTACCAATTATTTATTGTTTTCACTATCATCATACCTTTAAAGTAAGTTTTTTTTTAGTCAAAACAGATAATTAGCGACCATTCTATGAAACTTATTTTGATTTTGAGAGCCAGTAGAGTGGAACAAGTTAATGACAAGATTATAGTTTAGTTCACCCAAATAGAAATCATGTACACAGCACATAGAGCATTACATACTGAAGCCATGCGTGAAATTCTTCGGACTATTCAACTCTTCGAATGAATTGAGATATCATGCAAATTTGTGATTGTATGCAGATCACCAATAATAAGAGGCCTGCCTTACTATTAGGCACTGATATAGATAGGTGGAAGCCAATAAACGGAAATGGATCCTATACGTTCAAGATACAATCTATATTGCTTTGAGTTTATGTGTCCAGGGATAAGCCAACCGTAGTTCACTCTCCATAATGAGAAGAAACAATGGGGCTTAATAAAGACGTTATGCCGTACGCGTGTGTGACCCTATGTTTCCAATAATCATCGATGAGATCAAGATCTTTTTATTCTACTTCAGATATTATGTTGAGATAAAGACATTGGACAATGTGAACATTGGATAGGTTAAAATGTTAGATTATTCTAACATTTTAACCTGTCCAATGTTCACATTGTGTCTTATGTCTCTCTTATGAGAAGTTCTTATTGTTGGTCCAATAATTGTAAAGGTCCAATAATTATAAGGGTTGAATTTTTAAAGGAAGCAAATACAGACCTCGACGATGTGTGAAAACTCTTATTTTTATTTCACCAACGCATTATAGAAATTATAATAATTTTTATAATTTCCATCACATAAAATGCTTATTGAATGGATTGAACATTCAAATACAATATAGTCGTAACTACAACTGCTACCTTCATTTAGTGTTGGCCTCTCAGAGTTAAGACAAAGCGACCCTGCAAATAGTCCATTGTGCTATCCTGTACTGTGGAGAGCTCTTGTCGGGTTTATGTGGGTTTTTTTGAGTGCACAACTCCATTGAGAGCTGTTTGCGCAAGGACTTTGGTTCCGTTAGATCTCTGATATAAGGTTTTCGACTATTCTCACGACTTTTATCCGAAGCTTTATTTTAATATACAGCATGTTTATTATTTAGTTATTTTATTAACAATTACTTACCCATTATAGACACTATAGTAATTTATGTTTAAGCTACCCTTCTTGTTCGAAAAAGCTGGTATCCTACTTGTTTCCTTTTCAGATTGTACACAAAACAATTATTACAGTGAGATAAGATTAATAATTAATTATTCATTCAATTTCTTGTTTTGAAATATGCGTTGATAAGTTTAGGTAAAAACAATTATCCCGGGAAACAATGTTGATTGTTGATAGTATCATCGGAATAGGGTTCGTAAATTATTAACTAATTACAGTGCAGGATGTTTGAATATTCAAAGGAACGCTACGTTGCGCAAGAGTCCCGCCCTCGCTGTCTATTGGTCGGCCATTTTGAATACGGCCAATCACAAGCTACACGCTGTACAGTATAATTTTGGCATAATTAGTCACGCATGAAAATAAAAAACGTATCAAACTACATGTAGGAAGTTCACCACCGCGTTGTCGTAAAAAGGTGTATCCAGCGGATGTTAGACAATTTGTTAGACACCACAACAAAAAAAAAAGAGACAAAATTATACCGCAGAGTAAAATTTTGGACGTTAAAATATTTTTTTGGTTTTTTAGTCTTTTCAGGAGTTTTTTAAAGTAACAAAAAGTAAAAAAATCAATTTGAATTATTGTATGTAGTACAAGCTCTTGGTCATCGACACTGATGTTAGTGTAGGAGCTAATATTAGATATTATAGACAACATACAGTAATGGCTAAAGACATTGCATAGGCGCCAACTCAAAACAATTTACCCACAATAATGGATACACATTTCATAACTTTACTTCCATTAGCAGTTTCTTAAAAGGAAGTCAAACATGCATCAGGTCCAGTATTGACAGTGACGATTTATGAACAATAAACGGACGGTATGCTGCCATATTGTTCTAAAATAGACTATATTTTATCCTGCAAAGCGTAAACAAACAACTTACTGTTTGTTTAGAATTTTACTTTAATCTTCCGTTCGGTGTTTCCTGAGCTAGTTCTAATTTTATGTCTCCCGAATTAGCGTCATTCTTTCCTACTTCTTTTCTTCCTTTCTTAGGCTACCAGTATTGAATACGTGTCATATTAGTTTAGTTCAATATTCTCTATTATATTATATTGTTGTAGATGTGTCACTAACGCATTCAACTGTCTTGTAACGTTTAGTCTATTCGCTACCATCTTGTTTTGTATGAGTTATCTTTTTAGTATTTTTCTGCCAATATGTAGTAACAATAATTAACAGCCTATCACCGTCGTCAGTATATTGTCACAACCTACTTATCATATGGAAATTAGCTCCATAAATCTCGTCACGTCAAACTGTCCTCCCGCGTGACGACGTGCGTATTGTGACACGTATAATTAAAACTTTGTGACGTGTCGCTCACAAGATTTCAGCGGTTTCCATGGAGTTAAATTTTAATAATAATAATTGAAAATGTAAACATGGAGTTTAATAAAATATAGAATGTATATGAAGTTTTCAATCTAACAGAAGCAAATTATCTGGACGATATTGTAAGTTTATTTTCTTGGCTGTTTTGTAACGTAGTAGCTCACGGTAAAAACAAATGTAGGCTACCAGGTTTTAAATAAAAGATGAGGAAGATAAAAGTGGACTGTAAGTATTAAGTTGCTAATTATCAACAATGAAACAGGACAGATTCGCAAAAATAAAGGATATCGCTTATCAGTAAGTTATATCAAATCCTTCGATCGTGGAAAAACGAGACACAATAGCCTTTCTATTGTTATCGCGAGCACCGGTGCTCGTACGGGGCTTGATGGGAATCATTTAAAAAGCAGTAACTTCTAGCTAATCGATATTATGTAAAAATTTCTTCATTCGCTACAGTCTGTAACTCGTGGACCAAAAATATTAAAGTTTGGATTAAATCTTGGATGGGTGTCAGCTACTCCAATCAACTTTCTCAAGCCGCTGCCGTGTGTGACGACGGTTTGAGCGCCGATTAAAGTGTCACAAGCCGGCACTGGGGACTCCTCAGCTAATAACAGAGCTTTGTCGCTTTTCGAAAATAACTTTAAACGGCTATCGGAGAACGAACGACGTGTTAACGATATTCTGTTTCAGACAAACGTTTTCGATTTCAAAATTGTTCCAAGTGTGGAAATGTGGATTTAGTGATATAAGTTACAGTGGAATATTGGGACCATTTAAAATTTTGCAAGCAAATGTCTTACCTACCAGAAGCACATAAAGTGATTATTGTGTTTATAAAGTTAATGACATAATATTTAGAAAAGTTAGAGGAAGTCAAGAATAATTTTACTTACTTCCAAACTAATATTGCTCCAATAAGAACACCAATAACTAGCACGATTGAGCAGAGCGCGATGGCCGCCGACGTCTGCAGTGATGGCCCGCTGTGGTTGTACGCATCTATCTTCTGAAAAAATATAACAATAATCTTATTATGACGGAAACTAAAGAAACTTAAAATACTGTGATATTTTGAAGCGGGTTTGTTTCATGGTTTAAAAAAATAATATATAAACTAGATGACAAAGTATCCTACATGTCCTTTCCCTCCCGGGAAAGGACATGTAGGATCTCCATTTTAGTTTGGGCTTGAAGAGGTAAAAGAGAGACAGACAGATACACTTTTGAATTCATAATAATGTTGAGTTGAAGATAAAATAGTTTGTAAAATACTTAGTTTACTGTCATTAAGAAAATAAAACAGCGATGGTATAAAACGACAAGAACGTGAAACGAAATACCTGACTAAATTGTAAAGGAACGTTAAACCATAACATTATTTCCAGAACCCTATTTGCTTCAGAGGAGTATTTTACTTTCAAAGCAAATTGTAGCAAGACTGAACATTTCTTTATTTTGTTTAAAAAAAATAAGATATTTTTGTGGTGTCTAGAAAACAGAGGAATACATAGCTACGTCTTATTAGCATCATTGCGTACAAGTTTTTAAGACTGCATGTTTGTCTGGAATATGTTTGGAGCTTATGTCAAAACTTTTAATTAATTAAAGTTAATTAATCAATAAATCTCTCTGAATTCGGCGTAAAACATTAAATGTGAAAAACAAAATCAAGCAAAAATTTGGAGGATCATTGGACGAAAAAGCGTTAGCATACAGTTGAATACTCATTATGACACTACCGAATCTATTCAAGCCAATATAAGCTCTATATACACACATGAATGGGTCATATTGCTGTAAGTTATGACAAATGGATGAAATTATGTTGCTGGAACATTTCCAATGTTTCACGTATCGAATTATTCTCCTATTGATATTGGCTGTGATTAATTTCCAAGAGGAATGGTAATGTATTGGCTGCTAGCTACTATATTTTACTATTTATTCTGCCCATCGAGTAGATATTAAAGCGGTTCTGTTGAGTTATAACGTGTTTAGCAAGGAAATAAAACACCGATGGTAATAATATTACTTTTTCTCCGACGAGTATGCTACGTCAGCGGTTCTTCCTCCTTCTTATATTTCATTGATCTATAATATGACGTGTCCATGGAAGTACATAAAATTAACTGTTTTAAATTTCGTCTATGTATTGAAATCTTACATTTAAACACTTTCATTATCAACAATCCAAATAAATAAAATAAATGTAGAGCGAGTGTTTAATCTTAATATTCTGGTATAAAAAAAGCCATCAAAATTACCCACAACGAAAACATGTTTGCCTATTAAAATCGTAAATTGCATTTTTAATATTACACCATAGACAAAATTGGGGTCACGCCATTGTGGTAATGACGGACGGGAGTTTTTGTGAACAAGGTGTATGAAGTTATTAGGGTAGGTGTTTCCTATATTAATATTATGTGATATTCCAAACACGCAATAGGGTGGAGAATCATTACTTTTTTTGTATGCGGTCGGATATTTTTTCGATTCGTCATTTTTTCTGTGTTCTACGAGTACCTACCCAATTTCTGCAAACTATTTCTTTTACATCTCCTCTCCAGTAGGAATTGCCTAGAAGAGATCAAACTCTAAAGAGAATCCTTTAATATTATGTTCTAACTTCTAAGTTACCAAAACGTGGGTAATAAAATATTAATCTTTAACATAGGTATTTATCTGTCTAAAGTTTCATCCCTATAAAATACATCATTCTACATTTTTGCTTTATTTCAAAATTGCTATTTTTGGACCGCTCGTGCTCCCAATACAAGGACAATATTGAAGATATTAAAATATTACAAGTCGTTTCTTAGCAAGGAGATTGAGGAATGCCTAAATTATTTGAGAAGCGCCTATGTTGGAACCGGAATATTTGACAACTTAATAAACATTTTAATAACAATAATTGTATGAATAATTCATCAACATTCATGACATCTTTTTTATTTAAAAGTAATTATAAATAGCTTTAATCATAATGTTATACCTCCAATAATTTCAAATATACACACTGAAAAGTTGCAATCTAAATAATATAGAGGAGTTTGCAAAAGTTTTATATTTTTATTGCTATGTCAACCAATGATTCCAATCTCAAATCTAACCAAATAACTCAAATCTAACTTAGTTGTATTAAAAAATAGGGTTCATATACATTATAGCCATAATTTTCCAGGCCATAACTTTCGACAATAGTATCTAATTTATGCAACAGATGTCGCTACCGACGCCATAAGCCATCTGTGTGTTGTGTCGGGTCACGGGTGCAACAAACAAAACATAATACAGTTTTATTCCAAACACTCCACGCTCGGAAACAATTAACTTTTAATAATTCTTAATTGTTTGTTGCTAAAGACTGTAATGGTTCAGTAGGTTTGACGCTTGAATTTTGTTTGAGTTAAAAAAAATACTTTATTGTTTGTATTTAAATTATTAAAAAAATATAGGTACCTGCGAAAGTTTGTACACACCATGTCATACAAACGTTATTGGGACGATAGCTAATTGTCTAAGTGACAATTTCCAGAAAATCATTCCTGATATATTTTAACCCATCAATCCCCAAGCAGCAGCCGGCTTACAATTGAAAATCTATTGTGTCTACGATACCCACGATAGAGGTGCTACAAAGGAAATTAATATAAACGCACTTTCAAAGCACAAAACAAGAGAAACAAAACACGAACAAGCTGCTATTTCCTTGATAGCTACTTTAGATAAGTTCAGCAAAGGAGTATAAGTGAAGCTTACGTCGATTCCAGAGGGACCCTAATTGAAGTAGACATGGGGAGTTGGACCTCTATGGGCTTGTTTCTCCATAATGCAGCAAACGCAATTAGGGTAAGGGGAGAGGAAATTATTATATATTGCGATAGGGTAGATTTTATCGAACTGGGCGTTATGTTTTGTACAAAGATGATAGGCGTTAGTTATAGGGGAGGATAAATGCATATTTAAATTTCTATTTTCCGTGAAATAATATAATTTTGTTAAAATTGCAATTTCAAAAATCAGGGAATTTTGAAAATATTTTTATTTATAAGTACCGATATAAATAAAAAGTAAAGAATAATAATCAAAACTAACAGGCTCTGCTAACAGTGATTGTTTGCAAGTGCATTAAATAAATTATAATTAAAACGGCAAAAAAAAAACGGCAATTATTTGTCTGAAAATGAGACAATAATGTCCAATTAATAATAAAGGAGATGAACCAAACTACTCGCTCCATCAAGATGTCGTGATAAAAATTGAAGAGGAAACACTAAAGATATCTATTGTCTGATCTTTTATCGGTTCGGAAAAATAGAGCGGGAGGATATTTTATGATCGCCACGGTCACTAAGACACGGATGATCAGATAGCGCCCGTGGGCATTAAGCCCGAAAAAGGTAGGACTATTTGTCAAAACGTCTCGAGATCTGCGCAGGAATCCGTCATCGGGACAGAGGCATTTGTAAATATATCTTTTGAATCTGAGTATCAACGATTCTCGAACGGAACATTTTTGGACCGGACGCTAGGGCTGTCGATTGTCATATTTGTGTATTTTTATTATCTTTCAAGTTTTTAAACATTCATGTTTTAATTTCCCCACTAAGCTGATGTAAATATTTTATGCAGGTTTTTCAATTTGCTTGCTCTTGTTAAAAAGGAGAATTTTCTTCAACGCAACTGATACAAAAGCAAAGAAAACATAATTAGCACTTTGAGAAATGAAATGGTCACCATTAAATTTAATTGTTTGAAGAAAAAGAAAAGAGATAGCGCGCAAAACTGCCGAAAGCGGTAACATTTTCGTCCCCAGAAAATAGGACAAAGTGAAAATATTCGCTTGAAATATTATACTTAGCCGTAGCTAGTTTTTATATTTACGCCACTGAAGGCAAGGGGAAAAATATTCGGTCCACGTAAAAAGTTTTAGGACGTCTTGTGATTTAATGATGACCCTATTAGGTACTCAGGAGCCCTTAATTCAATAAGCAAAATTATATTATGTGTTCCATATAATTATATATTTTAGTAACTTAGAACTTTACCGTGTGCTTTTTTTACCGGCATGATTAAAATAATGTAGGCAGAAATTTGGAGATGGAGATAAGATAACCTTTTTTGTGGAATGAGGTCCATGTCCATTTTTAACAGCCTCTATATTTTTTGTTATAATATCTGTTTTTTAGGTGCAAACAATGGACAATTTATTTCAAAAGTACTTATTAAAATATAATTAAATATTATAAAATATAATTAATTGCTTGGTATTTGTTACATCATTTATCTATTTCTTTACTAAAAAAAAAAAAAAAACAGTACATAAACAGATTAAAAATGAAAGAAAAAGTGTGTAAGCAAAATACCTCAAAAAATAAAAACTAAAGTTGCGTTTTCATTCTAATATAACATTGATAAGTGTATTATGACTTTATTTTCGTATTGTAAATTATAATGCTCATGATATTAATCCTGATACTAAGCAGGTGGAGTGACACCTGCACATCATTTTAAAATTCAAAACCCACTTTTTCGTATTAATGGGTAATAGACAAATTCTCACTAGCGCATTATTTTTAATGATTTGATTTAAGAATGTTATAATGACTTAATTAAGAAGCTAAAATAACAGTTAATTATGTAATATATTGTACCTACTTAAATGTTAATTGTACTTCATTAAAACTACTGTAAGACAAATACGTTACATACAGATTAGAGACCAAAACTGGTTTTTTTTTTTATAATATTGGGAGACAATAAGAATATTATGGCGAAAAAAGATTTAAAGCTGAGCAAAATCTACCTTCAAATTTATATCCAAATTCCACTTTACGGTACATCCAAACATTGCACGTTTACAAAACATGATTTATTTTCTGGAGACTGTGTCTGAACAGTAAACAAAAATGTGAAATGTATATTCAAGATAAAATATTATGTGTCGGGATTTTATTATCTACCTCCGCGAAGTATGTGACAACAAAGCGTACCTGTACACTGTATAATATGTAGATATAGACGAAGAACTGACTCATGATCGTAAAAAATTGCGTAAGGATGGGACATTAAAAGTTACGGTTATCGACATCTCTTTCATAGCAGATTTTGTAAGACTAAGGGGCTGTTTCACCACTTCCTAATAAGTGCCGGATAGGCTATCCACAACTTAACTAGACAGATAGAGTATGGTGTATCTGTCAGATAAGTTGTGGATAGCCTATCTGGCACTTATCAGGAAGTGGTGAAGCAGACCTTAAGGGTATTTCTGTACATTAAACATACTGCCTACCACTACCTCGTAATTTTTAAAATTATTTTAGTATTTTATTGATTGGGTTTTCTTGGTACAAGTTATCGACATTTCTTACGTGTCTGCCGTCGATTTTTTTGTATAACTAGCTATCCCGGTGAACTTCGTGTCAGTTTAAAACCTTCCCTGAACTTCTACGAATATTTTAAGACTAAAATCAGTCCAATCCGTTCAGCTCTTTTCGAGTTTTAGCGCGACTAACACATTTGAAAATCCATTTTTATATATAAGATATCTTGCTTGTCCTGTGCTCAAAAATTTTAAAAGTTCTTGAAAATGTGGTGAGCAAGTGTCTCCACAAAATGCACCATCTCCGCTCAGTCATAACTCATAAGTAATAAAAATATATGTACTTTCACACTAATAATACAAAAATAAAAATGTCAATTTAAAATACAATAAAAGAATCAAACACGAAAAGCGCTTAAAATTATCCATCGATATTTTAAGAGCGCCTCACTAATTGCACTAGACAGGATGACTACGAAGGATGTCATTGGTTTTTAAACAGAGTATAATTATGTGCATTTTTATAAGTGAGTCTTGCAGTATCATCTCAAACAATTAAATAATTATTTCGAACAAAGAAAATGTACTCTAGGGTTGGACTCAATAATGAATATTTATGAAATTGTTAACATATTTTATTTGAACGATACGACGAGAACGGTACAGATTATTTAAATTTTCTAAACTGTAATGTCTAAGATACTAAACATAAAACTTGTACTGCAACATAAAAATACATTGGTGTTTTGTTAGATACGTTATATTGGGAAATCTTTACAGTTTAATTTAGTGATATCAAATATAAATAATTGCTGAATATAATAAATATAAAAAATAATATTTTCTTTTGAATTTAAATATTTGGATTTATGTAAAAAAAATACAGTAATTACAAACAAAGATCTTGATAACAATATTATTATTAGTATGAAGCTTACTTATTAAAATTACTATATTTAAATAAATAAATAAATAAAAGTTTATTTGACCCAATAGGACTTAGACACTTATCCCACAATATTTTTATTGGAATTTTATATTTTTTAAGTATATTATAATCAATGTTTATCACTATTAGGGGAGTTCCCAGAGCGTAAAAATCGTGCTAACCTCCGATTTTTGCAATAGTGGATGAAAATTGAAAAGAAAAAAAGGAATGTGTAGCTGATAACATAAATAATAAAGTTTACCTATTGAAAAGTTGTGCTTTTGATTTTTAAATTATTCTCTTCCACTTCAAGTAAACTCATAAACTGCAAAATTTTGAAGAAAATTTGCATATTTCTTTCTTTTAAATATATAGCAAAATAATAAAATATATTATTATTTTTTTGATTTGTATCGTTGCTTATATTCCAAAGAAAGAAAATAAGTTGAAAAAATATATAATTTAGATTTAAAATTAATATTTTTGTATGTAGATGAGCATACCTCCAAATGTGCTTGTTGTGTGCCTCGCCAGGTAAATGGCGTTCCAATTTTTCTTTGGTTTTAAATAGGAAGTTTAAAATTATTTTTTAGGCTTAACAAAGCCTTCTATTTCTTAATGTGTATAACTTTTTAGCTCTTACTTTATTAAATTTTCTGAAAATGTAGCACAAACTTTTCACGGATATTTCGAAGAAAATCTGTATTTTATTTCTTTTGGTTAGGTTTTTACAGAATATAATTGATTTTTTGGTAATTTTTTTTCATTAATTATATTTGCTAAAACATACTTAAAGGAAACAAGTACAAATTAGGTTAAGAACTGATATTTTTTGTATTCAGGTAAGCATTTTCCAAACATAGGTCGCAGCATGCGTCTTTAGTATGTACGTGAGATTTGTAGCACTCAATTTTTTTTCTGGCTTTAAGTAGGAAGTTTAAATATATTTCAAAGACTAGAAAAAGTCTTTCATTTGTCGATGCATTTAATGTTTTAGCTCTCACTTAAATAAATTTTCAACAAATATAGAAAAATATTTTCTATCTATTTTACACATTTTTGGAGATATTTAAACGTTTTTAAGTACTTAAAAGTTATCATTTCTCTAAAAATTAAATACGCACAACAAGTAAGTTTAACACACTTTTCGTTACAACCCTTAAATCCACCCAAACCCTTTTATCTTGGTTACGACGAGCGTTAATCTCTAAAAACTTTGCAAAAACCTTATAGTTGTATAAAGCTTAGCAAAGCAAACTTTTTTTTTAATTGTGTATTTGGTTAATTTTCAACGTAAACAATCGGATAAGAGTCATTAAATAACAGGAACAAGAAAAAAAGTTTTTTTCTGGACCGGTTTTATATGGTGAAATATTAATTTTTAATTAATTAACTAAAAAATTAAAAGCACAAAAAAAATTTTGGTAAACTTTGCAAGTTATAGTGTAAAAAAGAAAATGACACTTCAAAAACAAAAATCCACTCACTATTACAATTTTCGGAGGTTAAAACCTCTGGCGACTGCAGTATTATTTATGCTTGACATAAACAATAAAATATAACAAAATCAAATAAAACAAAATAAAAATAACGGTAATTCAATGAGAATGACAGACAATATATTTTAAAAATAAAAATTCCGTACCAACAGCTACATGAAGAAATTTAAATGTCTTAATCATGCTGCTAACGAGGTGGTCTCTCCTTATTCAATATTGACTCACCGTGCTAAACGGAATTTGCATTTAAAAAACAAGCCTTAACAACTTAATAAACATTGAATTTATAACCAAATGTGACCGCCTCGATTATCACGCGACCGACCACCCGATGGTTCTGCGAATACCTTGTCGATAAATATAAAACGACTATCGATATAATTAATGATCATCACTAGGTTTCTCGTAAGTGTGACGCCTATAGTGTTATCCAGAAAATATAGATAAAGCGTGAATCATTAAACATTTTAGGATTCAGTTCAAAAATTGTTATTTGAAATCCATTTACTCACATCTATATCAATACTTATTATAAAACACAGTCGCATTTTTTTCCCTCATGTCCCTTTGTTCCCTTTAATCTTTAAAACTACGCAACGGATTTTGATGATTCTTTCAGTGTTAAATAGCCCATTTATCGAGGAAGGCTATAGGCTATATTTTATCTCGCTAAGACTAATAGGAGCGAAGAAATAGAGGAAAATGTGGAAAAAACGGGGAAAATTATTTGAAAGGGCTAACTTGAACGCGCTAATCTCAGGAACTACTGGTCCGATTTGAAAAATTCTTTCAGTGTTAGATAGCCCATTTATTGAGGAAGGCTATAGGCTATATTTTATCACGCTTAGACTAATACGAGAATGTGGAAAAAACGGGGAAATTATTTGAAAAGGCTTATCTCGCGAACTACTGTAGCAATTTTTATGTTCTTTGGCACAGATAAGAAGTAGAACACGTGAATGACACTATGATCCATAGGCTATCGATTTTAATATTTTTTTCAGTGGCTATATATTTTATACCCGTGCGACGCCGGGGCGGGTCGCTAGTATTTAATATTTTACGAACTCAAAATCTAGCTACTTATATATTAAGTAATTTATTTTTACCTTATCTACTTTTTTTTAATAAACGCCTGCGCGTTGTCTGTAAATGTAAATGTCTGCACATTGTCCAATGGACGAAAGTATTACCTACTGATCGACAAAAGCGTTTTTACACGACGGTTTTCTGTGTCTAATCTAGTCTACCTGCCTTTCGAGCTTAAGCTGTCCTACGAAACTCATAAAAACATTATGTACAAATGTCTACGGGTTCCTACAAAATATTTTATTCGGCTCGCACTTAACCGTGTTTCGTGTGAAAACGTTAGCAACTTTTGTCAGATTTATGTCTTAATTATTTGAGAATATTTGTGTTGGAATTTGTGAGTCATTTCACGGTGCCCTGTTATCTATAAGGGTCCTGCAACATTCTTGTTGGCTATCAGTCTTTTTAATGTTGCCGATGTTTTTCGTGTGTCCTTAAACCAAAAATATTTGTGAGCATTTTGCGAACTTTTCAATTTCACTTCCCACAATCCATACTGAATACTGATATTATAAGTGCGAAATAATGTCTGCCCGTCTGTTACAAAGTCTCGGCCAAACCACTGTCAATGAATTTTGCGCATGATTTTCAATTTTAGTATCCACAATCATTTGTAAAAAAAAATTAAACAATTTACGATTAATGCGAGTTGCAACTTGCAAATTGTGGCATGTTTATCGACTAAATCTGGGAAAATACCGCAACACTACGCGTAATTTGACCGCTTAGGGCTGTCAATTCATTTTGTATGGAAATTGACAACTCTGTACGCTCCATTGGTATTGTTTGTGATGGCCGTGTATGAAACTTAATTATAATTGCTCTGGTGGTTTTTGAGTTATTAGGTATTATGCTATTACTAATTTTATTATTATAAATTATAAAAACATAATATGCGTGGTAATATTTTCTAATATTCACGTGGTTTGGCAAATTCAATATGTTTTACTGTCAATAATATGCTTATTGCTGATGTTTAAACATTTTTTTTAACTAGTACCACAGAATACATTATTACTTATTAGTACAAGTACTAGTATAGTAGGTACCTAAATTTTTCAACGGTAGCCACGAGGCTAATCATAGTGAATAATTACCTATGTAGTTTTGTGACTCTCGTGATTTCGACCATAAGAATATTATGCTTAGGACACGATTTTTTTCTCTATAATAATTATGTATATCATTTTATTTTACCAGTAACTTACGGAAACATGCTGATATAAAACGCTAGAACAATAATCACCAAGCCACAATGTAAGTCGAATTCGTCGTGTGTGGTAAAATGGCTGTTGTTTAATGTAACAAAGGTCGTAAGTGACTTTTTTTATTAGGTGAATTTTTGATTAAAGACTCTACCTGTTTGATTCTCGCTTAATGTTTTAATATTGTGGATACTTAAATATAGTCTTATATCCATACTAATATTATAAATGCGAGTGTATCTGTCGGTTACCTCTTCACGCCCAAGCCGCTGAACAAATTTTGCTAAATTTAAAATTTTAGCTTGGGGATACCTTGAGTTCCGGGAAAGTCATAGGATACTCTTTGTTTCGGAAAAATGTACGATCCCCTTGCGATAAACGAATTTTCACGCAACGAAGTTGCGGGCATCATCTTGTAGTGTAGTCATTTTAATATAGTTACCTATAAGATTCAAATCTGCAAACATAATATTACGTATTTCGAACGGTAATTTTACGATGATTTCTGGGTTAATCCTTCGATCGGAGGTTCTAGGAATTCCCATTGTATTCTTTTGTTCTCGCGATCACCGGTGCTCGCGCGGGGCCTGAAAGATTAATAAGGGCAAACCTCTATTCATAAATTATTCATTAACACATTAATAACAAATGTCAACCAGTAATTAGTTAATGGAAGAAAATGGTAGAGACGGGATTCTATATGAATAAATTATTTACAATAGTCACGGATTAAGTAGCTTATTATTATGAAAATATAATAATAATGTTGGATGTAAAGGAGGATTTATGGGGCTCTTACGAGTTTACTGATGAATAAATAAGTAGTGGTAGAGATAAGTAACTTAATTATTTTGACATTTCCGTAATTGATGAAGATACAGCAAAAGTAACAACATAATATTATTCTCAACATCTCAACTTAGAAGTATAAAGATAGCATGAAATCTTTTGTTCTAACATGTCAAAAATATTTAGAAAATCCTGCCCGTTGTAGATAATGACGACTATTACGTTATCTACAGTGTACACGACCTAAAACTGTATGATTCACAAAACTAATCTTTACTGTTAAGCCAACAGACCGTTTCTTAGCAATAAAGGAGTAATGAGGTAAGCAAACACCACGTATCAGTGTTAGCATTACTTAAGCTGTATCCGTTATACAGCAAACAAAAGTACTGTAAATACCTGCGAGGAAGCGAAGGTTTATGAGGTAAAGCGCTAGCACTAACATTCACTAACAAAGAGGTTGCTACAAGAAGTGATAATGATGAAATAGTCGACTAAATAGTAGTTAGACGAAATAGTAGCGTAAATACTTTTCAAATTGTGAATCCAGTATTTAATGTTTCAAAGAATTCTTTAGATATTTTGTTATTTGACTTAAGGATTATTTTTATAAAAAATGCTATTTATGATTCCATACATCATGTAAATTTATTAAAGCTCACAGCATGCACCCATGTTTTTAATAAAAAACATATGCTTAAGGACACTTTTAAGTAAATAAAGAAATGTTAAGCAGAAAGAAATTAAAATTAAATTTTAAAAAACACCTTTGTGCTTTCAAACGCTTTGTAAAGGACGTCTGTAGGAGCCATAATTAGCATTTGCATTTAAATTTACAACACATTTTATATTATAAGCTTTAGTTATTTTGTGTTTTAAAATTTACTTCAGAAAAATACTTTGTATTTTTCACTGAAAGGACATTACACAAACATTAAATATTCAAGGGTGCGTAAAAATGGTTTATTGTTTTAATCTATACATATTATAAAACAAAGTCGCTTTTTCCCCTCATGTCCCTTTGTTCCCTTTAATCTTTAAAACTACGCAACGGATTTTGATGATTCTTTCAGTGTTAGATAGCCCATTTATCGAGGAAGGCTATAGGCTATAGCTTATCACGCTTAGGTCTAATTTCACGAACGTCTGTTAAATTTAATGGCTTGTTAAAATATCATGTCTTCTCTTTCATTAGTATGAAAAACGAAACAGATAGTGTGATACGAATTCGAGCATTAACTTTAACAGACGTTGTTGAAATTGGCCCTAAGGCTAATAGGAGCGAAGAAATAGAGGAAAGTGTGGCAAAAGCGGGGAAAATTATTATTTGAAAGGGCTAACTTGAACGCGCTAATCTCATTAACTACTGGTCCGATTTGAAAAATTATTTCAGTGTTAGATAGCATTGAGGAAGGCTATAGGCTATATTTTATCACGCTAAGACTAATAGGAGAATGTGGATAAAACGGGGAAAATTATTTGAAAGGGCTTATCTCGCGAACTACTGGAGCAATTTTTATGTTATTTGGCACAGATAAGAAGTAGACTACGTGAAGGATCATTGGCTATCGATTTTAATCATTTTTTCAGTGGCTATATATTTTATACCCGTGCGACGCCGGGGCGGGTCGCTAGTTGGATATATTTTATTTAAATATTTTAATAGGCACTTAGGTGGATTATAATAATCAGAGGATCATTATTTTGGAAAGGCATAATATTACGTGATAACATAGAATAAGTTTGGGACCTACAGCAAACCTATATGTGAAATCTTAGAAAGATTAGGAACTAAACAATAATAAAGGCACTTACCGGTTCGTTGTCACAAGTTTCCAAGTCTGGTATGGGATCGTCCCCACAATAGTAGTCAGCATGTAGGAACGGTGGTCGCGGAGGTGGTGGCAGCAAAAACTCAGGAGGTGGTCCAAGACAGTCACACTCCGTAAGGTCCGTGGGCTCCAAATCCCACATCTCGTTATCGAACTTAAAACTATTCACAACCTTCTCACTAACACTAGAGGAGCTAGTATCACGCTTAGAACGGTTCACCTCATCTGTAGTCCTTAATTTTATGATATTAGCAATATAAAGTTCGTCATCGACATCACTCCACACATCTTTCTTAACACTATCGTAATCACTATCACTTCGACCGATTGCAGGTGCTATAACATCGTTACCGTTGGAATCAGATGCAGCACTCCCTGTCGTTTCCCTAATGATTTTGTCATTTTCTTTTTGATTCACTTTTGTTATTTTCACTTTTATGTTTTGATTCTGCAAACTTTCGTTGAGCTTGTACGGCACATTTCGTGTAGTCCAAAAAGCGTTCCACGCTTTTCTTGGACTCGAGAAGTATTCTTTGGCCATACGCGTTCCTCGCTTAGTTCATCTGTAACAAAATAAATATCGTAAGTATTGTGAAACACTCTCCCTAAAATGACCGTTACGCTATCGGGAGATCGATCAGGCTTGACGCCTAACTACTTATTATTTAATAGAAGATCCAACACCTCATTTTATTTAACAAAGACACCGCAATTAGAGACTACCACATCTGAGAGCACAATGGCTACGTAAGTATCGATATCATCTAACTCGTCTGGTTATTTTAATTTATTTTTTATCACGTCAATTTAAACGGATAGGTTTCGAGCTATGCACTCCACCTATCAAGATGATGTCACGATTGGCCCGGAAAAAATTGATCGGAATAATTCTGATATTCCGAATGTAAAAGTTTAATCCACTCTGATGGCCTCTAATATTTTATAAATTAACTCATTGTTCTGTTAGAAAGTGCTTAATCGTTACTTCGTATCAAATTGCAATATAATCTACTTTACTGTTAATAGTTGTACAGTGTACACATAAAGCTTTGAACAAAGCTGGTTTGCCTGTTCACTATTGGAAAATATTTGTATCATTTAAGATTTTTAAAACCACACGCACATGTTAAAAAGTTTTACGTAATATAATTAAATGCCTACACAACTTTAGCTAACGGTTCAGTATGCTACAGAACTATGAACATTGGATTTATTACGCTGCTTTCACATGTACACGAGTCACTAATATATAATATACTTAATCATCTACGCTTAGCGCAGGCAATTGCAATGACTAATTTATATTTGACCTACGAAATTATTGACAATGACGAATACAAAATGTAGAGAAATGCTGAGAAACCTCTGAGCATACATAACGTCAAGTAAAATATTTGCTAGAGGCCGATGTCGAGTTCATAGGTCAGACAGCTTGAAGTCTTAAAAGATGTTTAGAAAAGTATTGGAATTGTGTGGGTGATTGATTGTTTTGTCCAACTGTAATTACAAATCTTATATTATATTTACTTACATTGTTGACTTATGTGCACCGTCATTATAACGTATTAGTTTGTCTACTTAGTTATTTTTCGTAATCATTTATAAATGCTTTTATGCCCGATAAATCTAATGTTAAGTTAATAAAATAATATTTCCTTAACATGAAACAATTTTCGCTATTATGATCTCTAAATTCAGTATATAAAATCGATCTATAAATTTAGTAAATTACAAACCTGAAAACCATATTCTTAAAAGAAAGTTAGCATTAATTGGTTGATGTATGTATGTAACATGTCCTTCGGATTTCAGCATACAATAAGAAGTGACTTCCATTCGCATTTTCTTTAAACTTTCACGACGGAAATCTTTTGTTGGACCAGGAAAGATTTTCTACACTGTTGGGCATTGCCAAATTGATGTACGAGTCAATTGATGTACTTGTATATTATAGGCACAACAAGCATGTTTTAGTAGCGAGATGCTGATTTTTGGGTAAAAATAAATAACTATCTATAGATTAAATTTAATGGCATAAAGATAAATGTTCAGTTGACATTTTAACGCTGATAGTATTAAAAGTGTTTAAATATTTCGACAGCTTGTATATTTTATTAATTGGCAATAAAATTTATGCTTGACAAGAAAGTTTCTAAGAAAATAAATGGCAAGATAGATTGTTTTGACAAATTTTGTGTCCACACTAATATTAATTAAGCAAAATCAATCAAAACTTTAAGTAAATACAAGTTGTCGAACATTTTATTTAAGTAAAATAAACCTGATAATATTAAAATAAATAATACTAGCACAATCTATAATCACATTTGGGTCTTATTTGAATCTTATTGGAGAATTAACAAGTCAACAAGCAAAGAAATCAATTTAGCATCATCTATCAAGTCAATCCTTAATTTGGCGATTGTGATATCATAAGGCGTCTATGGCTATCATAGGATAGACTCATTAACATTTTGGCGAGAACTACTCGAAGGAAAATCTGACATCAGCACAATGGCAAGTGGAGGGCCCTCAAGCCTCTTAACGAACCTATTCTGTTGGTTTTCTCACGTGAATTATTGCTGGTAGCGTAGGGTTACCAAAACCTTGCAGTTCGCGCTATGCACAAATTACTGTATTTTTTGTTATCTAATATAAAAAACAAATTCAATAGTTCAAGCGTTTTATTTTTCTTGAATTAAACAGGTGTAACAGTAAAGGATCTATTTCTCTTTATTATTTGAAACTTAGTCGTAAGTATGAAATGATAATTTAGAAACAAATTGTTTATATCCACAGCTATGTTATATTGTGAAAATATATTTTTTTGTCGTGTAAAGCGAAGGTATAATGAAAAAAATATTTATTTAAAGCGCAGTTAACATTATACGAATTTAAATATCAAACGAGTTTTCGGGTGACAATTTTAATCCAATTGCGTGTGGCAGCCCTACCAATAACTGTGATACCTCTTGAAATCTTAATCCGGGCCTACGTGTAAGGTCTGCAGGTCTCGTCTCACTCGATTTCCAATCGGATTCCGAGCGTTACACTGGCAGGGCTTTTCTTATACCATCACGTATATTAGGTGTTAAAAACTTTTAAGGTTTCTCGGAATCAAATTCACCTCTCTGATTTCATTTACTTTTATACCAGTATAAGGAAAATGTAGAGATAGGCACAAAAACATTATTAACAACAATAATGTTGGTTTAAACAAAAATTCTGTATATTTTTTTTGCATCTGAAATTTTTACATAAGTAGGTAATAAAATCCTCTTTTTTTAGTACATTTATGACAATTTCTAGTTAAAGTGTACTTGTATTAACTACCCATAAGTGAAACAATAGCAATACATATTTAAGAGAATTAGGTATAACTTTCTGGCACTGTCGGTGCACTGCAGTCTGCAGTTCCATACTGTTTAGATCTGTTAGTGATTTGGTAACACAGATAGACTTGTAACTAGACTGCATTTTTGGTAACAATCCAAAACTCTTTGCCAAATTATATCAAGTCTGAACAGAACAATACGATATCTTATTGCATTTAAATATTCGGATGTATTGTTTATTTTCTTTGCCATTTGAAAATTGTTTCGTACTTAACTGAATATAAAATGACAAAAATTTTAATCTTCAAAATTTTATAAATATTGTAAGTGTTATTAATAAGTCTAAAAGCTGTATATTTAAATTGCGAACGAGAACAGCGAAAGCACAAAACAATAATGACTTAAACAAGTCTGTTTTTTAGAAAAAAAAAGAGAAAACAGGATTGTTTATTGCTTAGCCAATTAAAACTTAGCCTAGCATTCGACATAAAAAACAAAGAGAAATCAAAAAGTAAGAACAGGCACGTTTAAATACAAGTTTTGAATTAACATTAATTACACACTACCTAGTAGGTACCTAGGTAATTTCTAATACATAAAAATAATCAATCTACAGAATAATAATATTTCACATTGTTATTTGAGTCACTGAGAAAAATGAGGTAGAGTTTAAATAACGGTCACTACTAAACAAACTATTAAACTACTTGTGAAACTTAAAACATCCATTACCGAGGCTCAAAGTGCCGGCAGAATATTATTTTACATCCTAACCCCTTCTAATAATATTGACACTAGATATACAGTAGCCGCCAATAAGCCAATGGGGTTGGAAACGGCTTACAGGCCGCCGCGCCGCTTCGCGTGAGGTGCTTGTATGCATCTTCTGTAAATATTACTAGTCTTTATAACTGAGTAGGAGATAAAAACTAGAACCGAGATCGGATTTTCCTTTAAACTGAATGTTAAGAAAAGTTTAAATCTATTTAGTTAAGGTAGTTTACTAGCGTGTAAACATTAAAGGTTAAATGTAAATATTTTAAAATTACATAACCTCTCCTTATCTTTTCATATTTTCCAACTTTCTTGGTTTGCGAATCTATGCGAATGACTGGAGAATTTTTCAATAAGTTTTTAATGAGCCCCGTGTTGAGTTAAAACTTTTTGAGTTTGAATTTGAAAAACGTAATTATCGAAGTGAAAAGAATATTTTGTTTTTGCTAGCCTACTTGCTATTAAAATTTAAAAGATGCTCAATTATACATTCCATTGAATTTAAATTAGACTTTTTTAACGCAGATCTAGAGATCTGAGATTTTGAAAAGTAAGTACATACAACTCTAAAATATAACTGTTGTCGTTTTAGTCACATTAATATGTAATTAACATGTACCTACATTTAATATCGCGAACAAAATATCTAATTTTTGACCTCTCAGATGTATAATTTATCCATGTTATATCTTACTTTATTTATGATAATATGGTCATTGGACAGACCACAACAACATCTTTATATAATAATAATAATAATAATAATATCTATGGACGCTTCACACCACGTCAGTCTGGCCCCGTGCTAAGTACCTGAAGGACTTGTATTACAGGTACCAGACAATGGAAATATATTTAATAATTTTCATACTATACATATATTTAAGATTTTTATTATACCATACACATATTTAATGCACATCCATGACCCAGGAACATTGAAAAACTTTTTTGTTCCGTCGGCGGGATTCGAACCCGCGACCCCCGGCTTGAGTTGCCACACACTCTAACCATTGAGCCACGGAGGTCGTCATTTAAAATTTGCATAAAAATATTAATAAAAATTGCCTTCCATCTCGCGTCATTTCAAATTTAAACAACGGAAAATAGTATGTGCACAATAAACACGATAAAATTTAATGCGAAGAATTGAAAATTAAAATTAAATAATAGTATAAACTTGCTGTGAGCATCTACTAAAACATTTTCTTCGACCAAAATAAAATTAGTAAATCATCAAAAAAGACACATAATAACTCAATTAACTTTTTCCCTCACTATACTCTCTACCTAAGAGAAAATCTGCTTATTTACTACTCACATTAAAAATTTCACATCTTATTGCCTTCGATTGAACCATAAGAACACCTCAATTAGTTTGTTGAGAAGAATCACTAGTACATTTATTCACTTTCTTTCCAATCCAATATACTATCATATTGAGTTGCACTACACTGAGCATCACACACGTCACGCGCGCTCCACCGTCGCTCACTGAATGCGACGAGTTCCCGCTCAGAAGTGGGATACTTTTTTATAACCGTCTTGATGCAACTCTCGTGATTGGTTCGCTTCCAGGTACTCCTTTTTTATATCCCTATTCCCGACTTTCTTAAACCTGTCGAATTTATTACTTTATCTGCTAAAGCTGCGTTATGATATTTATTATCATCCTACCATGCAAACTTCTTAGCGTTGAACACCAATTTAATGTTATTTATGTATGTCTAAAAATATGTTTACTGCGATATTTTTTTATTTGTTTTTCTTTCGAATTCATTAGGATTATAAGATTGAAGAAACTATGTTTGCAAGTTTATATCAACACTAACAACTATGAATTAAAATAAAAAAAAAAGTTGCAATCAGCTGCAATCAAGGAGATGATAATAATAACGTTATTAATGAAATCAATGGTTTGGACAATTCTGACATAATCCAGTTAAAGCGCTTCGACTAATCTAAATTAATCAGATTTAGCATGTGAATTGAACACAAATTAACATCAAATTACCAATTTTCGATTTCCATACTAAAACGGAACATTGGTTCCTAAACTAGTTCCAATACTTGTCTCATCAAGCTTTATAGTGCTATTCATTTTTCTTAATCTAGGTTGATTATGTATTCGATAAAGATAATGTGATTTTAATAAGCAGATGCTTTTTTTACAAGTTGTGCTCGGTCGATCAGTCAAGACCGCATTCTCTGCCTCAGAAAGTTCACCTTCTTCTTTGAGAAGTTAAAATATTGCAGAGCATAATCCCAAATATCAAATTATTGAAAAATGTAAGCGAAGTTGTATTTTTTGACGAAACTCTACTAACACAAGAGCCTTTGTGGCTCTTTTTGTTATTCAAAATAATTCTAACATTTTGTCCGGAAAAAATGTTGAAACGATTTATATAAAATCTAATCACTACTTTTGCTAGCACGGGACACATAATAAGCAAATGAAATAACTGCACTTGTTTGTTCTTGTCATAAGTCCAACGGTTGTAAGGGTTGCTGAGGAACAAGACGACGCCGCCACCATTAGCAGAGCCGCGGCTAACACCAAAACAAACATGAAAACATCTTCCCTCTTATGGCTAAAACGTTTGACCACGGCGCAGAATAAGAGAATGTAGAGAATAGGGGAAGCTTATTGTATACTAGATGATGCCCGGAACTCCGTTGCGCCAAAACTTATTTATCGAGCAGGGACCGTACATTTTTTCGGAAGAAAAAGTAACCTATGTCCTTTCCCGGGACTTAACGTATCTCCATGCCAAATTTCAGCAAAATCGGTTCAGTGGTTTGGGCGTGAAGAGGTAACCGACAGACAGACAAACACACTTTTGCATTTATAATATGAATGAGTATGGATAGTATGGATTTGGATTTTAAATATTTTTTGGGCACGTTTAAATCATGTCAATCATGATTATTAAAGATCATTAAATTTTAATGAAATTGAATACATATTTTAATAGACGTAATCCCAAAATAAAAACTGCTATTACACCCCAACCTAGATCGTTGTACAGTCATTCAGATCAAAAGCTTAATCTCTGACTCAGCTTAGTCTGTAAGCATCGATTACTGACTTGTAATACATCAACATATTACCACGTCTTCAGTGGCATTACAGCCGCCAATGACGAGTAAAGGCCTTCACACACGTTTGAGGCTTTCGTTATTAAGAATAAGTGCCACAAAAATACTCTGACTAAATCCTTCCGTGTTAATACTACTAAAATATTGTTTTGTTTGATTTAACAATAAAGCAGAAAAACGATGTCATTCTAAAGAAGTTACAATTGAGCAATACTTTCCTTCTGAAGCTATATAATTTCGATTGTAGATGTAAACACTTTAAAATAACTGCCAGTAAAGACTTATGTGGCTAAAGCTGCTTCTTTTGAACATTAGAAATCAGTGATAATAGTTTGCTATAAACTATCTAATTGTAACTTTTTTAGAATGACATCGTTTTTCTGCTTTGTTCTGCATGCATGTTGCATGCTCAAATAATAACAATAGAAGCAATGCAAAACCAAAGTCAACTTTATCCAATACCTTACGATAACCCGAACGTGTGTTTGAACCTGTATGTCTTACATTAGAGGCACTCGAGCTCCCCGTAAAGCTAATATTAGGTATCCGTAATACAGAGGTTGAGCTAAGTACCTCAGTTTTAGTCAAACATTTCCAGCTGCCTCGTTACGCCAATTTACTGCGTTGTAAATACTTTCAAGAATTTAATACGAGTCTTGTTTACGTATTAAAATGTTATCATACTCGTCTTATGTGCGAGAGCTTTGTTTTAGAATGAATGGGCCTAGCTATGGAGTAACAAAACTGGCCCTTGTTATTGGAGTTATTTTGGTAGGGCTAATCTTATTATTCTGTTGCAAAATGTCCCTTTTAAATAAAATATTGATACAAGCACAAACGTACTGTTCGTACTTAATTAAGCATGAAATCTATATAATAATACAAAAACATATTGATAATAATATGAAACATACCATATTCAAAACCACAAGAAATTTATGCAACGTTAACTTTATGGCAGACACAAAGATAAAATCTGACAAACATAAAAATGAAATAAAAGGCAGGGAAGCGACAGTACCACATCATCACAATAAAGTAACAATAATGCAACCAATTTTCGCGAGTCTGTCAAGGAAAGAAAACAACCCCATAACCCAATTTTTCACCCATTCATTCGCTAAATGTAGGTTGAAAATGCGTTCCAAATACAAATCTGATCCCTGCCAAGAGCCATGCCTGCCAAGACCGTCAGAAACGCCTCTTAGTCCTGATATCCCATTCGGGGGAAACACTTGTAGTAACAGGACTTGGCAGAGGTTGCGGATGCTCGCATATTTGACTTGTTACATACTGAAGAAAGCCAAATGGATAGATTCCTTTTATTTCGTTTGGGCGTAATATTCAACTTTATAAAAAGGATTTTATTTTCAAATGTGCTCTTTAGTTTGCAAAAATTGGTTTTAAAAGTTACTCTGTTTAGGTAAAATGAGAATCTGTAGCTTGAATGTAGTTATTGCAGATACGTAAAACAAATAATTATGCATTAAGTCACGATGATCATTCTTTTTAAATCTAAATGATTGCAATAATCATACTATGTTTCCTTCCTTGTGAGTATCGAGAATAGGTAAATAATATCCTCATTTAGTCTACAGTAGCAACAATAGCTTAATAAAAACTAATCGTAAGGTAAACAGAACAAGTAACAATAAATTTCTTTAAGGGATTGCATACACTCATAATGTTTACTTGGTTTATTCAATAAAACTAGTCTTATAAAAGGAAATCAAGTTAATTTAAAGCTAAGCGAATTAAGGGCTTAGGAGTTGGCGTCTCACGACTATCCTACGCGGCGGGCCACGACGTCGGACTAAAAACTGAAGAGACTTAATTAAGATCTCAAACGACGCCAATTTACAAGGAATCTCGTACGTGCTGTAGAGTTAAGAAGCCATTAGAAATTCTCGCATGTTTATAATACACGGAAAGAAATAAATCGAGTTAAAAAGTCCAGAAAAAGAAAAAAGTGCTCAAAGCGTTTACAAGTACGCTTAAAGGTTTAGCTCTGTTTTTTTTCGTATAATCTTATTTAAATGTATTTTGTATAAATGATACCTTATTTTTAGTTCACTCTCTTATTACCTCGATCGTGGGAATCGCAGACACAATAGATTTTCAATTGTTATGCGACAGCCGGGTGCCGCTTGGGGATTGATAGGTTAAGCATTAAATAAAAATGTTTAAAATTCTGTAGATTCGTCTGGGTACTTTTTTATGATCCTAAATTATTAAGAAACACGTCTTAATGACTATTAATTATAAAATCATGAGACCGAACTAGCAAACTGTATAATACTCGTAATACCAGAGAAGACACAAATGCGTTGCCAGCCTTTCACGCAACAAATTCATGTATTTGTTAATTGTTTCATAATAATTATGAAACTAAACCCTCAAATCTCTGAACAAGTTGAATCCGACGTAATAGAGGCGACAGCCACACAAGTATTTGAACAAGTCACTTTAGGTGGGAACGACTTTGAAGTTACAGTTTCCATAATTGTGCGCACGTGGTCCAATCACAATTCAGATTCGGTTTTCGGTACGTGTATGCATATCATTGTAATTAAAATTGGAACGTACCCCTAACATGAGTTGGGTAACTGGAATTCGGAGTACTGATTTTGCATAACGAGTTTTCGAGGGTTACGAACTTAGCCAATTCTAATGTTAGTTTAATTTCTTTATTGTCAAATGTATTTGAACTATTGTGTATATGTAGCTATTAAAAAGCGAATTCTTGCTTCTCTACGACAAATTCATTTAAAAACTCTAGCACAAAAGACAAACCACGAAAGTTCAGGGCGAAACAAAAACAAAACCACGTAGAACACCCATCGTTGTTCCAGAAACTAATTTGTAACGTAACGTATGGATTGTCAAAAATTTCGAATTGCCTTTGTCGCTTTCAAGATGACAAAATACGGGAGGATAAAAAGCAAACTGGAAAATTCGCAAGCTCTGCACGTTTCTAGCCCACATACCGCTTGCCCGTGTTTATGTTGTCAGTAAAACTGAGCGCGTCACACGGGGAGTCTGCTGACATAAACATGAATGAAAATAGTCGCATCAACTCCACAGTTTTTTGTGTGCATGTCCGTTTGATGACTCTATCCCGTCTAACAAGATACGCTAATAGGGTAACGTATGTTGTAAAAAGCGTTGCATTTAACAAACTGGGCAAATTTATTCTTTATTCGAAAGTTTCTCCGTTTCGAATAAAGAATAAATGGAAATAAATGTTATCGCTTGTTGTAAATAGGTATATAAAATATATACACTTTTTTATAATAAAAGGAATATAATATTTTAAAAAGGAGAAGGAACAATATGAAGAAAAAGTAGTAACGTAGTAAACAAAAATATTGCTTCATACTATGCATGTTATAACTGAAGCTACTTAGCATTTTCTGACACTTTACTTAGCTTCAATGTCCCTTGTGGCTACGACGTTATTAAAAACGTATGGCAATTCATAAAGGCACCCAATAAATACGAATGGCTATTTGGAACGAGACACAAATAATTTTCTCCCTAGTCGTTATTCACTGACAATATCCTATTACACACAGCCTAGATGGAGAACGATCTATCTCTCAAATATACATCGAATATGTTAACAAGGCGCAGAAAACAGAAACAAAAGACGTAGAAGGCGTGCAACGTACAAACACAATTGCATAATATATTTTGCGATACCTCCAAGTAGACATCTCTGAATTACAAGTACCTTACATACGAAATAAAGAGTGGTGTAACAGAATTTATTTTAGAATATTTAGATATTTTAGAAAATTATTACATTAATTCAACCCAGAAATCGTGAATTTTATTTATAACAATATAATATATTCCAGGTAAAAGTATAATAAAATCTAGGTAAGCTGTAACTTCACATTTTAGTTACAGCATACCTAGAATTTATTATACCTACTTATTAGTTACTACTAATACCGCTTTATCTGTGATAATTGCCTACTGCTGTTAAACAGCTTCTAGCCGACGTCCGTTTGATACATTTAGCTCGAGAGCTTTATGTGAAGACAGTTCAGCTAGCACCTTAACCGTAAAATCGTCATCCCTTTTTGAGACTCATGAAAGTTAAAACGCAGCACTTACTTCGTTCGTTATCCTGCGATATTTATAGTGGCCGAGATGATAATTGGCGCTTGGAGCTATATTTTAGTTCTCCTTTAATTTATTGTGCGCTTCATACGGAGTAAGCAAATTGGTTGCAGCATTTAAATCACATAATTGGTATCGGTCGAATGAATTTGCAAATCGTCGGCACGCTGATGGATATTTTGAATGGTGTCCAAGTTTAATTACATCTGATATTTGACGCGTTTAGTACTGCTGAGTGTACAAATAATTCGTTAATTAAATTAATTAATACTAATAATTGTTTGGTAAGTCGATAGTGATTACGAACGAAATACATTATGCTGTTTGTTTAAATGCTTTTATAAAATGAGTCAATTTTAAATACGTATTTGTCGGAGATATTTCATAATTCGATGGTATTTAATATGTATTTTGTTAATTGAAAATTGTGTAAGTACGTAATTATTGTACAGGCTGTTTTCGCTTCGCCCTAGAATTTACAAAAATTTCAATATTCGGGGATGACATTATATTTTTTAAAACTAAAGTTATGTTTTTAATTAATGAACCAAACACAAATACATAAAAATCCATAATACGCGTAAATAATGAAATATTCATTGAGGTGGAAAAAAACTTTGGATTGCTTCAGACCACCTATTATGCCTGTCTATTTTCAGGACATGCGAAATGTATGACAACTGCAACAAATAACAAAACCTATGACACATGCTTTTGTAATCTCCGATGGAACACGAAATGAGAAAACCGAGTACAAAGCCAACTAAAATGAATCAGACGTCTAGAATTTTGTTACATATTGTGTTAACTTTCAATAATAATAATAGATTGCATAAACTTATTTAGCTGTCGGTAAAAAAGACAGGGGATCATGCCTCATGGTTATCCATCGTACTCCTTAGGATAGATTTAGAAAAAAATTTAGATACATTTAGAAAAAACTTCCAAAACTTGTTTATCGCATGGGAACCGTACAATTATTACGGGCGGCAACAGTACGTACTTATCGAGATAAAAAGTATCGCATCTCCATACGAAATTTCAGCTAAATCGGTTTATCGATTTAGGCGTTAAGAGTTACCAGTCAGAAAGACAGACAAACTTTGACATTTGTAACATTAGTATGGATTGGTGATAGACTTCTCGCAGTACGTTATTTATTGGGTGACAAACCATTTTTTCTCTCTCGAAACGACAATAGGTACATTTGTATCTGCAAATAGAGCTCGTTATTAATGATCGTAACATTAAAGAGCGGTGGGTCCCAAAGGATATTGGCTCCACACAAACACATGTTGGAGGTGAAAGGATGTATGTGGTGCAATTCCAGCTGTTCAAACGTTGTGTTCTTTTCACTAAACGTTTTTCTTAGGAATTTATTTATATCATCTAGGTCTAAATAGCGGGTCTGATGGTTAATCTTTGATTGCCTCTCGCTTATAGCGATAAGGTCGTCCTTGCCCACATTTATGTTTTTTTTAAGTTTAGTTGTAATAACATGATTGCACCTTATTTTATGTGGGCAGTATATTATTTGTAACTATCTCTCCTTTCAAAATTTTTGGGGTTAATCGCATCACTTAGAAACAATTCACTGTTGATAACAATAATACTCAGTCTTTATCGTCAAATATTTGCTTCAGGCGATAACTGACCCTCATAACATCACCTACGCAAAAATCGTAATATGTATCAATAATTCTAAAACACTTTCTACAAAATTTACTATAACCAATGGGAGCGATCAAGAGAGAGAGTGTATTATATTTATGTCCTTGAATTCGAACTTAAGGTGACGCCGCGTTTAAGTAAAAAACCGTGTTGGATTTATGTTTTAGATCTCATCTCATAGAAAACAAGCAATGGAACAGCAAAAAATTAAAAGGGCGTAGCGACAAAATGGTTTATGTCGCGTAATTTGAAAACCATAAATACATTTCATATAAGCTATGGGCAAAGTAAAGTGTATGCTTGAACCAATCTATGTACAAATTTTGGAAGCTTAAATCACTCTCCTCTGTTGGCAAAATAGGAATACCTTTTTTTACAGAGACGTCTTTTTGATTGATTATTCTGTGTTATAAAAGTTGACCAATCGTGTTATATAATGAACTTTAATTTCTTAGCTTTAGTCATTGCTGAGAAAAATCGATATCGCTACTGCAGCCAAATTATCAAGGCGTCGCCTCTCCCTAAATTAGCAGGTCGATTGTCTGTCAGTGCGAATATCGACGTCAATGACATTAAAATAACATTCATAACAGCGCGCCTTGTACGGTGGCGGCTACGACGCTCGCCGCGTCCATGATAGGGCGAAATAGGAGAAAAAACCTTTTTAAGGCTTAATACGAGTATAATACATATTTCAAAAAAGTAAAAAAACCAAATTATTAACTTATGTATTGCAAAGCAGTAGATATTTTTTATATATTCTTTTGATAAATAATGAAGGAGTAAAGTGGTTTCATTCAACAATTTGGAGGTGATTTGGTTTTTTATTTCTTTATTATGTGATACCGATAGAAAAAATATGGCAAGACCAAATTACGTATCATATCATGTAGATTACTAATTATTTTTTTCAGATATAATTTCTCTGTTAATGCCGATGAAAAGTTGTTTCGTCTGCACGCTTTTTTCGAAAGAGCAGCCTTAAGTAAAAGCGGTAGCGAGTAGCTCGTCGATCAGGGCTTTTACACCGATTCCGGCGCACCGTTTTTTGGGCAACGACATGAAGCATATCGCCTGTTTGTTTTTCGGATTTTTAACGCACGTACGTCACTAAAGCATCGTGATAAAATCGTGATCACAAAAACATCAAATTGTGACAATAGATCCATTACCCGTGTTTGTATTGGAGGGAAAGAGATGACTCAAAAAGAAAATGGAATCGAGTGAAACAGAAAAGTTCCGATGAAAATAATTGAAACGTTGAACGAGTTGTCTCAAAAACGAAAAAATATTAATAATTTACTGCACTTTGTAAATAAAACGATCACTGATTGCTTGATATCCGTTCTTCCAAATTCACGTTTCTAGAATGAGTAATTTTTAAAGAAAGCGTCATTCAAAAAAACTGAAAAATATATACATGTATAGATACATCTTTTAACTAGTGACTTTTTTGGTTAGAAACACAATACAGATAATTTTATTAGATAAAAAAAATCCGAAACAACCTCGATTTTAAAAACATTTTGAGTTTTAAAGGACTAACAGGGACTCAATCAAAAAATTATTTGGACAGTTCGATTGGATACATGTTTAGTTATAATATTTTTTATCAAAGTAAAAATGTTTTTTCTCCTATTTCGCCCTATCATGGACGCGGCGAGCGTCGTAACCGCCACCGTACAAGGCGCGCTGATATGAATGTTATTTTAATGTCATTTACGTCGATATTCGCACTGACAGACATCGACTTGCTAATTTAGGAAGAACGTGCCCTTAACTATTTTAAGTTATAGATCTAAGAAAAAAGTCTTTATGAAATAATATGAAAACAAAAATACTAACGTGAAAACTACGTTAGCAACATTAAGGCTATGCAAAATGTTATATAAAATAAATGGGCACATATTACCGACATAGAAAGGATCAAAACGTAAAATGTTCCGCGGATTGCAACTTTAAATCTTTGATAGATTACTCCCTTATATACTTCACTAAATGTATAAAATATTGGAAAACTTGAGGCAGGAGAAGTAACGTTTAACCGAAACAAGTTCGATCAATGTCTGCCTACGAAATATTTATCAAAAACGTTCGCTTTAACTCCTAAGTTAGTTTTAAACCTGAAACTAACTTACCGCGAGGTATCACAGGTCGTAAATCTTTCAGCTTTCTTAATACGAGGTTGACACAGATTGAGGAAAGCCAAGACTGAGACGTGCACCTATTGTAGAGTAGCTTTGTTCCAGAGACGCCAATATTATTTCACAAGATATGATTCTACCTACTTTCGTAGATATCATTTTAGTGTAGACGCATTGAATAGAATTTTGATGTTTTTTGATGTCTCAATTAATGTTGTTTCTCAAATTAATGATTATAGTGTAACAATTGAATTTAAGTAGTATTAAAAAAATACTAATATGAGAATTGAAAAAAAAAATAATTTGTCTGTTACTAAGTTATGACAATAATGATAATATTAGTCCTCATGGGCGGCGACACATGCTGTGGCATACGAGCTCTTCTATGACCATTTAGACCACAGGTGTCTATTGAACACGTTAATCGAGTATTGAACTGTGTATAAAACTTAATTATATTACAAAGACTATGGAATATATACATATAACTAATAAGGTAAGTTAAAAATAATTGGAAACGTGAAAATTTTAATATGTCAGATCAAACTAGTTCCACTATGTAACCCGTCACAAGACATCAGTATGGTTGAATCTATTTATTAGTATACTAGACATTCTGCGCGGCTTCGCCCGCGTAAATTAGATATTTCACAGACAAATTAGTCCACAAACAATAGCGTATAATCCTTCACGTGGTCTACTTCTTATCTGTGCCAAATAACACAAAAATTGCTCCAGTAGTTCGTGAGATAAGCCGTTTCAAATAATTTCCCCGGTTTTTTTTCCATATTTTCCTCTTTTCTTGCCTCCTATTAGTCTTAGCGTGATAAAATATAGCCTATAACCTTCCTCGATAAATGGGCTATCTAACACTGAAAGAATTTTTCAAATCGGACTAGTAGTTCCTGAGATTGGTACGTTCAAACAAACAAACAAACTCTTCCGCTTTATAATATTAGTATAGATATTTGAGTACTACAACCTATATAGGTTATCCTAGATCTGTGCGATGAAAATACAACATTCCTTAATAGCTCTACTGTCTACATGAAATAGAAGCGCAGAATAAACGGAACAATAATATTTGAAGTGAGCTATTTCATATTTGACATTATAAATAAGTATCTTATATTTATTTAGCTCAGTATACTATTCCAATATTATAAATGCAAAAGTGTGTCTGTCTGTCTGCTACCTCTTGACGCCTAAACAGCTGATTGCTGAAATTTGGTATTTAGATAATTTGAGTCCCGGAAAAGGAAATGTAATAATTTTTATTCAGGAAAAATATGCGGTTCCGTGTGATATACGAATTTTGGCGCCACGTAGTTTCGGACGTTATCAGCTAGTGTAGGTACCTTTATTAAATAAATAATATGACTAAATAAAAAATTAAAAAAAATATTACGACCCCATATTATGACGATTTTATACTTATTTATTTTAAAGTTATCCCGCAAAAACTATCAAAAAGTATCAGTTACCTTTATTAATACGATTATAACTCTCTTTACGCTTTTATTCCTCAATAATAATCAAGAAATGAAACACTCGTTTTTCTTAGCCACTGAGCTCATCAATCCCATACTTATTGGAGCTCCGATTTTCGTTGTTAAAAAAATATCTCTTCCGTTTCAGGACAATTATCGCATCATTTGTCACAGTTAAGGAATCCGAACTAGATTTCGTCAGCTTAACATTGATTGATTCACCCTTTTTGTATCTTTTCCTGGAAATAATAGGTACGAATTTACTTTCCTTAAAGGGATATCATCTTTTTCGAATTATTTTTACAGGCGTATATTCAATATTAATTATTATTATTGATGTTAAAATTTTGAGAAATTGATGCAGCAGGTAGTCTATGAATGTATGTATTTTTTTTTGTATTATTAAAAATCCAGTTATTAATAATTGCGATAACAGTATTTAAGTAATAATAATAACGATTAAATTATTATTTGCTGTCCTACCTTAGACTTCGAGAACAATAAAAAGGAGAGAATAATGAGAACATAAAGGCTTCTACTCCTTTATCTTTGAACGCTTATTACTCAGCGGTAGGGGATGAAAATTAAATCTACAACAAAGCCCTTAGGCTGCGTCCCCATCAGACACGGCATGGCGCCGTCACCGTGTTACGGCACGACGCCGCCACCGTGACACGGTACGGCGCCGCACCGTAACACGGTGCCGCAAACGGTGCACCGCGCGCCCCTATTCTGGGTCAAACTTCCGATCAAAAATTGTGTCCAAACTTAAACAAGGCACTTATTTGGAACATATAAAATCGGCCAAGTAAATCGGCAAAAAAAATTATGTTTTTTGTATGGTATCCCCCTTAATTATTAAGTTTATTTTAATTTTACCATTAAATTTTAAATTATAAATACAATTGAGTATTTTGTGAACATTTCAAGTGCCTATCTGTTGTAATTATTGGTATAGAGCAAAAAATAGCATCAGCAGCAGCATCAGCATCAATCAGTTTCTGTTTCTTTTCAATTTTCGTCTTAATAGTAACAACAAGAGGATAATCCATCGCGATCCATGTCCAGACAAACACTTTCGTTCGAGCGCAAATATCGACTGAATAGAGACATGGGTCAGCGCACCGTACGCGGCACCGTACCGTATCACGGTGGCGGCGTCGTGCCGTAACACGGTGACGGCGCCGCGCCGTGTCTGATGGGGACGCGGCCTTACACCGGCAGATTTGATAGGTATCTCGCAAGGAAACGAGGCGGGGTCTAATTTAAATCCAACCAGCTGTTAACATAAGGCGTAGCACAGCGGTAGCAAATAAATTATCGTGACTAAACATTTTATAATATTTTTGAAGTATTAACAATAATAAAACATTCTTTTTACGATTAAGATTTTCATGATCCATAACATAATACTTTAATTTCATCAATGATTAGCAAACCAGACATGGAATTTTATAATTTATACATAGTTCGATCCTCTTTTAAAATCGTTTTATAAAGGGACAATAGGCGATAATTTGGCTATTAATCCTTCAAGCCCTATAAGAGCACCGGTGATCGCAACAACAATAGAATACAATAGAATTTCCAAGAATCCGCAATCGAAGGATTAAAACAAAATGGCTGCAAAATGAAGACGACAAACCAGTGACGACAATGATTAAAATCGGAGTATCGGCAGATATAGGCTATATTATAGATATGGTCACTGGTGTTATGTGCTTTGCTCACTGACGGAGACATAATGTAGGATTTGGTTGCAAACGATTATGATGACTATCTTAATATGTTGTATACACAACAGCCTGTCATCAAGCGTAATTAGTCACCCCAATGATGAATGGGTTTCATCTGAGACCAGCTGATTATCACGAGAGATAAGAGGCGGGGAGCGGCTCCTGTGATCATAGTTACGCGATTACCAACCCTACGCCTAGCCATATCATTAAAATGAGCTACAGTTATTATATAAATTTCTCAAACGATCTTATACAAAATAACGCTATCAAAAAATATATTATTTGTTACCAAATGTGAAACCGCCTTATTTTGTAATGTAAAATGCAAAAGCACATTTTGTAAAAGGCTGCAGCTAGGCGGTAGCTGATTTTAGTTTTCACAAGATCACTGAAATTCTAATAAGCAGAGTTATGCGAAAAAGTTACATTGGAGTCGTCAGAACGTTAAAAAAATCCCAAGCAAATGAAGCAGCAAGCAAATAAAACATTATAATCCCACGCAAATGAACCAAATAAGTATTTTTTAATTTCGTTTCTGAAGACGTTCGCGAGTTCAAATATTTCAGACCGTAATAAATACTTCGTAATTGGATTTGGACGTTCCAGTTGACAGTTCATTTTCGGTTGTTCCGAACGCTGATGTATTTCGTTATTATGAAATGTAAGCTCCGAGATGTCTTCATTTGGGGAGCAGCCAATTATTGACATTTTTGCTCGTTCTAATGAATGCAAAGGACGATTTATTTTTGTACACTCTTATTCATGAAAATAATGATGAGCATAACAACTAATGAACAGCTTAAGCTAAAAGCTTTTAAATATCTCATGATATAAAAGACGATAATTATTTTGCTGCAATTGACAAGGAAAATAGTTTGTTATTACAAAATTGAAATAAAATATCATTATGGTTAAAGTTAAGTATAAATAAAAGAAAGTGTCAACAGTCAATAAATCTTTAAGTAATAAGGTAATTATTCTGAACAAGTGGAAGCAACTTGTCGCTTCGCAAAAACAGTTGACAGTGAAACAACAGTTTTTGTTGACATCGACAAAAACCTCGGCGTCGAATTGTACGACACCATTGATGATGGCAAAAACGTGCATCGGATTTGTCGTCGGCACTTTAGAATGTCATGAAATTATTTTATCAGAATTGATCGGAAATTCGGAAACACTTTTTAATGTTAATAAAAGATGATAAAATGTGAAAAACAATAGATAGATAATGAAGTAGGTTTTTGACTGAATCGAAACGTATCAAAATCTGACTAGCCTGCTTGGTTATTCTGAAAACTTTTGGACTTGTAGTAAAAAAAAGAATGCACAGGAAGATTTTTTAACATAAATATTATGTTATATAATTTTGTATATTTTTGGTTCAGTGCCGTAAGCTAAAGCAGCTTTTTAATTTTTACGAAACAAAATAATTTTATTCATGTCAGGTGAAATGTGAAAAGTGCGTTGTGATTTTTTACAGCGATTATCGTTATAAAGTTCTAGACAAAAAGACGAAAGAGCGTTGAGTTTTAAACAAACGCTATTGTTTACTTTATTTGATACGAGAATGCTTTTACACCGTGACAATGTTGTTATAGAAAATGAATAATGACCTAGAAGATAATGTATTGATGTACAAATAAAGGGGGGGAGTATAAACAAATAGGTCCCGTCAAGGCTCTATCTACGACACATACATCAAACATGTGCTACGGAAATTTCATAATTTCAACTTATCCAAAAACCCTTTTTATACTTTAACTGCTCGTAAATCTATTCACAATTTTTGCTATGAAACTATAAAATACACCCGCTCTTTCAAACTTAATAAGTCATGAGTGATGTTATGCACGAAGTAATTTTTCAAATTTTCTCCTGGAAATGGACCATAATTTATAAAA
This sequence comes from Polyommatus iphigenia, assembly GCA_963422495.1. Classification (NCBI taxonomy): domain Eukaryota; kingdom Metazoa; phylum Arthropoda; class Insecta; order Lepidoptera; family Lycaenidae; genus Polyommatus; species Polyommatus iphigenia. Next base: position 16,372,955 of record OY730181.1, on the reverse strand, counting down.
TGCTCTGTAAGTATTTCACGTAATATGTTAAGATTGGATCTAACATTTTTTCAACAGTATACTCTACTTAATATTTCCCGAATGTAGAGTCATCCTCACATCACTAATTAATGTGTAAATATTATCAAGAACAATATTTTTTTAAATAATATATTTAATAAATAGCTGCTCAGTGGGGAAACACAATATAATACTAATTCTAATTTAAGAAATAAAATGATTAAGTACCTACTTAAGAATATTTTTTCGAGATTTTATTTAAATTATCAATTCCTAGATATAATATTCTTTACATTGTAATGACTTTATTATTACTAGAAATAAAAATATAATAGTAATTTGACTTTTATTAAAACAAAGTAGGTAAGTACGTACTGGTTAAACTAATCCTATTAGCTAATACAATTTTTGTTAAGGTCACATCAATTTAACATATATCGCTCTTTATTGGGTTATTTTTAGAGGCCAATCTTTCAACTTATAGTGCGTCAAGAAAGTGAAGAAATTAAAAAGTGGCAACATCGTAGTGTCATCCCTTTCAAATCAATCTAAGAAAAAGGGATGACACTACGATGTTGCCACTTTTTAATTTCTTCACTTTCTTGACGCACTATACTTTTTATGAGAGTTGGTTTCTAAATATTTTTTGCTATTCATCCAAGCTAATACTTTTCAAATTGATACTGTGTAAATCTATACTTATTTTATTATAAAACAAAGTCGCTTTTTTTCCCTCATGTCCCTTTGTTCCCTTTAATCTTTAAAACTACACAACGGATTTTGATGATTCTTTCAGTGTTAGATAGCCCATTTATCGAGGATGGTTATAGGCTATATTTTATCACGCTAAGACTAATAGGAGCGAAGAAATAGAGGAAAATGTGGAAAAAACGAGGAAATTATTTGAAAGGGCTAACTTCAACGCGCTAATCTCAGGAACTACTGGTCCGATTTGAAAAATTCTTTCAGTGTTAGATAGTCCATTTATTGAGAAAGGCTATCTATACTTATAAAATTACATGTCCTGACTGACTGACTGACTGACTGACTGACTGACTGATTCATCATCGCTGAGCAAAAACTGTTAAAGTTACAGCAACGAAATTTGGTGAGTAGGGTTTTATTAAGTTGACACCCACTAAGGAAGAAATTTTGAAAATTTTACTCCGAAGGGGGTGAAATAGGGGTTGAAAGTTTGAATGAAAGTCCGTCATTTCTTAAGTTAGAAACATGAAACTTTATTTTTGGGCTACTGATTAAAAATGAATGGATACGTGTTTAAGCGTTTTTGGAAATTCTACCCACAAGGGGGTGAAATAGGGGTTGAAAGTTTGAATGAAAGTCCGTTATTTCTTGAGTTAGAAACATGAAATTTTATGTTTGGGCTACTGATTAAAAATGATTGGATACGTGTTTAAGCGTTTTTGGAAATTCTACCCACAAGGGGGTGAAATAGGGGTTGAAAGTTTAAATGAAAGTCCGTCATTTCTTAAGTTAGAAACACGAAAGTTTATTTTTGGACTGCTGATTTAAAATGAATATATAGATATTTAAGCGTTTTTGGAAATTTTACCCCCAAGGGGGCGAAATTGGGGTTGAAAGTTTGAATTAAAGTCCGTCATTTCTTGAGTTAGAAACATGAAACTTTATTTTTGTGCTACTGATTAAAAATGAATGGATACGTAATTAAGCATTTCGGGTAATTCTACCCCCAAGGGGGTGAAATTGGGGTAGAAACTTTCAATGAAGGTCCGTCAATTCTTGAGTTAGAAACATGAAAGTTTATTGACGTTTGCGTTTGACCTTTGCTTAAATAGGGTCCCGTTTTTACCCTTTGTATAAGGAACCACAAAAAGGGGAAAACTATCCATCTTTGTTATTATACTATGTTAACGCGGACGAAGTCGCGGGCAACAGCTAGTAGGCTATATTTATCATGCTAAGACTAATAGGAGAATGTGAAAAAAACGTGGGAAATTATTCGGAAGGGCTTATCTCGCGAACTACTCGAGCAATTTTTATGTTATTTGGCACAGATAAGAAGTAGACCACGTGAAGGATCATAGGCTATCGATTTTATCATTTTTTCAGTGGCTATATATTTTATACCCGTGCGACGCACACTGGTCCCAAAGTAAAATAAATGGGACATTAAGAATTTTCGGATCGAAGGTCAACGGATCAGGCTGATTTTTTGTTTGTAGGCAGCTGATGCAATTACAAGTCACTTTTATAGATATCGTTTTTTTTCAAATATGCCGTATCTACAGAGATAAAAAATAATTAAAAAAAATTTGTATGGACGAAATCATAATTTTGTCATTTTAATCCAAGATTCAAACGTATTCAAAATATATCATAGCACAGCTTATAGAGGGACTCTTGTCGTACATTTTTGTCATAGACACTCAACTGCGATTTTTGCGCCTTTTAGAGCTACAGCCACTTTAATTTTTTTTGTCAGCGGATGAGGCTGATTTTTTTTTGTAACATCTGATGCAATTACAAGTTACTTTTATAGATGTTGTTTTTTTCAAATATGCCTTATCTACAGAGAAAAAAAAATATAAATAATTTTTTATATGGACGAAATCATAATTTTGTCATTTTATTCCAAGATTCAAACGTATTTAAAATAAATCATTGCACAGTTTTGTCATAGACACTTAACTGCGATTTTTGTGCCTTTAGGAGCTACAGGTACTTTAATTTTTATTGTTTTGTATAATTCATTTCTGAGTATTTCATATAGTTTTTAATAAATATTGTTAAGGATAGACAAATAATAATGTTTTCTTTATTGACAAGTAACTCTTTCTAATGTCTTATTCATAAAAAAGCCTATATATACTAAAACTAAACAAATTAAAGTAGAAATCTCAAAACATGTACGTACAGGTAAATTATTTTATGACTCATCCAGTTTGCAAACATTGTTTGGTAATGACTCATTGCCTAATTGGTAATTACCTCTATACTTGGAATTTGTGCTCTGTTTTGTTATTCAGCGCTAGCGAACGCTTCGAAAACGCTAAATAATAAATAGGCACATAGATTGCAATTCAAATTTTCACTTCCGAGTACTTTTACGGGCTTAGGACCGTCAAAATACAAACTTGTATGATTATAATTATAGGTAATGTATTAACAATAGTGGAAATCTCAAAACGTGTTTGTACATCTAAATTATTCCTTCGATCGTGGAAAAACGAGACACAATAAGGCTATTGTGAAAACCGATCATGAAAGCCTCATATTACTTCAAGTAGTGGGGGTAATTAGACAATGAGTTATAAAAAAATGCTTGCAATACGGATGACTCGCGCAATAATCCTTCGAGCCCCAAGCGGTCGCATTCGACCGCGATAACAATAGAAGCCTTACTATTGTTATCGCGGTCGCATAACAATAGAAAGGCCCGGGCTTCGAGCCGCAAGCGGTCGCATGCGACCGCGATAACAATAGAAGGCCATTCTATTGTTTTTTAATTAGACAATCTACTATTTTTAATTAGACTATCGTTTTTCTACGATCGAAGGAATAATTTACATGTACAAACAAACAAACCTATATAATCATACAAGTTTGTATTTTGACGGTCCTAAGCCCGTAAAAGTACGAAGGGAAAATTTGAATTGCAATCTATGTGCCTATATATTATTTAGCGTTTTCGAAGCGTTCGCTAGCGCTGAATAACAAAACAGAGCACAAATTCCAAGTATAGAGGTAATTACTAATTAGGCAATGAGTCATTACCAAACAAAATTTGCAAACTGGATGAGTCATAAAATAATTTACCTGTACGTACATGTTTTGAGATTTCTACTTTAATTTGTTTAGTTTTAGTATATATAGGCTTTTTTATGAATAAGACATTAGAAAGAGTTACTTGTCAATAAAGAAAACATTATTATTTGTCTCTCCTTAACAATATTTATTAAAAACTATATGAAATACTCAGAAATGAATTATACAAAACAATAAAAATTAAAGTACCTGTAGCTCCTAAAGGCACAAAAATCGCAGTTAAGTGTCTATGACAAAACTGTGCAATGATTTATTTTGAATACGTTTGAATCTTGGAATAAAATGACAAAATTATGATTTCGTCCATACAAAAAATTATTTATATTTTTGTTTCTCTGTAGATAAGGCATATTTGAAAAAAACAACATCTATAAAAGTAACTTGTAATTGCATCAGATGCTACAAAAAAAAATCAGCCTCATCCGCTGACAAAAAAAAATAAAGTGCCTGTAGCTCTAAAAGGCGCAAAAATCGCAGTTGAGCAACATGACAAAAATGTACGACAAGAGTCCTTCTATAAGATGTGCTATGATTTATGTTGAATACGTTTGAATCTTGGCAGAAAATTACAAAATTATGATTTCGTCCATACAAAAAATAATTAATAGGATAGGATAGATAAGGCTTATTTGAAAAAAACAACATCTATAAAAGTAACTTGTAATTGCATCAGATGCTACAAAAAAAATCAGCCTCATCCGCTGACAAAAAAAATTAAAGTGCCTGTAGCTCTAAAAGGCGCAAAAATCGCAGTTGAGTGTCTATGACAAAAATGTACGACAAGAGTCCCTCTATAAGCTGTGCTATGATTTATTTTGAATACGTTTGAATCTTGGATTAAAATGACAAAATTATGATTTCGTCCATACAATTTTTTTAAATTATTTTTTATCTCTGTAGATACGGCATATTTGAAAAAAACGATATCTATAAAAGTGACTTGTAATTGCATCAGCTGTCTACAAAAAAAAAATCAGCCTGATCCGTTGACCTTCGATCCGAAAATTCTTAATGTCCCATTTATTTTAATTTGGGACCAGTGTGCGACGCCGGGGCGGGTCGCTAGCAATAAAAAATAGCAACAGGTAAATCTAATTCAAAGAATTCTACGTGATGTTAAAACGTAGGAGCGTTAGAAATACAATAAAGTTATAACAAGAACATGGTTGGGGTCATGGAACTATAAAGTTGGGGTATAATGGAAATTGCAAAAGCACCAAATAATGTTACGCTGACACGTTGACATGGAGAAGAATTGATACACTGATTTCTTGTTATGAAACAATGACGTCATTTGATATCGCAAAATATACTCCTTAATTCACGAAGCCCCAAGCGGCCACATCCGGCCGCGATAACAATGAAAAAGCTATTGTGTCTCGTTTTGCCACGACTGATGGGTTAAAGCCTTTAATCCTTCGATCTCGGATTCTTGGAAATCTAATGTTATTCTATAGGTAGTTGTCGCGATCACCGGTACTCTTATGGGGCTTGATAGGTTATTAAGTATTATTAAAATTGGATGAAATAATAGTTGTTTTATATGCACTTTTTACATAATTTAGACATAATAAAGAATTAAGCAGACTATAGGGCAAAATAATTAGAGCCGTCTACTTTAGTGATTAATTCCGTGACTGAATCGTGAGAAGATCTTGTTCTGCGTGCTTTATAGAATTTAATCTTCGCTCGACATCTAGGTTTAATGTACTATGCACTTTACTTTTACTTACCAAACATAAGAAAGTAGTTCTCAAACGATTCGTGACTTCTGCGTTCTATTGTTACTAGCACGAGAATCGTTTATACTTTATTGTTTACCTAAGTAGTAAATATGCCAAACATAAATAAATATTCATAATCCATACTAATATTATAAATGCGAAAGTGTGTCTGTCTGTCTGTTACCTCTTCAAGTCTTCACGCTCAAACCGCTAAACCGATTTTGCTGAAATTTGGCATGGAGATACTTTAAGTCCCGAGAAAGGACATAGGATAGTTTTTATCCCGGAAAATGTACGGTTCCCACGCGATAAACGATTTTTGGCGCAACGGAGTTGCGGGCGTCATCTAGTATTCTTATAAAATACAACTTCCAGCTTCTAATAATAATCACTTAAAAATAACGTCGGTGTAGCTTATAGAAATGTTGCACACAAAATATAATTGAATTCAAAATATCAAAGCAATAAAGCGCCAAAGGAAATTAATACAAGCGGTGACATCCTACTTATTCCCGTTGCAGTGACAGATGTCGCGGACATTAAATATCTGGCTAACGTAACAGACGGTACAAGTTTCGGGGAATTTAAAATTAATTTCAATTTCAACAAAAAACTATCGTACGCTCCGACATGATGATTGCGAAATTAAAAGCCAATAATTTTGTATCTGTATTGTTTTGTTTTGATTGTTGTCTGCGGTTTCGAACTTGTTGTATGTCAACTCTACACATGAGAATTCAGTTAAATCACATTTCTATTTATTATGAAGTTCATTTTAATAAAAACACATAACAATACAATTTTGCTAATATGAAGTATTTTGCAAATTTCATGCTTCGAATACGAACGGACTAACAACTTGATAAAATATACTTGGAAGTTTTAAGTCGCTATCACGGGGTCAAAAATATCCATCATTTTTCTGAAAGATTCTTTTTTATTGATGATCTGTGACGGAAAAACTTTCAAAGGTCGACATGGAACTAATCTTGACCACCCAAGACGAACATTGTTTAGCGATCAGAGGTATCATAAAATCTGGCTTTTTATCGTGTTAAGACCGTCCAACCGCATGCGTATCTGACAAAGAATTAACACCCACTCAGCCGCACTATCAAATGATTTTATAACCAAAATAAATAGGTTATTGATTTGAAAATTGTTGCACTTCATAACCGTGCACGTTTTAATTTAATTTTATATTTTTCAAAGTTATACACATATAAAACTCGGATAACTATTAAGGTGTCGTTATGGAACAACGTTAGTTCTGATATAGAGGAATCGGAATTTGGAAAGGAGCTGCCCTCCCGAGGGCAACGTAAGTAGATGCGGTTGATTTTATTATAGCCTAAGCTTAGTGCTTACATATTCTTTAAATATTAGTGTAATATATTATCTAAGGTAAATTAAAGTAGACTTCCATCTTATGTATTTTCGATCAAGGATCGTAGTATCGTACGTATAAAGAGAGTTTAAATTTTAGCCATTCCAATAAAAGTGCATAACGCCGGTTTTATATAATTTTAATTCAATACAAAGTACCTAGTCATATAATCAAAGGTTAAGACTTATCAACCATAGTTTTAGTATTATTCTTTCGATCGCGGATTCTTGGAAATGCTATTGTATTCTATTGTTGTCGCGATCACCGGTGCTCTTATGGGGCTTGAAGGATTAAATAATAAGTACCTACGTATACGGTGCAACTATTTTATTTTACTCCGAATCAGTGGGAATTTTGTTAAAATATTTAGCATTTAAATACATAAATATACTTCATCTATAATCCAGTCGCTACTGTAGGGTCACAGGTTAGAATCCAGTCATAAGCATTTATGTGATGTTAATGCTGTTAAATGTAAGAGCCACTCGTAACATGGAATTCAATATCACGTTTAGTGCTAGCTTTATGTGTGTTTATCTGGTTTTTATGTTGGTGTATAAGTAAAATGTTGATAGTACTGCCACCATTATCGAAATCATTACTACCAACTTCTATACGTTCGTGAATTTATCTAAAAATTATAGTTACGTTTGATTTAATAATAGTATTTTAAGCTTGAAATTAAAGACAAGATTTCTCTTGTAACAAGAACAAAAGAAGTTTAATCTCATGAACAGTGTTAAACATCACGTGCAATTAGCAACATCTTGAAATGTAAGCGTCAAGTGTAGCCAATTAAGCTGCATCTAGAACGTTCTATAAATAATTTTCGCGGTTCCCGAGTTTCGTTGTAAACGTCCCCTTGATATGTTTATTTAATTTATACCAATAATTCTCTTTGAAATATGGGCGTGGGCAGGAAGACGGTGTAAGATCAGATATTTATTGTGGATCGTCTATTTACTAACGATTTATCGTCTGTGACACGGGCTAGTTTGCGGCTTCTTTGTTAAGTGGACTTTACTAATTTGGGATATTTTATTTCCTCGGTTCTGCTTATTTTGATTCATCGTAATATCTTTATATCACAATATGTATATATTAATTCTTCGTTGCCTAGTAATGTGTGACCTTTATTATACATAATATTTATTTACAGTTCTTTATTATGATCCAAATAAAAATATCATACAACTTTGCAATGCTAATCCTTATGAATCGTGTAACAAATCTCTTCCTACCTCCAGCTTTAAATCCTGCTGGTAGATATCGTAAAACTCAATTAAGGGGACCAAATCTCCCAAGGTGAGCAAAACAACTCCGGCAGCCGGTGACGTCAAACTGGCGCCGAGTGATAAAATTAATTTAAAAGTTACGCTGCAAGAGAAATTGATAAAATACATCGTTGTTTAGCAGATTTATGTCTAGACGTTTAATGAAATTATTGTCGCACACTCTTCCTGTATGTCGCCAGGATTATTAATTGAATTATTACGAATATAAATAATGTCAGCGATCCGGCTTAGTATTTTTAGCTGGATGGATTTAGAATCTAGTAAAGCTTCTGCTACGCTTATACTAAGGTTGTTAAATTGCAACAAAATATTACGTTCGAAGCATCAGAAATAGAAGTAATTTAAAAAGGAATCGGAACTAGGGGCACATACATAATTGTCCAGTATGAAGCTAACAACAAACATCCGAAGTTTTGAATGACACCGTAGGTGTTCGAGCACTTGACTTTCGACAAAAAATTTATGATCTACCAGTCAAAGGATAAAAATTATGACAAAGACAGAGGATGACGTCATGGTGATAGAGCTTTTGAATAGATGAAATATTCATTCATTCCAAAGTTTAGAACACAATGAGGGTCCATTGAATTTGAAGTGTAAAATAAAAGAAAAACCTCAAAATGACTCTCAAGTGAAGTACATGTTAAGTGGACGTAAAAAAATAACACTATACAGACTAAATTGTCATACAATTAAATGAGAATTAAGTCCGTTTATGTCATATAAAATAATGCAGGAAAATACAATGTTATATAATATTTTCCTATTTCCTAAAACAGATAATATGGCAAAATATCGGTATTATCATGCATTTCCTAAGACAAAAACCAATAGTCCGGCGCGGGAAGGAAACTTTATTTACAGCAATAATACAAAAGACAGTATTATAGTTATTGACCTAAGCGAATCGAGCCTCGCCATCGTAAAGTCCTGACATAAAATTCAATGGTAAATTTTTAGTGTTGGTATAAAATCGGACATGATTATGCTTTACAAGATCCTCTGCTGTGGTTTCATGTTTATAGGCAATCAGAACTTCCATCGTAGTACGTTTGCTGGGATTTGTCCATAAATATTTTACAAAAGTTTTGAATTATGTACGGAAAATATTTTAATATAAAAAAATAATATTGACGTAGTATCATAAAATGATCAGCACGTTTTTGCACTCTCGACGTTCTTAATTCTGAAAATTCTCAAAATTAGTTTTTGATTATTCTTCTTTTAAATAAATAAAAATGAATTTTGAATTTTGTGGGTCTCACTTAAACTCGATAACGGCTGAAACAATTTGCTAAATATTAGTCTTGAAATATTTGTAGATGTCCAGAGAAGGTTTATATTATGAGAAAAATCATTTACTAATATATTATGATGTATAATAATAATTATTGTTTGTTGTAAAGTTACAGAAATAAACTATACAGTATATTATAGTATAAGTTTTCGCTGTTATAGACTAATGACCTGATTTTCAACTTATGTTCAAGACATTCTCTCCCAAGAGTACTCTTTCACATAAACCAACCTACAATAAAAGTACCGTAAACAATTTTAAAATAAATAAAAGAACAACATTCGCTGCATTACATTGCCTTATACGACACGGGTACCTTTGATAAAATACAGGCTTCGAAGCGGTAGATACAGTTACTAAATTGATAGTAATTTATAATTAGGAGCCATACCAGCACGCAATCGTTGTAAATCGCTTTGCTGACGCCTCTTGTTAGAGGCGTCAGCAAAGCGACTGTTGTCTCGTTTGTCGCAACTATTTTTCTCGCGGACGACAAAGATCGTTTCGTAAATCTAAAACTGGTATGTACTATCTATTCAAGATTTTATCGATCCTTCGTACGATGTTAACAGGATCGTATCTCGGGTACGTCACAAATTCACAAACGTTAATTAAGATGGTAATGATACTGCTCTACAATAGCAATTAGAACAGAGCCCCATGTAACTGATTAGGAACTGCCAATAGCATGCACACCTCCGCTCCGAAGATAGTGTGTCCTAAACGTACAGAATACGCGCCAATTTACAAAATCCGCCGACAGCGTGTTGTCCTTTATTAGTCGGCGTATTGACAGAACGAGAACAGAACTAACGACATAGACAGAATCGGGTCAAATATTTGGCTGTTCAATTAAACAAATGAAATCCAATGTGGAACAACACTTGCGAATGTGTTTAGGGGGAATCGATGGATTTGTATAGAAAGAAAACAAACACGGGCCAGTAACGAACGAGGCTGTTATGACATCTGTCGCCGCGGACACTTCGACAATACAAAATATCAACGGTTTGTTTTGCCCGGAGTTAAGCTGATTGGTGACACGCTACAGGAATCGGAAACAATTGGGACAATCATTCGCGTTCTTTTGTTTTCCCCGTTAACAAAATCACAAAACACTTTTGTTTTGGCGATTGACTTTCGTATAAAAGGGCTTTTGGATTCACACTAGGCTTTGACTGGTTCAGTGTTAAATTAATTTTGTAAAATTAAAACCGAAGTGACGTTATTATTTTATTACCTGTTTTTTGCCTACTTATTCGTTTATAATATTTACTGATTGCTAAAACATAATTATCGTCTTTATTTTGATACATAAAACAGAAAATGAGGTACGTTACCGATAGCGTATATTTATGAGATACAACATTAAAGCAACTCAGGTAACATCTCCGCTATTTCAGTCACGGGTATAGAGATATCAAAAGCCATATTGGAATTATTACCTGCTCCAATTTGACCGTAGCACTGGCCAAACACAAAAAACCTGACAGCTGTTGCTAATAAAGTAGGACGAACGGACGTCCACCATTATCTCAATTCTGATACGGACTACAAAATGGCGTTAACTCGTGCGACATATGCGTAAGGATAACCGTTGAACGATTAAATTAAACTTCTGTTTAATTCATTTACAACGAATTAAAGAGATAAAACCCTTTTGAAAGCTCCATTTAAAGTGGAGCTGATAAAAATGAATTTCTGGGTAATGTTTCATTTATAAATAGACGTTCGGTTAAGATAAAAAATATGAATGCTGTTATTTTAAGTAACATTGGCGATCATTCTTCTATCGTGATCGTTATACGAACACCGTCGGTGATTACTTAAACAAAATTAATAGGCCCCTGGTCACCCATCAATTAGAAGGCTCAAGTCAACAAAACTGACAGCCTTCGGTAGCCATCTATTATTGGTTATCTACTTCACGCATCGTGACAAACTCGCCTGACGTCGAGGGTAAAAAAAGCCGTAGCCTTCGTTAGCGGTATGAAACTCAAAGCCGACTACGATATACATCTATTCTGAGAAGAAACATTACCTCCCCTAAAACGATGACATTTTTGAACCCTTAAAATTATATTTATTTCTCTGTTCACACTCGGGTAGAGGAATGGAACTTAAATGGACTTGAATTTTAATGAAGATATTAGGATACGCGAGGCTCGATACCGATGAACCATAAAATATACGTTAAGGAGAATGTACTCCATCTAATATTTATCGAACAAAAATCGATGATTGTAGAAAACAGTTGATGCATCTCACTGCAACGTTCTAAGTCGTAAAAGTTAAGAGAGTCATAAAAATACTTAAGTTATCGCTGTACAAGTTTCTCTATTGATTTTGCGAAATATCTTGTACAGGTCTTCGCCGGTTGTGCGAATAGCACAGAAAAACATAAATTCTACAATGTCTCTATTAAGGTTTACATTACGCTACAGTTAAGCTCATTTCTTGAGGTTTATTGACCTTGGAATTTATCAAAATCTTTAATTTTAAATCCTTACTAATATCTACTGTCTGTCTATTTGTTACCTCTTCAAGCCCGAACCGCTGAACCGATTTTGTTGATTTGCTAAAGAGTTACTTTGAGTCCCGGGAAAGGACATACGACACTTTTTATGCCGAAAAAATTTACGGTTCCCGCCCGATACACGAATTTTGGCGCAACAAACTTGCGGGCGTCATCTACTGGCTTAAAGCTAAAATGACTACTTAAAATATATTCTACAGCAGTTTAACTCGTGTAACAAGTTAGGTACCTAATTTCTGACCCGAGCGTTAATCTATTTGTTCATGTCTAGATGCTAAATGTTGTGTCTTCTACTACTTCACACCAAATGTATCTGTGGTAACATCGCTTTTATTAAGTCTTTATTGTACGAGGATAGAGGATAATACTTTGTTCGAATAAACTTTATTATTTTGTACGTTGCTAAGAAAAATATCAGGGTAGGTAAGATCAATGAAAATCGGTGTAGTTTTTATTATGATGTTGGCTCTAATTTCTTACGTCATCCGTAAAAGTGCAATACAAAATCAAAAAGAGATGGGTGACAAATTGGAGTAGATTTTAAAAACTATAACTGACATAATGCAATGAAATCTGATCTTCTATCCTACCTTTCCCATATTATCACCGTTCGCGTCAAATTCAACGCTGGCCTTGTATTTAAAGGAATTAAGTCAACAGACCATAAGACGTATCATTCCGTAATACACCGTAAAAAGCAACTTTAATGAAATCATCCGAGCGATATCAGATATTCTATATTCGGCCATTAATCATTCTCCCAATTTTATAAGACCATATGCCAACACCTTCGGGTCTTTACCTGAGAAGGGACAATGTTGACGTGTTGTAAACTCACCAGATATCTCAATATGTTACATCCACACTTTTTATGGTTCGGTTTGTTCTCGGAAGTTTGTTTCGTATTGTGGGTTCGACTTTGAGGATTCCGATTGCGTACTTTTTCAGAATTATCAGAAAAGTTCAAATGTGATCACCGTAGTTGGCAAGTCAATTAGACACACAAAGCAATTTCTGGTCAAGTCATTAAATTGTCAGATAAATGGATAACACATAACTTTTTAACTGACTCCCAAAAAGAAGGAGGTTTCTCAATTCGACCTCGAAAAAAATCTTTAACAGTACTACTTAATTGCTCCATGTGTATTTGATAAGTTCTTCTCTTTCTTTTTTCATTCATAACATTATCCCAAAGGAAATCTCTAAATGTGCATCTAATAAACTTGGGATATGCTGCTGTGATGAAAGAGAAGTAAATTAAAGTCTTAAGGAGATGGGAGACAAAAAAGACCAACATGGGTCGGTAGCTGAACTATTTCTAACAGTCATCGTAACAAGTGCAAGGGTAAACACGCTTTACGATCCTCCAGGGAAAAGTTAACTATTCCCTTTTTTCAGAATCGTAAAGCCCTTTATTGTTTGGCCGAGGTTTTAACACCATATGTTTGGCGCCAGGCCGAAATTATTTACTTTGGCAAGAGTAATAAACTGTTTAGTATCTTCGCTATGACTTGATGTCTCATTCCCTTAAAGTGGTATTATCATAAACTTCATTATTCATACGGATGCTTTTAACCAAATCTAGATCCTTATTTAAAACATAACATTCAGTTGCATCACTTGCAAAGGCAATAAGGATCATGTTTGATGCCTTTGGTATTATGTATTATGTTTTGATTTCGATTATTTGATATGTAATATTTTTAACAAATGAAACGAAATAATCACAGGACAAAACTAATTATACAAAGAAATCAATAGAAATTATTATAGCGTATCGCCATGTTGGTATTGTAGAGGAATATGTTCTCAGGGGTCAATTCGGCCCCACAGGAGCGCAGGTAAATTTATTGTTAAATCGCCAGCAGCATTCATTGTCGACAGCTTATTTGTTGATTTAATATTCCGATCAAACAGCGATGCAAGACAAATTGTAGATGCTCATGTATTTTTCAATATATTTTTTACTAAATATTTAATTTGGATGACAACGCAAGGAAGCTTATACTTACAAGTTACAACGAAAGATATTATACAATGAAATAAATACCAACGAGGATTTAATTAATAATGTTATGTTGACACTCTACAATTGATATTTCAATTTTCAATGTAATAAATACGTGTATGAAAATACTTATATTATGTAGTTATTAGAAAAATAATATTATATAAACTGTAACTTTTATCTTTACATGCACAGAACCACATTACGCTTTTAGATTGACGCAAGTCGAATTTCCTACTAAGATATTGGTATACGCTACGCGTACTGTTATGAAATAAAAGTTTTTATAACATATCGACGTAATATCGGCGGCCAACTATAGAAATATGCGAAATGTGTGGGGTAGGATCGACCATCTGTCTCCCGGGGTTCAGTTTGTCCATTTGTATATTGATGGCGTTTTCATGTACGACCATCGATGTGTAATAAAAACGAGAGCCGCAATGCGGTTTAGGTGCGCGTGATTAATGATTAAATACAAGGAATTAATTAATAAACTGTTCATAAATGGATACGGGGAAATGTGCAAAGTTTTGTAACGACACTCATTTAGCAATTACGCAAGCACGCGATCCGAAACTCGTTTTGAGTTTTTAAACTTTTTTTTTGACGATGTTAATGGCTTGCTGAAAATGGCGGACTGAGTAGGTAATATTAAGGTTTAAAATTTTTTTTTTAACTTATAATTATAATATTTTGCTACTGTTATCAGCTTACGTAAGAGAAAAGGAGACGATACAACGGTAACTTACAGTCATAACTTAACTATACCTTTATTCGTTATATCAATAGTATAAAATACTTGTATATCGATGGTTAACTAAATAAAATTTTAGGAAATACATTCGAACCATGTACGCGGTCGCTACTGCGTTTTATTGTTTTGATCCAATATATTGGACACATAAATGAATATTGATATGGAAATATTAGTAAATGTTAAAATAATATTTATTTCTTCACCTGTTGTATTATTTTGAACTGTCATCAAGAAACCCACACTTTAAAGACAGAATAGATTCGAAGGAAAGTTGCTAAAGACAGAAAGAAATGCTATGTTATGCTATTCATAAATAATTTATGAATTCTGAATAATTTATGAAAAATAATCATGTAATATGAAAGTTATAAAAATAAATACTTAAATATTTATTCGTGAGCTTGACTTGAATAAAAATGTTTTGATATGTACAAATCTATACAAAAGTGACCATATTAAGCATATGGTGTAATAAAACATCCCCACAAATTTATACCACGTCAGAATCTTAAGAGTAATGGTTTCCTCGGAATAGAGACGTTATTTTTATATAAAATTAATCGTGCAGTCGTTGCATCTGCCGCTTATTGTCCCTTTTTTAGACCCTCGAGGCGGTCCCGAGAGTAAAATAATTTAAAAATTTTGATTTGACATTTGAATGAAATAATATCAATATTATAATTATTAAACCGTTTTACATCCAAATTATAATCTTCAAAAAGTCACACAAAGACTTAAATCATTGCATCTTAGCATACAAGTTAATTAATGACAATGATGATACTGATAAAGAAACTTTACGACCATTTCAGACGTAGCTAGACGATGATGATTATAAAATGCAAGAAACAGCTTAATCACAACAGTCTACCGCAGTCAAAACATTCGATTGCTTAATAAACTTTACTCCGATGTAAGCTGACCTTAAGTATCGGATGTCTTCATTAAAATTCAACGTAAGAGATACCAATAATTATTCGAAACTAATGCCGACCAATATTGAATCCGACGTAATATGTTAGAGATACCCTTCATGTTACATTTGGATAATGAACATATTAATAACATGATATTTTACTAATAAGAAGAAAATTCAGTAGTCGAGAATCAGTTCCAGCAACCGAAAATTAAATTAGAAAAATTAGAAGAGCCATGCTGTTAAATTATACTTAAAATAATCTTAATTAATCCTCAATAATATGTTAAATTTGAAATTTAAGACTTAATTACTTTAAATTACTCTAACCTGACTCGTAAAAAACCAAATTAATTATACCTAGAAAGAGTTAGATTTATGAGCAAACGTTTTGTCCGTAGTAAAAATATTGATAATTTTTTTTTAATAAAATGTAATAAATCAATAAAAATATAATAGTTATTACATACAATAAACCAGTTTCGAATAATTCATCGTCAGTTGTTTGAAACCAAACGTGTTGCTATTATAAGCTGTTGTAAAAATCTGAATAAAATGAAATAGTGTATCGGAAGTTGTGTGTTATTTATGTGAACATGAACACTAAGTAAAATCTAGGGTAAAGCCTAGAGAAGAACTAACAGCACAATTAAATTTAAGTCCAGACTAAGAAACAGTCAGATAAAAGCTTCAGTAGTTCATGGTAGGCAAAATTTAAATGTTTATTTAAAGAATTAAAACCTTGCAAAACGTAACAGCCCCGAGTATAATTATTCAAAAGTGCTCGCTCCGGATTTTATCACAAATTCTAAGCCTAGAATTTATTCAAAATAATTTACAAAGTCAAATATTAATTCGGGCAATTTTACATAAAAGCTTTTGTAGAGGCTTTATATATACGAGCTGATTAATACGACACGAGCAATTAATGTTACCTTTGTTGTGTCATACAAATCGAGACCAAAATAGTACACCAATAAAGCGTTTTAGTTACGGGCGTTCCGTTTTTTACTCGTAACCACAACCCTCGGCTCATTTAACTCGTATTGTTTAGAATTAAATACGTTTTCCAGCACAATGCCACGAACAAAACTCCGATCCCTCGATACTCGTAAACGTTTAAGATCTTTACAACTTAATTGCGTACATATGTTAGGTGGGCTCCACGATTTATAATACGACACAACTACAAAATTCACCGGACAAAAAGTTATTTGCATGATAAAAAACGGACGAAGAAAACAAAGCGCATAACGAATTAATGGGCCCTCGATTCGGGTTCGGAGAGTCATGGACACCTGCAGACGAAATAAAACATCTTCATTAAAACGCTCCACACAGGTGCAGCTCGATTGGAGGTTCTCTGCCAATAAACTGCTAGTTTACACACTGCAATATTATCTCGTTTTATAAGCTGGCAGTTCATTATTATTCCATTATAGCTCGCTTTTTATGCTGCCTATCATCGTTTTATTGTTACTTTCATTAGGCCCGATCTAATGATCTAAAATATGATGTTTATTATCGTGCCGTGGCGTTTTTATTGTACGACGCGTAAGTTATTGCCGCCTCGAATATACAGTTTGAGCTAGTTGAGCGATTGCGTATTCGTCTGCCATTATCATTTCGTTTAAAAAATGTTCGCTTTGACCCAAATCTATTTTATTTTCGTATCCAAATTCTAAAACATTTCAAATAAAGTCGGTCTTTTCACGACTGCGAACTTCGCTCCTTTTCGTTCTGTTCGCATAGTTGTTTTGTTTGGCTCTAGTTTTGTTTTTCGAATTTAAATACTGTTACGGCCGAAGTTTTAAAAAGGCATCTCTGATTACTTTCAAAATACCGTGTACCAGGTAATTGTTTCGTTGCCGTTGACAGGTTCGGGAGGATCGGCGGGATCACAAGATGGCGGATGGCGGAGTGGCGGCCGACCTCGCCTGACCCATCCGTCAAATGAAAGCGGAACATCTGTTTTAACATTTCGGAATGGCAGTAAACTAACATGTCCTGCAGTTAATAAACGTGTATAAACTTTTGAATCGCGAGATGTTTTCTCGGAAGAGATATTACGTTGACAACAGTCTGTGGATTTATCGGGTAGGGATTTAGAGGTATTTGTGGATTCAGGGAACGCGAAGTTTTGAGTTAACTGCCTTGATTTATGCTAATTTGTTACGCCGTCAGCTCTTTATAAACAATTATTTTGGAACTCTGGAGATTGAAGTTTTTAGTGTTGCAGTAAACGTTTTATTTTATTTCATTCCGCTTCGTATATTGCCATTTCCACCGTGTAGTAGTTATGGAAGCGTACTCAAATTTCAAACACGACTATTCAAATTTTACTACCGGTTCAACATAAACGAGTTAATAAATTTTATTTTTAAACAAACGTTTCATTCGCATAATAGTTTAATGATTGTCTTTTAGTTGAGAATCCACGACATAAGTATAAATACGGCACCATATTAAAGCTAAAGGTGATTTTCATAAAATGTATTATACGATATCCTTACAAAATAAGGTATCGAATTAAGCAATGTCATGACCTTAGAAATTTTATCGATACCTTTAAAAATCTTAAAATTGAACAGAAAAGCACGAAATAATTGCTCCAGTCAAAGATGAAAGAGGATAATAGGATTGAAAACCTTTAAAAAATATTTAAGATGACTTGGAAATACGATGAAATAAAGCCTTTATTTAAAAATGTAAGGGAACAAGATCAATTTAATATAAAAGGTGCCCAAGGCGAGCAATTTCCTTTTCGCTACCGAATTCCGCTGAGAAATACTTTGTACCTTTGAATTTGTGTCATTCGAATCTCTTTATAGGCCATTAGCCTGTTTACGCTAATCGCTTGGAGCATACGTTTCTAGTTTTCTTTTTACCCGACTACGCAAGAAAGAGGATATTGTTTTTAAGCCTTTTCTGTTTTTGATTGTTCGGTACGCTATACACTAAAGGCTCGTCTTGCTTGAGCTTAGGAGGTATTAATTATTAGTAAGTCTGTGATAAGTCTTGGTTATATTTTTTGCATCACCATAATATATTGTTTTTGTTTTTACCACTGCTAAAGATCAAAATTATTTCGCAGGTAACCTACGATTTATGGCCATCAATAAAAGCTATATGAATTCCACTATTTACATGAAAATAAATCATTATTTTGTAATAAAACATTATTGTCATAAAGTGAGATAGATATCCGTATTGTACAAAATATGACATTGGTTATTTCACAGAATTTATCACGTACCTAGATATTGAAATAAAGGAGGCAAGTATGTTTTTACGATCTTGGTCATTCGATTTTGATCGTAAAAGTTCAGTCATAAAACAGTTTTTTAAACAATTTTTGATTGAGGTAGGTTACCTCAGTCAAAAAACCTAGCTTTACATCTAAAGCAATTTACATTTTCAGCATAAATAATGTTAAGTTGGTACTTCGCTTATATTCTTTACAGCTCGACGAAATGATTATAGCTGAGTAAAAACTATTATACCTAATATAATATTTTTTAAACTTTATCGACAATCAAAGTTATAGGTATTAGTTACTCAAAATTTTAAAAGCTTACCTTAATACTGTTGCTTCTTGTCAGTGTATCTGAAATTAAAAATAAAATAATTAAAAAAATTAATAGCATTAGCACTACGAATAATAAAAACTATTTATTATTCGTAGCACTAGAATATAATGAGAAAATCCTGTTATTCATACAACCTACAGTAAAATTGTCCGCGTGTAATCTAGTAAGTGTTAAATCGATTTTTAAAAACGCGTCATCTTTTAAAATTCGAAAGTTTTTCATAATCTACATCATTACTAAAAAAAGATGATTCTCTCGTGTACCTGGAGGATACCGGTGATTTCTTTCTGTCGTCTCTCTCCCTCTTTACAATTTATTATATCTTCGTCTCTGTCTCGCATAGACCTTACGAGATGAGTAAACAGCGGTCCGAATTAAGCAATTATGGTTAATTTCGATCCCCCATGGCCGGTCGTGTTGGAACGAGAATGTGTTATTTTCGATCGTAATTTGTGAGAAGCAACCGACGAAACAGCTGTAAATTACACACTATATTGGTCATTTTTAAAGGCTTAAGGTACTTAGTGGTGCCCGATCAGATTAGGTACTTATATCCAACGAGATTTTTACGCCGACGATTATAGTGGGTAAATCTAATAATCTCATCAATAAAATATGTCTTATAACAGCCCGTAGGTATTATTGTTTGCTTAGTTCTGCAAAAAGTTCATTACTTAATTTAAGTTTTAATTGGTATAATTCATAGGATTATTTTTTAAATTTGCAATTCGTATCTTGAAATTCGAATATAGAATTAGATGCGAAGTAACATAATATTAAATCAGAATTACTTATCATCATCTGTATGAGTGCCTCTTGTGATAGCATCTCATCTGACAGGCCGTAACAATCATTTCCGACCCGACATCTCAATGTCAATTCTAATAATGTTAAAAAATTGTCTATAGCCGGGGCCGCATTCCATATCGGATGTACTTGCGCATCGGTTTACTTGTATTTTAGGTTCACCGAGTTGTTAATAAACTCTTGAACAATATTATGATAATACTTCAGTTACAGCAAAGTCAATTTGGTGATAGTTCGACAAAAAATATTTGCATGAAGATTCCTGAGAAGTCATCATCAAGCAGAAAAAAATATAGTAAAGTCACTCGAATGCTTAGTAGATTTACGTACCATTGAATTTGGTTATGCTGCTATGATAATAGCTCCCACACCGGTTTCGGTAACGGTGGCCCGGTTTCATTGAAACCAGGCCAGCTACGCAGGAGTAATTTTATAGTGCCCAAGTGTGTGCGTAGTACACAAGAGCACTCTCTATTCCTTTACTCTCATAACCCAGTGGGATGGCAGACCGACACGACCGGCGAGAGATCAGGCGCAGGACTGACTTTTACAATGCCCATCCGACGCATGGATCATCTTTCTTGTCAGACAATCAGGTGATCAGCCTGCATCGTCCTAGCCAAACTTAGAAATATCATGTTTCCAACGCGGGAATCGAACCCACGACCTCGGAGTCAAGAGCCGCGCTCTATAACTACTAGACCACGGAGGCGGCTATTATGAGGTGTGTCATTAAAGGCGTCATAAAGACTTATAGGAATGAACACTTCAAAATTTCCCTTACAATATAAAACAGAGTAACGTAGCTCATTTGAATAATGACGCGATGATTAATGCTCCAGTAAAAATGACGCGTCAACGTAACTTGATTGGACGTTTTCCTACAAATTACCATCAGGCGGAGCCTATTGTAATTAAATAGATAATAATCTTCGGAGTTAATAAGCCTCATGTGAACACGATGACTATACGGTTATAGACTTCAAAGAGTAACTCTTGAATTTATTCAATTTCACATGAACCGGATGTGATGATTGGGCTTTGTTGTGCAATGCATTTTTCCTGTGAAATAGAGCTACCGTCTTATTTTGAAGCGCGTTTTCGGAATACATCTGTCATAATTTTATAATGCGAGCTCTACACTCGCGGCGCGAATTGCGGCCGCGATTCACGGATGCTACGCGCCGTGAACACGATGGGAACAAAATATACGAAGCCGCCACGGAAGCCGCGAAACCCTCCACACTCGCGGTTCGCGGTCTTCGCGGGCTTTCGCGCCGCGAGTGTAGAGCCCGCATGACATTCAAGCCAATTTCTTGTTTTATTTGGCTGTCAACACCTTTCCACATAAACCAATTTGAGCATATTTTATATGGATAATGTGCGTGCTTGCGATGTACGAGCTGGTCAAAATATGCGTGTAAAAAAATTACTAGATCTACCCCATAATTTCGGACTGAAAAAGAATGCATATCATCAAAAATCAAAATATGTTTTATCGCGTATAAGTTTGATTTTAGCAATTCGGTATTTCCCTCAAAAATTTTAACTGGCAAAAAGGTAACGTTATTTTTTAAATTAATAAATGCATTATCAACCGTCCAAAATATATTAAATCCGAAGGTAAACTCCTAAAGCGTTTAATAAACAGTTTAATACTGGCATTACCATACTTTGTATTGCCAAATTCCTAATACAAGCCTATCAGGAGTTCCCGCGGGAAGCGTTTGAAATGCAAATTCGGGCTGTTGTATTAGTTGCTTTATTGGTTCCGTGCTGTGCCTTGCTCATGAATAGTTGAGGAACTGGATTATGAATTATCCATACCTAACCCAATATTGTCACAAAGTTACAGCTTTGAATATAGGACACGTTAGTTGTATGTTGGCGTAATCTGAAAGTTTAAATTTTAAGCTGCTAATGTTCTAAGTTGAGGGTTCGAAAATGTTTGTAACGTGGCTCCAACTTTAAAACCTTCTTTGTATTTAAGACATGTTTTATGAATATCATGATGATTCTCGGCGACGATCATAATCTATGGACTCTTAGGTAAGGTAATAAAACTTTACAGACTTGAAAAAGACGATGATTTTAAAATAATGATTCTTAAACAAGTATATCCTTAAACTCTTTTGGTTTTTAACTTATTTTCAAGTACCTACATACCTATAGGATATATAAGTACCTACTTAGTACGTATTGTATAGGATATAAGTTCTTACGAGTACTAAGCAAAAATAGCTCCATTATTTCATTATTTGAGTTCAATTTGATTAATAAGTCTTCTCCTTCCGGGTCAGAAATGAGAGAAAGTTTCCTTTGCAAATCTATAACCTTACTTTTTATGTCGACCGTATTTTGCGTTAAAAATGTATGGGCCTTCGACCTATATTTCGATGAATAGAATGTCTTTTGTCTCATTGCTCTATTATTCTTTTGAATTATGAAATCTGGATCTTGAGGTCGGATGGTTCTTTAATGTATTCAGTCATTACTCTCCGTTTTTGCATCGCTTCGATATTTGAAAGAGCTCTAATATGTTTCATATGTTTCTTTGGCATGTGCTTATAATGTTACATGAAGAACTAAGTTCAGTAAGGAAAATTTAATTGTAACTTTTTTGTCTTTGTGGTCTCATATTTATCATATTTATAAGTCTTCAAAATTACTTTAATTTGTGTTACCTCTAATATTTCTGTCTCAAATTTCAATATTTGCGTTTTTGAAAAGGTACAAACTTTTCTTATTGCTAGTATGTACCAGATTTTTATAAAATTAAACCGATTACCATAATATTATGTATTACTGCCTATTAGTATCACAGATGACAAAATCACAATACAATACAGCCTGTTATGTTGCACAAATGAATGTGATATTTAATTTAAATTATTTAATTTTATTATAACATCAGTGCAGTTCGCGACAAGTCCATATTTTACCGCGACTTCATTTACATGAGAAAATGTAAGTGAAAATTCATGTTGTGTCAGATATTATGAATTTGGGTTTGAATTAGTAAATTGCCAAATTATTATTTTATCAAGGCGAGCGAAGCGAGCCCTAGTATAACCCCATAACCTGTGCACTTTTACGGAAAAAGTATCACGCCTATTGATTTGTGCTTTAACATAGTTACACAATTTCAGCAAAATCGGTTCAGCGTTTGGACGTGAAAAGGTAACAGACAGACACACTTTTAGGTTCATAATATTAGTAACTAGTATGGATACCTTATTTACAGTCACCTACAAAGTGCTAACTTTAGCCATTAGTTATGTTGACCAGGCTTTTGGCCAAATCTCTAAAAAGAAGCTTAGAAAAGTATCCAGTGCAAAATTATACGCTAATGCTCGATTTATATTATGAGTCCACGCAACAGCCCTAGTACACAAGTGGCAAGCGATTGCAAGCGATTGTCGTAAACGCTTACAAAATGTATGCGATTTGACATAAGTCATCGCTTCGCTAGCGAATACTAATGTGAAATCCCATACATTTTGTGGCGTTGGCGTTGGCGTTTAAGATAATCGCTTGCCGCATGTCTAGGCCCTAGCGGTTTGGCCGCTACACAACAAAATCACAAGCAATTGTATCTAAGCGCGCCGCTGTAAATCGTTACATACAATCTCTCGTTTTCTCGCGGCGTAGCAGCCAAAACGCTCGTTCGCGCGGACGCATACGAATCCAGCTTTATGGCTAATCCGAGTTATCTTGATTGTTCAGTCACATTAGTAACGAATATTAAAACGTGCGTGCACCGAATGTAATAATAGCCACAGGAAATGGTTGCCATTAATGATTTACGCGTGCTAGTGCTTTTAGTTTACAGCCCGGCAAATTCGCCGCTGAAATGTATATTCTGAAATGCGTGCAATTTGCGTTACATACAATGTATCGTCTTTGCAACTTGGCCTACCGAGTTACATACGTACACGGATGATGAAGCTTCGGTAACCTTCGTTTTCGATTGTACATGATTGGCTTGAAATCACGAAGAAGCCGACCTTCCCAAGTTTATTTAGTAGAGAACTAACATGAAAATTGAATAAATAGCTACCCGAATTGTTAGTTTCTTCGGTATTTTATTTTTATGTTTTGAATGTATATTGTGTCTCTACTATCATTTTGATTGTAGTACTCGTAATATTATAGTAGTATATAATAGCGATGGCTGATAACAATTTATAAATCGTAGACCCGCAGATGTCATTGTCTGATCTTTACAGAAGATATGACAGAAATTAGAACAGTAGCAGAACTAATATTCGCTGCGTAAGTATTTTTACTAAAAAGTCTGCTAGTCTACAAATTCGAAAACCAAATAACATCTGCATCATACTATGGTCCTCGTTTCTATTTCAAAAGGAGACATCTGGGATATTTTACTGCAATCCTTTCCGAAAACGAGCTGTAAATAACGTCAAATGTATTGAGTGTTGACTTTTCAATTTTCTCGTGACAAGCCAGCTGTCCCTAAATCAGGATATTATGTATGTCGGGACGCGAAGAACGGAAAAATTCGGCCATTAGACCAGACATATTTGGGTCTTGTCTCTGTCACACTGTTTAATAATATTAGATCTTCTACTCCTCAACCTTTCTTCTGGTTATTTTGGTTGCGGGTCCCAAGACAGATTTAGCTTATCCCTCGAGCCTTAGTATTAAAGCATTTTCGTAGTTGATTACCAATCCTGGCATCACAGCCCACAGGAGTTGCAGTTATGAAAATGTGCGGTGGGCCAATTTCACTCTACAGGGTGTAACAAAACTAAGTGATAATACTTTAAGGTGTGTACCTGTTCCTCTTAGAGAGTTCACTGTAAAAGTTGCAGCGCCGAAAGACCAATTTTTTTTTCACTTTCATATGAGGACACTCGTGACTCTGGGGCCCTTGCCCCAGAGTCACGAGTGTCCCCATACAAAAGTGCTAACTGTTAGCTAGCACTTAATTTAATTTAACGTGCTTAATTTTTTAATTATGGAACCAAAACTATGACTTATTGTATTAATAGGAGTACCAGCAGTACAGTACGCGTATCATCTCTCAACTTTTGTACTATAGGTTGGTACTACTAAATATAATAATTATATTCTGTGCTATAGGCTAAAATATTTTTAATGCGTTTTATCAACGCGTATCATAATAAGGTGATTAAACGTACTGCAATTTTCATAATCTGTGATCGAGTCAACGTACAAAATGCACGATTCCGAAATGAAAACACGCTTGTTTTCGTACCGTACAAAATTATATGCAAATTAATGGACGAACGAGATAGTGTTTGTCCGACCGCAATCCGAATTCGGATCCGGATTCGTACAAATAAAAGTGAATACACGGAACTGATAGTTACACGCGTAAATATTGGCGGGAACAATACGATAATGAAAACGCGTTTAAAATCAGTGAAGTTTAATTGAATCCTTCAGATTGTGATGTACGAATAATTATTAACTTGCGTTTATGCAATATAATTACTAATAATAATAAAATAGTAGTTAAAATAAAATAAAAACTATCTACAGATAGATTTTAGTAGGTAATGTACAATGTACACATCTTCTTCCAATTTAAGACCCTTATCGGTGGAGCTGCCACTACTTCTCCCTGTCCTATCATTCTTTTACACAATATTTTAATAAATTAAATATTTTGTACAATAAACACCTAGTGCAAAATATAATTTATAGGCACACTACGTCATAATATAATATATTGTACTTCCATATCATACGTCCACTGTTTTAAAAATATTGTATGCAACGTAATGTCCAAATGCGTACAATAGTTATCAAAGTTATGCCCCATCCAGTTGCCTAATGCCACCAATTTAAATCTTCATTCACAGCTCACAAAGCGCATATTTCAGATTTATCAAATACATCTTCATAACGTAGTTATTGTCGTTGTAAACCATATTTATCACGCAGAATTAACAACGTCCGAAGCATTGTCCGCGCTATCCGCAGTTATTTATGCCTGTAGCTACAGATGTAATCTCGCCATAACTTCTAGTATCCCTATGAGAGCACTGACTGGTTACGTCCCAGTGTTTCACAATAAACTTATTGTAAACACCCTGTTGTGTTTTGAGATTTTAAAAAACAATTTTAGGGTTGCCACTTGCCAGCCTTCTGAATGGTACTTTTATTTTTAAAATCTTTATTTTAATAGAGTTTGGGTCTTTGACTATGTCACCTTTGTAGAGATATGGTATTTAGCCCCAATTTCACCAACGTTAGTTGTTAGCGTCTTGTTAAAATGTCATGTCTTCTCTTTCATTTATATGAAAAACGAAAGAGGTAACGTGATAGATACTAATTCGGACATTAACTTTAACAGTCGTTGGTGAAACTGGGGCTTAATATTATATATTATTTATTTATACTTCTTACTGGTTTTTTATATTCACTTTTTTATGTAAGCTATACATATTATGAATAGAGCTATATTATTGTTGTTATGTTCTGTTCAAGTAAATTATCGAATACGCCAGGAGAAAATATAAGAATGTCCTCAAATTTCAAATGTTTACTTTGAGTTTGTACCGTATTAGTCAAAATTAGAGACTACATAAGCCATAATATGCTATTAAGAATATTAAACTGAAACGACCATGTTTGTGTCTGCCATTATAACTTTCTTTGTCTTTCAGTTGCAAAATGTGTGTTCGCTAAGATATTTTACATGAAGATAAATCGTCAGACTATCAAAGTAAAAACTGAGTACTCTCAGAAACATGACACCGTAATGATCTCCCTCTAATTGATGAGACAAGCGTCTAGTTCGTTAACGACGTCGCACAAATGATCGCTGAAAGGATACGCAATCCTGCACCCATAGCAAATGACCGAAATTAAGTCATCATTGCATTCTACAAGGGGTCTACGAGCTTCCTCAGCTATATTTAACCACGATCCGTCGGCCATTCAAATATCAACCCCACCGGATTATGATAAAGTGTATTTTTCCGAGCCGCCACTTCTCAAAAGTGGAAAAAATCGCGGCGTCATCTCGTCGAAGGAGAGCGTGACGAATCGCGATGGAGACGTCAATTTCTTTACATTCTCGACAAAACCAACAAGTAAAGGAGAAAAAAACGGATGACAAAACAAAAAGTAAATCTCGAAAATGACGTTCGGCTCGTCGTGACTGCTACCGCGGGGGAGAGGATGAAAAATTTAATTTCAATAGGACAAAGTAAATACTTTACGCGTAACCACTGACCCGTTTCTGTAGTGATTTCGTTCCGCGTTCGGAATTTTTAATCTCTTAGGTGAGAGGGCATACATTTTAATACTGTTATTAATTTAGAAGATTTTGGAGCGAAGTATTACTTCTTTCGATTTTCTGTATTTATTATAATAAGTAATGATATTGATTAATAGGTATAAGCACAAGTCAAGAAACTTGTTACAATACACTAAGGATTTCGAAAATATAGCTATAAGCCGTTGAAGTAAGCACAACATTTCAACAACAAGCAAATCAAGCAATATACAAGCAAGACTTAGGAAATCTCTTCAAACAGGTCACGCAGTTTTTGCATCCTTTGTTCCAGTGACCCTTAAAGGTATACTACGGAAAATTTCAGATTAGTATAAATATTCCTGTTTATGTATTCCATAATGAACGTTTAAAAGTTTGGAGGGCCGTCAGACTCAAGTCGCTCGTGACTGGGGTGGGCATTCTTGTGGATTACTTGAGTCTTTTGTGTGTACGTTTTGTTACATTTATTGTTTACTAACTTCAAGTACCGTCACGAGTTTGATTTGAATCACAAAAGGTTTAAGTAAATGAATGTTTCGGTTTGCCTCTCATTGAGTAAACTTTTGGCGAAATTATATTCTACGATTCAGATATAAAATTAAGATTAAGTATTGATATAGGTATAAAGAATTAAAATATATCGGACACATTTTTTTACTGTTCTTTTAGTAGTCGTGAATATATAGTACAAAGGATCCGGGATTTCGGGATGAAAAACTAAGCTATATTAAAATTCAATAATTTGGCATGATCAAGCAACGAATATAAACCAAGATCATGCTTTCACCTACGATATTAGTATTATAATATTTAAAGGTCCTTTGGGTCTTTCTCCCAGCTATCATCAGATTTATCAGCCTATCACCGTTCACTACTGATCGAATCATCGAACGCATTTTTTATTTCGCAGGCGAAACGTCAAACGCTCTATGCTTGACGATTGGGGATGTGCCTCAGTTGTGTTGAAGCACCGGTGGCTATGTGAGAATGGCGGGAAGCGCCAGACGACTACTAAAAGAACCTGCGATTTGCTCGTAGGCCTACCCCAATGACCGCAAATCATCTCGATTTGGGCAGCCTGTCCAAAGTATCCATACGCGTTCGGCGATCTCAAAATTGTAGGTTTATTGAGCTGCTGGACGTCGTATCTTTTCCTTAGTCAACGCATAAATAACATAATATTCTTTTTGACCCACAGAGACAAAAGGCCCAGTCTAATCCCCATTCAAATGACCTTCGCTCTATAAAGAATTCTCGTCAAGAAGTCATTAAGTCGGTTTTTACGTTAACCAACACTGACAACATACATCCCAACAAAAAGTGTTAATGAGATTCTGATTTTCTTTTTTTCTGGATATTATCAGAATACAAGCAAAAAATATCTATTTATTATTTTATCACATTCATAAATAAAGTCTTTATTTATATGTGAAGTTCATTTTACATAATATATTTTGGGAAGTATGGCTGGTAATACTTTGGGTAGGAACTCGGGTAAAAATAGGATTAGCTTTACATGCTATGCAAACGTGAAACGAATGTGTCGGCAGCAGCAGCTAGTATTAAAGCATAACAATTTTAGCAGCTGACCCCATTTGAGAATTACCAAGTTACAAGAGTACTCCACATGTCAAACACATTATAATAAACCAAGCAATATTAACTGATTTAACCAAATATTATTATGCTCGAGTACTATTATACCTACACTGTTTGACATAAAACAATAGAGTTTTAAGAAATTTAATGATATTTTATTCCAAATATAATAACATTTTGATACTGCACTGAGCAAAAGAATTGTCTTTGCACTGCAAGAAAGCTAACCTCTTCGAACTAAGTTTTTATTATTGGTTGATTGGATAAAAACCCACTAGGAGGAAAAATTTAAATTCTCTTAGTCAATGTATATTGTAATGCCTAATAGTGACTAGAATCTAGACAGTATTATAAATTATTATTTTAGTAAGGCAGTATAAAATCTAAATAAAACATCACCTTTTTTGGAACTCAATTAAAAACAAGACAAAACAAGATATCGAAGAATGAACAAAGAATTTTCGTATAACTGATATCAGCGAAAAATATCTACGAAACAATAGGTTATGATCGTCAGCGGGGCATGATTAATTAAGTTTTATATTAAAAAACGACGTAATATCAGCCTTCACACCAAACGTGTCTACCTTGATGAAGACATTAAAAAAATATACCAGATGCGGGGCGGGGCTCGCCTGCGGTGGAAGGTACTGTAATTACCGATAGACAAACGCACCAAATCAAAAAAGCCGACACCCACACATAAATATTCCGGGCACACACACACAATTTGCGATACGCTATACGGTCGGGGTGACCATGATCGCTATATTTTATGCGACGGCGGTATGCTGGTATGTGATCATTTTAAGTTTTAAGTTATGCTTAGGGCTATAAATGATAATTTACATTAATTTGTCAACATAGGAAAGGCATTATTCCAAAAAAAGTTACTTAACCAGAACTTCATAACAACAATAATTTAAATGAAATGATCTAGTGAAGTATCTTAACGAGGAAAAACACTTTTTGTAAACTAAAAACAAAAAAAAATCCATTAAAAGTAATACAACAGATACAGATTACAATTGATTAAGACCTGGCTTCACAAATAACGTAATCCATAAAGCTAGTAGAGAATCAGATTAAGATTGAGACTGTCCCGTACCCGCAATACGTACGGTCACCCTGGTCGGCACACACGCTGAGTTCCTAACATCATAATTACGAGGACCACTGACGTGCGCCGAGCTGTAACGAGCTTAAACAAAATGGAGGCTAATTTTATTCGTGCCCATCTAAAAGGTTGATAGGCAAAGGATTAAATACAAACTATTATCTAGTTCCCGTGGCCCGTGACTATCTGATGTACAAAATGTTTATTAATTAAAAACTCCAAGTGACTAACAATGTTGTTCTGACTTCATTATGACCTCGAAAGGGTCTTGATAGGAATGAAAAACTCAATATTCAGAGAGATATAAAACTTTATAATGTAAATGTTTTCGCGCAAAATATTAATATAACGCATTTCTGTTCGTTTTCTGAAGAAAATATCATAGCTCCGTTTTGATAGACAAAAATATAATTTCTCTCTATAGAGTCTCTCTATATCTGCGACTATCAATATCGGTCTAGTAGTTATGAAACCTTGCCATTAGTATAGATAACATTATGTAAACAATATTCAACTTGCAGTAGCACGTAAAGATATTAATTAAGTACTTATAATATATCCTTTTCTACCCGAGAAAAATAATACTGAAAAGAAATCCTGTGAAGAAAACGATGGTGATGATGATGATGATAAATGATTGAGTGCTCCCTGTTAAATAATTAAAAACGCTGACACATCCAACGGCCTTCTTATAAATTATAATGAGAAGCTTACAAATAAAGTTTAAGAATACGATTATAACAAAGAGTGGTAGCCACTGCTGACACTTTGTGGATACTCCTGTAAGGCAACATATTTTGTAAAAGAGTATCTACTATTCTTAATTTGGAATTATTCTTTTAAAATGCAGTTAAGTCTTATAAATGAGATAATATTGTTTTCACATTTTGTTACTTTATGATTCTATTAAAAAGTTTTAATACGTTGAAAAATAAACAAACAAATCAAAACAACACTTTTTGTCTCTCCGATATCCTTTCCATTTTAAAATTGTATTAAATCTTGTACTGTAGAGTCAAGTTTTGTAGAAAATAAAAGCTTTTAAGAAGACTTTGTTGTCGGACGGACGGACCTAATATTTCTGTCAACCGTAAGGGTAGAATCAAATAATTTTAACATGTCTTATCCACACAATTCCATCGCACGCTACCCCAGTACTGAACATTTAAATATGACCGAGCAATTAATATTTATAAACGCAAACGGTAGTCAACTCGAGTAATAATATTTAGGAATGTAAATTTCTCCACTCGAAAATTATTATAATCTAATATACCGACTTAATTACGGACTTATGTACGGAAGTACATTTATTATTGCTTAATTTTAATGAAGATAATACAGCTGTACACTCAGACCAAATAAAAACTTTTTGTTTGGTCTGAGGATGTACAATGTTGTATTTGAATATCGGATATTAAATCAGCATATTTATATAATAATATTTTACCGATTTTGATGAAACTTGCAGCTGCATAGTAAAATGCTTATACTATGCTTGCAGTATTCCCTTAGTAATTAGTTGAACAATACCTAGTAGGCACATATTTTGTTCAGACGCTGTTATAAACTGAAATATACGAAAACTGGACAGTTTTGGAAACATTACATACATACGGGTCGAATTTATAACTCCTTTTTTAAGTCGGTTAAAAAGAAACATAGTTTTGAAAACGCCGTTTGGAACATTTATTCAATTAAGCAATAGACGATGAAGCTATAAGATATAGTAATCCTAAACTATATAACAATCTACAAGTAACGAAACTCGAGACTATTACGAGATTTTATCGGGACTCGTATAAACATCAAAACAAGTTGTTTTGATTAATGGACACAAGTCATTAACAGCAACAAAGGTAATTGCTGGCACTATGATGAATCGTTCCCGTGGCCAAATTCCCGAGAATTAACAGCTCAAATTACACAAATATCATCATTAGAATCGGAAATTTAACGTCTTCTAACGAGATTGTTAAAAGTGTTTCTGGTAGTAAGTGAAAATTAAAGAAAAAACTGGCTTTGATTGGAGATGTGAATTTTCGACAATCTTTAGTTTCAAAGGTTAATTAGAATACGATAAAGTTTCACATCCATATTCATACTTACATACTAATATTATAAATGTGAAAGTCCATTTGTTACAAATTTCAGCAAAATTAGTCCAGCGATTAGGGAATCGCTGGACCAATTTTGCTGAAATTTGGTATGGAGACACTTTGAGTCCCGGAAAATGACAAAGGATCCTTTTTTTCAGAAAAATGTATGGTTCCGGCGCGTAAGCGAATTTTATCGCGCCCGAACGACGAAACGAAAACAGAGTTTTGGGCGTCATCCAGTTACATTAAGTATATATTTTTAGGTATTTTAGACATTGTAATATACCGTCGAGGAAATTGATTCCTAGGCAGACCAAGTACCAACTTCTTTTGGTCGGATCATGTCAATTTAATGTTAATTGTGACTTGTCGGCTGGGTTTGACGTAACGCGACCAAATAACGTAGGTCCCCCATCTGCCTAGGAATCAAATTATCAACTTCTCTGATAGTAAAATATATAAATTATATCAGAATATTACATCTTGGAAGTCGCACTACCCAGTCGTCAGTCGCAGTCGCGAGGCGCGTTCGCTAATATTGTACCATCTTAACGATCTCGATTTTAATTAACGAAATGAAACGAATTCTATTTAAAGATACAAGACGAAATTCTAAGACGTTTGAGTAAATTGTATTAGACTACATTATTTAATCACAAAGAAACTTCACTCAAAGGATTTGCAGACAATAATTATAACAGACATTTACACGAGTGGAATTATTTGTGTAGCGGTTACATTAAGTATTACTTTTGCCGGTTAGTTAGTAGTTAAGTTAACCACGATCTCCCCCTCCCCCCCTTTATGTTAAAAATCATGTAACTCGGTTGAAATACACTAATCAAGCTAAAAATAATGTTAGTTTTGTACAATTTCATCCTATTACATAACAACTAATTATAATTATTAATGGAAAAGTTTCTTTTTCAATTTGTATTTTGTTCCAACAACACAAGTAGCAGACAGCGATGCATCTTTTTGTCGTATTAGAACCACCATTCTGTGAATCAAAATAGGAAATAAAATTAATCACTATGTCATAACTCTTGTGCCGTCGTCCAAAAAATAGTCCGGCTATTTTAAATTTCCAGCTTAGCATGTCAGTCGCGGATGATTACTTTGGGACATGAGGCGTTAACGATTTACAACTTCAAAATTACACGCCATTAATTGAAACGTCAAGTTCGCGAAGCAGAGGAAAAAAAACAAAAAAAAGATGGCCGTCTTCATACTAATTTAGATATCAAGCGGTGCCGACAAATTGTACCATTCGTATTGGGTTCGTGGAAACGAAACGTTCCGCGCTTTGTTAGAAATACACCCGTTTCTCACACTGAAGATGCGAGCGGTGGCGGAATTTCTGCTATATAGAATTGTTAGAAACTTAAATATGAACTATCAGTGAAGTTGATTCCTAGGCAGATGGCGGACCAAGTAATTTGGTCGCGTTAAGTCAAACCCATCAGACCGATCACAGCCATTGAATCGACATAAGCCGACCAAACGACGTAGGTCTGTCTAATTACGTAGGTCTCTCTAATTCTAGGTATGACTATCAATATATCTAGCTATGTTACGCATTCAAGGGCCAGCCCAAGGCGACGTAAAAGCAGACAGCTAAAAAAAATTATAAGATACTTTACTACGACTTTATAGGTCATACTGCATATCAATGACATATTACAGACCAACGGCATTCATTGCTATGCGGATGATAGTACAGGTGATGCTGTATATACCGGCTCCCCCAATATTTCTCGGCAAAATGTCACTGAGAGTCGAAACGAACTTGTGTCTAAGGTGGAAAATTCATTGGAGAAGGTCTCTGAATGGGGTAGACGTAATTTGGTCCAATTCAACCCCGCCAAGACACAAGTCTGCGCATTCACCACTAAAAAGTCACCAATGGTCGTATATCCTCGTTTCGGAGGCACATCTTTAACCATCTCCCCTAGCATTGAGATACTTGGCGTCAACATATCGAGCGAAGTCCAGTTCCGATATCATCTAGAGGGTAAGGCCAAATTAGCCTCAAAGAAACTTGGTGTTCTTAACAGAGCGAGACAGTACTTCAGTCCGGACTAACGCTTACAACTCTACAAGGCGCAGGTTCGGCCTCATATGGAATATTGTTCTCATCTCTGGGCAGGGGCGCCTAAGTACCAACTGCTCCCTCTGGATCGTATCCAACGAAGGGCCGCTCGAATTGTTGACTGCCATAGTGTTTCAAACAGCTTGGACCCCTTGGAATTACGCCGAGATGTAGCTTCACTCTGCATCCTCTATCGGTTGTATCACGGGGAGTGCTCTGAGGAATTGTTCGGAATCATACCACCGGCAACTTTTCGCCATCGTCCCACGCGAAAAACATACCATCCTCATCACCTTGACGAGTGGCAATCTTCCACAGTGCGTTTTTCGCGTAACTTTCTGCCGCGCACTGTAAAACTCTGGAACGAACTGTCACCAGCAGTATTTCCGGACCTATACGACCTGCAAACCTTCAAGAAAAGAGCGTATTCCCTCTTAAAAGGCCGGCAACGCACCTGCAGCTCTTCTGATGTTGCGAGTGTCCATGGGCGACGGTAGTTGCTTACCATCAGGTGACCCGTTTGCTCGTTTGCCCCCTTATTTAATAAAAAAAAATACTCATGTTCCTACAACTCTCATATTATACATTATGTACAGAGGTAGCCAAACAAAAAAAAGTTGGATATTATGATCTCTGAATTGAGTGAGGGGTTTACTAAATCTGTCTTGAAACCCGCAACGAATAACGATATTAATCAGATGAATGTAGGAGGAGTAGGAAGTGTTCCAATTCACTCCCCCAGCAATGTGGGAATTTAAAATATGTTTAGAACTAGGAAAGCATTACGAGATTTTTTTTCACTACGCGACACTATATGACCCTTGTAACTCGGATGCGGAAAAAAAATTTTGCGCGAGAACTATACATTTTTCTGGGATAAGATGTCCTTTACCAGCAATCAAAGTATCCGAATACTTAATTCTAGGAAAATCGGTGTAGGGTTTGAGCGTCAAGAGGTAACACATAGACTGCAGACAGACAGACATAATATGCACTTGGGCATTTGTAATATTAGTGTGGATTTATTACGAGAAACTTAGCAAATTAGTAATTGAAATCAAAGTTACTCCCAAAGAGACAAGTTTCGACCACGGGACGTGATAGTGCATTATTTTGTTCTGCGCGCTAATTTGGGCGTTCTACGCCAATCCAGGCGGCCTAGTATGAAGATCTATCTATTGTCACAGTATTACAATATTCCGTAATTATAGTAAATATTGTAATACTGTGCCTTGGGCGTTTAAACCTGAAAACAGATAGTTGCAAGTTCGGTGGTTTTCGTTTGAAAATTATCCTGAATTCGGGTTTTTGAAACTTTAACCACTCCGGGCTTCACATATGAAATAGAAAAGGTTTAATTAAATCCTGTAATTGACGTGTCAGTTTGAATTGACAGTCTTTTAGTTTTGTAATTAACTATTAGTTAACACGTTGCCTGATATTTTGACACTCAAATAATATTCCATTGTCAAAATAATACATTTGAGCATAATAATATAACAATAACAGGTATTTTCAATTAAATTTAATTTTAAACAAACATGTTCATTAAATTATTTTAATAATGATACTAATATTAATAGTTTAAATATAAAAGTGAAAAGTAAAACAATTTTCAGATTGTTAAAATCTAAAAATGGAAACCAATATTATTTTTAACCGACTTCCACAAAACGAGGAGGTTATATTATGTTCGGCTGTGGATATATTTTTTATTTTTGTATGTTCAACGATTACTCCGCCGTTTGTGAACCGATTTTCGAAATTTTTGTTTCGTTGTATTAGGTTTCACTCCAATTTGGTACCATGTTCACAAAAGTCGTGACCTGATGATGGGATCCATGAGTAATCGAGGGAACTCCTCAAAATTTATATGGAAACATATGGTGA
Source organism: Polyommatus iphigenia (assembly GCA_963422495.1). NCBI lineage: Eukaryota > Metazoa > Arthropoda > Insecta > Lepidoptera > Lycaenidae > Polyommatus > Polyommatus iphigenia. Next base: position 16,336,758 of record OY730181.1, on the reverse strand, counting down.
TTTTGATTTTATGTGAAGTGTACTAAGAATATGCTATCAAAAAGTCTAAATATTGGGTCAAGGTATACCATGGTTTCGAAGATGCTGAGAGAACTCCTGACTCTTTATAGATACACGTTTGGGAGTTTCGGCGTTGTTTTAAGAACAGAAAGCATATGCTACTATGCAGTTCATATTCATCATCATCGTCATCATTATCACGTCGTGTTTAGGTCACCAATGTCTCATGGCATAGAATAGATAATAGTACAAGGCATAGGTATTCATACAATAATAATAATTATGTACTGTATATACACAATAGGCTGTTTATATACGGCGGTCGGCGCCTTAGAGGTGACAGCGGCGTCGCCGCCGCGCGCCGTGCGGCGCGTGCGTCTATCCAAGTTTATATTTTTTTTTATTATCTGATAGATCCTTCGATCGTAGAAAACAAGACACAATAGCCTTTCTATTGTTATCGCAGTAGCCGGTGACCTCTTGGGGCTTGAAGCATTAAAATTGTTAAATTACCTAGCACATGTTCACTTCACTGATAATATATTTTGTGAGTGTGAGTTGTGACTCTTAACAAATTGTAATAAGATACGTAAAATATACGCGATAGTTTACCTACTAGTGTAACTAAAAAGAGTGAAATTATTATTTTTAACAAAAAATTAAAACCGACTACAAGGTAAAAACAATAATAACATTAATATGAACTAAAAAGTATTAAATAATTTTTCCTATCGAATAGTGCCTTTTTCCGAATCGGCTAAACCTCAACTATTTCTGTACTCAATCTTCATTATTTTGAAGTCGGTGCCAGTTCCAAAAGTTTCAAATATTCTGTCAGAGAACTGAACCGACTTCAAAATAATGAAGATTGAGTACAGAAATAGTTGAGGTTTAGCCGAATTCGGAAAAAGGCACTATTAGATAGGAAAAAATATTTAATACTTTTTAGTTCATATTAATGTTATTATTGTTTTTACCTTGGAAGTCGGTTTTAATTTTTTGTTAAAAATAATAATTAAGTTTTTTTTTGTAATTGGGTATAGGTCTACATTTTATTTGATTATCCTGTACAGCTAGATAGCTTTATATTTGAATCGAGTGAGAAATAGATCTTTCTCACTCGATTCAAATATAAAGTTAATTAAAAGCAAACTGGATTACCCTCCTAATAAAAGACGCCCATGGCTCAGTAGTTATTTACGAGTATAATAGTGTATTCAAATGCAAAATGATGCTCAAGTTTATGAATATTTTGGACGAAAAAGAATGTTTGTTTGTTTTTATTTTGTTTTAGATCACAGTCAAGGAATATGGGTCACGAACTCACAGCTCATAAGCCACAGTCATGTTAAAACATTATACATAACTACAATAGGTTATATTATATAAATATACAAATGAAAAAAGTCCTAAAATCAGCTGTGTTAGGTCAATGACTGTCCAAATGTTTATTCGTTTTTTTAGTTTGTTCATTTTGTCTTATATAGTGAGTAGTGGCCTGGTAAAATTTAAACGAAAGTATAACGATAATAGTTACAAAGTAGTAACTATTGATTGGACAAATTATTTTAATGTATATAATTTATAAGGGCATTAATCTGTGATTATACAGTAGGTTGTACTAATATTTTAAGTGTTATCGATGATAGTCAATTTATTTGAAAATTATACAAACCGGGAAGCTTACCAGCTACTTAATTTTTCGTTAGCTCTTACGTATAAATTGATCAACATGTTTGGTTCATGTGATAAGTTACCTTTAGTCATTTATTTAAAAACATTCGAAGACATGAATCGAGATTCGAGACATATTATTCAGATGATGAAGTTGGTAAGATCCAAGGTTTGTCCAAATTATAAGGGAAAAAATGAGTACCTAATTGCAATTATGTTGTAAAATGTTCATCCACTCATGTCTTTATTTATTAATCAACAACCAACAACTATATTCAATAATAGCAATAATCGATAACCGAAACTGAAAAAATTATAGCTGTTAAAAATTAAATATGAAGGTTACTTCGATGGAAATAAAATTCCAATAAGCCTCGCGTTTATGTATAAATGACAACTGCAAAATATAACAATACGTCACCAACAAAAACTGTCAAATGTGTAGTAGTTAGCGATGTGCCGTTCCCGAGAACGTTCTCTCACCTGAGAATATTCCCAGCAGCGTTCTCGGCAACGTTCTCCTAAGTGAGAATGGTTGAGAATCATTATTATAAAATGAAAAAAACTAGCTTTTGTTCAGTCTAATAGTATCAAATAAAGTCAACAGATAATTTTGTATAGAACAATACACTCTATTTGCAGTAAAAGACTATATTCTCAGTGTTGGAAAGAATTCTCGAGAATATTCTCAGGAAGTCTCGAGAATATTCTCGGCAATATTTTCAGCTTTATCGCACCTCTAACCAATAACATTTTTTTTCTTTATGAACTAAATTAAATAATGGACGTTTAATCTGTTCGTTTACTTGACATTATATATACTTTTTGGATAAAAATAAGATTGTTAAAATAAAAAAAAACGCAATTAACTCCGTTTATTTAAACAAGAAATAAAATTCTGAACTATTGAATGAGAAAACAGTGAAATCTTTAACAATTAACATCAGAGCCCCTGGCCAAGACGTTTTATTTATCGCTTTTTATAGGATTGCCGATCAAAATGTATGAATCCATACATTTTGATCGGCGATCCCAATGAGTTTCTAAAATACTAGAGTAGCAACGTCTTACAAAAGATTCTCAGAAATGCGTAACCACTTGATAGCTCAAAAGACAACGTCAATTCATAATGTTATTACGTCATTATGTAGGTCAGATATGCCTGCAGGCATCTTCGAAGTGTAACGCGTTGCCGCCGTAAACTGCCAATCTAGTTACGTTAGTAACATAGAATATCATTGGGCGATCCTATTAAAAAGCAACAAAGAAAACTTCTTGGCTAGGGGCGCTGATTAATAATTATAAGGAAAACTTTCGTAATAGTGATAACTCAAAATAAATCAACAACTTTCTAAAGATAAATTCGACGAATCATATTATATATACGCACAAGAAATACCTAATACTAATCTATCTCAAGAGGATCTTCAAGAACGAAAGGTTCTTCTTGAATATCCTGAAACTCGTCAAAATCAAAAGTTTCCATTAATTCAAGCATAGATATTCATCATGTTCAAAAGGACCGCGAAAGGTCGAATCTCGGACCGCGAAATATTGTAATGTATTTTATACCAAGTATCAATGAATACATAGATATGGTATACGATACATTTATTAATTAAAATAATATTTTTAAGCTACATAGGACAAGTGGGTTTTTTCTGGATCTCGTTAAAATTTTCCCACAGTATCCGGATCCCACCTAAAATTACTTGCCGACCCCTGCTATAGACAATAGGTATACATAATATAATATCACCGATAAATATACAAAACCATGTATTTGTAAACTTAATTTATTTTGTTGAGAACGTGGAGAATATTCCCGGGAGCATTCTAGATTCTCGAGAATATTCTCACTGGGAATATTGCCGGCAACGAGAACGTTCTCAGCGGCACATCACTAGTAGTAGTAATTGCTTTCGGAGGCTCAATAATTTAGGTAAAGTTTAAATATGTATTGGACATTTTGATTAAATTCTACTCCTGTATTCACAAAAACTATGTCAACGTACCCTTGTCAAATGGACAATAAAAAGCGGGAGAACAAATTTAAAAGTATTCCTGTGTTTTTGAAATGTAACCTAACTTCGGTGACCGTACTCCGCGTGTCCGGGTCAATTCGACCCGGGAATCACAATGAGCAACGTGATAAGATTAATAAATTATTGTTCTAAATGCAAAAATTACCACCCAAACCTCGTAGTCACAATATGTATATTATATATATTGATATTATTTAAAAGGGGTAAAGATTTAAATTTTCGAGTAATGAAGTTATAGGGGGGGACTCTGGATCTACTGAACCGATTTAAAAAAAATATTTTATCACTAACATGACATTAAAATGTTATTAATAATGCCTACATGATTAAGTTTAACAGATTAGGATTAAATTATTTATCTTAACGACGAAATAAAACATTTGCTCAAACTTTTTGAAACAGCTTACTTAATTCCACCAGAAACAATTTCGAGAATAAAAAACGTGACAACTTGAAAGAAACAAAAAACTTCATTTATTTACTAGCTTTCGTACTAGAACTAAAATATCCTTTCCCTCAATTTATTTGCTCTACCTTTTTCCTATCATAAAATTTTACGGTTCATATTTTGCAAAACATAGAAATAGGAACATTATATAAGCTGATTCCATCAAGTCTTACGATGCTAGGATTTGGAGCGCCGAGGCTCATTTCCATATTATTCAGACCATGGAATACAGTTTCTTTTGTCATTAAATTATAGATACTTTGTAGCTTTTGCGTGTCATTGATATTTCCTCTATAACCCAATTCTGTTGAACGAAATAATTGAAACTTAGTTCTTATTGCAACTATATTATTTTGATTGTGTTTTTGAAATATAATGCGCATTAAGAAAATTCTTACGAGCAAATGCTTGTTTCATAACCATTATAAATGTGCAGTTTCTAGATTTTCGTGTATATTTTGATTGATAAGTAAATAATAAATATAGAAAATATCTAAAATTAAAGCCTTCATTTAAACTTTATTCAAAATAATATTATACGTATTCATTAATTTTTACTTTTTTTTTCGGTGGAATTTTAATTCAAACATTCTATACTTATTTAATTTTTAAAATGATAGCTATTAATATATTGAGAATGTTTTTTAAATACTGAATTTTCAGGTTAAAAATCTTTGCACGTTAAAAACACCACAAAAAGCAAACAAATTCCAAACGACATTTTATACAAGGTCTGTTATTTAGGAGTACGTGATTGTGCATGAGTTTCGTTAATCCGGGTCAGTTTTAAAAATTCATTATGAGTGTGTTTATTTTCCCGTATCCTAGATTATAAATTAATACTAGGTATCTAGTGTTTCCAGAATTATTTTATTATTATTATATTATTTATTATTTATATTATATATTATTTATTTATACAGTTTTATTATTATTATATTATATATTATTTATTTATACAGTTTTCTATGAGAGCTCATTTTCGGCTGTCGCAGCGCGTCTCTGGAATGGTCTGCCGGACCACGTTCGAGAAGCTCCAACTGTCAACACTTTCAAGTCTAGATTAAAGCGTTACTTTTTGGCATTACCTTGATCGGATACTTTAAATTATTGTGTAATCCTTTTCTTTTATTTTTTTTTCTCTCTCTCTCTTTTATTAAATTTAATTAACCAATGTGCATCTGTCTTCACACTGTCTGCCGTTTCTGTTATATTTATTTATATATATTATATATGTATTATTTTATTTTATTTATATATTATATTATATTATATTATATTATATTATATTATACGTTGTTAATAATTATTATTGTTTGTATGTGTATTGTATTAGTATAATATGTATTTTACGTATTTATGTAAGTAATTATTATTATTAGTATATTTTTATCTATATTTTAATTTAGATTTAGTTAGTATAAGTTAGCATAGGTTTATAATTGTTTGATTTCTTTTTTTGTCTCTTTGTGTACATGCCCCCTCTATTACAATACATCCACAAAATTATAAGGTTTGCTGGAAGAGATCTCTTTTAAGAGATAAGTACGCCGATGCATTATTTTAAACTTTGTTTAAATGTGTTTTTGTAACCTTGTGCACGAAGAATAAATAAATAAATAAATAAATTATTTAATTTACAAAACAAATCATACTAAAATAATTACAACCACTTTTAAAACTTAATGTTAATAATATGGTTAACACCTATCTATATAAGTACATGAAATGACTGTTATTTTGAATACACAAAATTTTAATTTCGTTTTCAAGAACTCTTAAAAAAGGTCTCAATGAATTGAGTGATAAATTTAAAGAAAGTGTTACAAAATAAAACACGGACTTAGATAAGGCGTTTGATAAAATCAATCATCGTACTCTACACCAGAATCTCGAGTAACAATTCCTTTATCTTGTTTCGTTAATGTTACACTCTCGGCATTACATATTCAGCCTCGGTGATCGGAGCTAATGCAACGAGACATTAACGTTCAGTCAATGTTTATAGCCTGACTGCACTAATAACGATTAATCACGTAATATGTTGATAGAGGTGCCACAAGGGCCGATATCGGGACCACTACTTCACATTACACATCAATGTTGCTGACAGATTCATATTATTATCGTTATATGATTGCAGCAACACGTGAGCAACACTATTGATGAATTAGTAATATTACTGGAGAACATTTTATGGGAGAACCATAAACAAAGCAAATGAGTAATAACGATGTCAAGACATTATTTTCCTTATTCCTTTTACAAACATTCCGTTTATCAAATAAGTAAGCAATTTTATAAAATGTGTTTTCGATGAGGATATAAATATAGTTCTTATAAAGACAAGAGCCATAATCCAATAATGGCCGCATTATAAATAAAGTTTTCGTATCATTTTACAGGCACACTTGGCGACGTGTAAAATATTGTTATCGATAATAAATGTACAATAACTCTCCGCGACGACTTTATACGGATCGCATCACGTATTAAGAAATCTGAGAAGACCGTGTAAAGCAATCCCGACGGAAATAAAACAAAACGCCCATGAATAAATTATAGCAATGTAAAATATGATAAATGATGTAAGGGTTGTAATGAAACAGAGTATGGCGCACAATTAACAACATAAAATAAAACTTTAACATGACCTCTAAGCGATGGAGATAAAGTTCAAAATTTTGATTTCGAAATCGTCGCAAGTGACTATAAAGTCGTTTGTATGAACGCCTCACATCGAGCCCAGCAGGAGGCTCCGGCTAGTAAAGTAGTATGGTACGGGCTAACGTAATAATCCAACCGACTCTAGGCCAAGTTAACAAGATACTAGTAACGAAGATCTGGAGCGTAATAGCGACGTAAGCATGACTCAATATGGAGAACAGGTTAAATATTAAATTGGATCGATACGTGAGTGTCCGCTCACGACTCCGATGATTACGTTGTTGAGATTGATAATTAAAGTTTCGACGTTTGAGACTAAAGGTCAAAGGATTAACGCCGCATTAAACGAATATATTGTTGAGGCATAATTAAGACTTTATTGGTAACTTCACGGCTGTCCACGACTTAATTTAAGCTGCCATCGATGTTCAATATGAGACTGATTTTACAGACGATTTTATGGCTCGTACGAAATCAAAAGTAATTTTACACTTATGTACATTTATTTCGAAATAATAGACTAGTATTTGTATAATTGAACAATTTTAATGCTGAATTGGAATTTTAATGACTTTTTGAAATATGTTATAGTTCTACGATATGATTATTACGAAGGCGTGGGTATGATTTATCTTTCTTTTTCTTAAATCTGGGCGTATCAGTTATATCGGTCACCTCAAAATATTTTATGTACACGAATATAAATGAAAGTATCAAGCTGTGATGAAGGTATTATTTACTTCTTGAATTTATATTATAATGATGTCAAGTTACCTAATAGGAACCCAAATAAAAAGATTTTACCACACTCCATTATAACGTACTTTGTTAAATATTTTACTGTCGCTATTGCAAGTGATAATATTATAAAAATACACACGTCATTTTATTCTAGTTATTCTAGTAATCTAGTATCTACTCGTATCTGCCATTAACATAGTAAATATATTACAGTATTATACAAATTCGTTTTCGTGAAGTTACACGAAGCACTTACACAAGAACCTCGTACAACATGAAATTAAGTTAATTTGCACTCCAGATCTCCAAGTCAAACTAAAATTACGAACTTAAACTACGTAGATCTGATTTCGATTAATCTTACATCTACACTTCATATGCATCTAAGTTGGAAACTAGTTTTGGCGGGTATTAACGTGGAGAACTCGGCAACGTTTTGCATAAAATAAATTATGTTTTAAGTGATGCAAGCCTGATATTAAAATGAGATCAATAAATAGGGATAGTAACTACAATGTGTGGTCTGCTGGTTAAAGTTATTATTTCTATTTTTACTGGTACAAAGAGCGTTTATTTCATGTAAAACATTTTCTATGATGAACCTGCTTAGCTCGCTGATCAAAATAAATTATAAATATTAAAATCGAGATGTTCAGTATTCAAACCTAAAATGAATTGACAAAATTAGTTTTTTGTTCTTTTGCATCGTCCTTTCGGAGGTAGATGATCCGAGAATAATAACAAAACGAGTTTGTGGTCAAATAAAAAATGTCAGCCCACATATACATCACGGGACAAACTTTAAATCACCGCGCGAGATACGTCCTGACATTAATGATAATGACGATGTATTACCGATTCTGGTTACCGTATAATCATTAAGGTAATCCTTATCCAGCCGGGCCCGATCTAATTTATTGACACTAAATATTTATATATCTATTCTGATGAGACATCTGAAATTGTTTTATTACATGCTTTAAACGTTTTGAAATATGTATAGCGACGACTTTATTATTTACTTCGAGCACTGGCTTGTGTACTAGAAGAAATAATTCCAGTTCGATTGAATTCAAGTACTCTGACAACATCCGATGTGAGCCCTAACAGCCACTAGGTGAAGAAAAACTTGACAGTAATACGCGGAAATGTCTAATGATATGAATGAGATTCCATAGCTCATTCAATAGAAAAAGAATTGGCGTCGTCTGTACGCTATACTTCAGGTATTGGAGGCACGTTGATATGATAGGAAGGGGTTATCAAACTGGTGGCCAGGTGACAAAAACTGTTATGAATGCAAGGAACAGATCCTTGTTTTTGCTTAAAACCAGTTCTCAATGCAGGCTCAATACTTGAGAATACTGCAAGATGGATGCGCTGATGAGAAATCTTACGAGCTTTGTTTCGAAGCCATTAAAAATGCGTCTACTGTTGAGTGGTACGACTTACAAGTGAGGATATTATAACTTCAATATTCGCAGACTTATTCTTTCGTCCTCATAATAACGTAAAATATGCAAAAGCTTATTTGTATTTTTTTTATTTAACTCTTTATTGTACACAAGAAACACAATATAAAGATACAATTAACACAGAAAGACGACACAAAGGGATTGTAATTAGATTTGTAAAATTCATTTTCAAAATATTTACGTGAGCTCTTTTCCCCTCTTTTCTGTTCTTTAATCTTTGACAAATAAATCGTAGCTCATGAGTAAAGTTACCGACAGCCAGAAAACAGAAAGGTACGAAGAAGGTCCATACCAGAGCATGTGCGGGTTTTGTAGCTTTGAAATGACGATCAAACTGATCAAACGCTTGCTCCATGGCCTCAGATCACGCATAAAGCAAAATATTGTCGGCTCCGGCTGTATTTCTGACACTTTCGTAAGCGCTATGAAAACGGCGCTCGTCGAAATAAGAAGCCCGCGAATTTCTTGCACCAGGGCGTAATTACATTTTCATAATGTATGAATTTTTATAAGTATCCTTTTGCGTATTTCTTTCATGTACGTTTTGATGTTTATTTTTTTATTTTTTTTATGGTTATTAGTGTGCTTAATTTAATATATTACATTTGAAACCATTTTTAGTTTTCCGTAGCCAAAGGGTAAAAACGGGACCCTATTGACTGAGACTGAGAACTGAGACTTCGATGTCTTTCCGTCTGTCTGTCTGTCTGTCTCCAGGTTGTATCTCAAGAACCGCTATAGCTAGGCTTTTGAAATTTTTACAGATTGTGTATTTCTGTTGCAGCTATAGCAACAATCACTAAAAACAAAATGAAATAATTTTTAAAGGGGGCTCCCATACAACAAACTTATGTTTTGGCCTTTTTTCGTGCCGCCGACTGCCGTCGACTGCCGCCGACACGTGCCGTCGTCTGCCGTCGACTGCCGCCGACGCGTGCCGCCGACACGTGCCGTTCGTCTGTAAGCGCTCTAACGGTACTGAAACCCTTCGTAAGCGAGTTCGACTCGCACTTGGCCCATTTTTATAATTTTCGTAGTTAGTGGTATTCACCTCGGCAGTATAATAATTTATCCCGTACCTAGAAATCTTTTTAAGTCAGTCCTTCTCGCAACTTTTAGTAGGAATGACCCACATTTAGGTTAAGCTGTCATCTAGTCTTGCACTGAGAATCTACTTTGCACAATAGCATTTTTTAGGATTTTAGATTTTTATTACATCATACTTTACTATTAAAATAAAAATACAGTTCGACAAGGCTTAAAATGAATATGTCAATGGTGTCAATGGGCGCTGCTGGTAAAGGAGAACTGTCAAAAATGACGTTTTTGTATGAAAGAAGCGTTAGTTCCTTTTCTCACCACGTTCATAAACAGCCTTGTCAAACTGTACGTGTAATTTTCATCTCATTGTATATTTGACTTAAACAAATTATAAAAATGTCCTTATCATTTTTAACAAGTAACAACAGACGTGTGGTTTAAACAATCAAAGAATTCTATTTATTTAAAAAAATACATTTTTATATTTAAATATTTTAATATTAGGTAGTAAATCTAATTCTGCGATAAACAAAAGACACAAGCGCTCGAGCCAGCGTGCAAATTACAAGGCGTCCTGCAGGGCAATCGCGCTAAATTTTTTCAACTGAACCGCAAATGAAACTCGGACGTTGATCGACTTTTGGAACGATTCGGTATCGCGCTAACGTTTTGACAGCTAGTTGAGACGTTACTGCGGGCCGATTCTGTATCGTACATTTGTGAGTTAATCACTGAGTTAGTAACGAAACGGAGGAGTGAGCAACCGAAAGTCTCACTTTTGTATGCAAGTGAATACAAAAAGTGGCACTTTCCGTTACTCACTCCTCGGTTTCGTTACTAACTCAGTTATTAACTCACAAATGTACGTTACAGAATCGGCCCGCTGAACCTCAGCCCGAGCGCAAACGTTCTCAAAACAAAAAGTTGATGCAATGCAACTTCTATTCGCACGTTTCTGAAACGTTTCTTATTTTGGTGTGTTAAATTGACGAAAATCGTTGGAAAAATATAACATAAGCTATAATCAAATTATAATATAAGCTTATGTTTTATTTAAAAGCTGTAAAATAACACTACGGACTATTTTAGTTTGTTATAAAGTGAATTGAATTTTGACATTACTAATTACTTCTTTTCGTGAATGTTTTCTACTTTTGTCACAAGTCACAACTACAAGTCAGAGGGGAAATTTGGTATCGTGACTCTTTGAGTCCTGGAAAATGACATAGGATTCTTGTTATAAAAAAAATGTACGGTTCACTAGATGAGTTGCGAGCGTCATCTAGTGGTGAAATGGTTACAACACTAAAATACTTAGTTTTTAGGGTTCCGTACCCAAAGGGTAAAAACGGGACTCTATTACTAAGACTTCGTTGTCTGTCCATTTGTCCGTCTGTCTGTCTGTCTGTCTGTCTGTCTGTCTGTCTGTCTCCAGGCTGTAACTCAAGAACGGTAATAGCTAGAGAGTTGAAATTTTCACAGATTATGTACACTAGCTATATGACCGAGCTTTGCTCGGTATTCAAAAAATTATAAAAAAACACATAAAATGACATTTTATGAAAATGATTCCTAGCTAGATCGATTTATCGCCCCCGAAACCCCTTATATACTACATTTCATGAAAATCGTTGGAGCCGATTCCGAGATTCCAATTATATATATACTCGTACAAGAATTGCTCGTTTAAAGATATAAGATAAGATAAGATATATCTGTTGCCGCTATAATAACAAGTACTAAAAACACAATAAAATAAATATTTAATGCTTCGATCGCGGATTCTTGAAAATGCTATTGTATTATATTGTTGTCGCAATCACCGGTGCTCGTATGGGGCTTGAAGGATTGATATTTAATAATAATATTAAACTAAAATAAAAAATTAAGGGGGACTCCATACAAAAACACAATTATTTTTATCCTAATTTTGCTCTATAATGGTACGGAACCCTTCGTGCGCGAGTCCGACTCGCACTTGGCCGATTTTTATTGATATTTAAAATATTTTTTTAGACATAACTTATTATCTAAATCAAAATTTAATGTTTGCTATTTTAGCATTTATTGTTTTATCTAACTTGTAGCGTGAGGGCACTTTGTGATACTACTTTACAAAGTAAATTCAGTAACTTTCTTAGTGTACCCAAGACGGTGGGCTACATAGTAATTTGTTTAAGTACCGTGTGTAACTGCCATGTGTAATCATCAGCTTTTAATTATACACTAACCATTATCACCCCTTCAGGGCTGCAAATTGCCGAAATTTGGACCAAGCTGGCAAGTAGTTTTGAGAGGGTCTTCCATATATGCATACTAGATGACGCCCGCAACTCCGTTGCGCCAAAACTCGTTTATCGCTCTTGAACTGTACATTTTTACGGGACAAAAAGTAGCCTTAGATGTCCTTTCCCGGGACTCAAAGTATCTTCATGCCAAATTTCAGCAAAATCTGTTAAGCGGTTTGGGCGTGAAGAGGTAACAGACCTGACAGACAGACACATTTTCGCATTTATAATATTAGTATGGATATGGATATGGATGTGTTGATGTATGCTAGATACAAGAATTGATGAAGGTCCAAACATCCCTTTCTACTTCACTGGTTGGTTTCAGGTTCATCCTCAATATTTTTCGCTGTACCACTTTCAGATCATTATTAATTTATGATCATTAATTCGTAGAGTAGTTGCTTAGTGCACTATTTTATTTCCCATCACAGTTCATATTATATTTATTATGGGAACAAATATAATGACCACCAAAAATGCACTGATACCCTAAACTTGTTTACCAAAAAAATATACTTAACACCAAAAAAATAAAGTCTAAAATTGCAATGCTACCAGCTATTTTAGTCATGACAACACTTCAAATTTTAATCGAACACCAAATATAGTAAATGATCACCAAATATAGTAAATGACCACCAAATATAGTAAATGATCACCAAATAAAGTAAATGATCACCAAATATAGTAAATGACCACCAAATATAGTAAATGATCACCAAATAAAGTAAATGATCACCAAATATAGTAAATGACCACCAAATATAGTAAATTATCACCAAATATAGTAAATGATCACCAAATATACTTAAACGATCACCAAATCCTTGTGAGCAAATCAATGCGATATTTGTCTCCAAATAAATAAAAAATGTAAGCATAATATTATTAACAAAATAATTGGCCAAGTGTGAGTCGGACATGGAGGGTTCCGTACCGTTATAGAGCAAAATTATTAGACCTAAAATTGTGTTTTTGTATAGGAGGCCCCTTTATTTTTTTTATATTATTATTAATTATTAAAGTAAACATATAATCAAAGCCTTTTCGAAAATATCAACGTGCCTACCGGTTGCCATTATTGATATCGAGCAAAAAAGGCCAAAAAAATCACGTTTGTTGTATGGGAGCCCCCCTTAAATAATAATTTTATTTTGTTTTTAGTACTTCGGACATATTATAGAGTCCAGTTTTTAGGGTTCCGTACCCAAAGGGTACAAACAGGACTCTTTTACTAAGACTTCGATGTCTGTCTGTCCGTCTATCTGTCTTCTTCTCTTTAATAGGATTGCTAAATAAAAAATTTTAAAAATTAACAACAAACAAAAAAAAAACAAGTTTAAGATTTGGTTATAATTTTACATTAAAATGCTAACGTATAATATTGGTGATCATTTACTAATTTTGGTGATCGTTTACTACTTTTGGTTTAACAATGATTTATTTGGAGTCATTTTGCATTAATAGAATAGCGAGATAATAAATCTTTGGTGATCATTGTACATTAAAATGCTAGTATAATGTTGGTGATCATTTACTAATTTTGGTGATCATTTTACATTAAAATTCTAGTATTATGTTGATGATAATTTACTAATTTTGGTGATCATTTACTATTTTTGGTTTTAAGATGTTAAATCTTTGGTTATCATTTTACATTAAAATGGTGATCTGTATTTTGGTGATCGTTTACTATTTTTGTCTGTGAAATGTTACTATTTCTGGTGATCAGTTAATTATTATAAGCCATTTATTATTAACTAGATGTCCCGGTGAACTTCGTATCACTTTTAAACCTTCCCTGGACTTCCACGATTATTTTAAGACTAAAATTAGCCAAATCGGTCCAGCCGTTATCGAGTTTTAGCGCGACTAACACATTTGAAAATCCATTTTTATATATATAAGATTAATATCATTTTACCTAGGTACTTACTACCTACTAGCACTCCCGGTAAACTTCGTGTCACTAATTATAAACCTTCCCTGGACTTTCACAATCATTTTAAGATTAAAATTAGCCAAATCGATCCAGTCGTTATCGAGTTATAGCGTTACTAAAACAATTTAAAATTAATTTTTATAAACATACTAGCTGTCCCGGTGAACTTCGTGTCACTTTAAAACCTTCTCTGGACTTCTACGAATATTTTAAGACTAAAATAAGCCCAATCCGTTCAGCCGTTTTCGAGTTTTAGCGCGACTAACACATTTGAAAATCCATTTTTATATATATAGATTATAATGATATCACTTTACCTACTATAATAAATTTCTCATAATTTCGCTCCCAATTATCGCTACTGTCTATCGTAGATTTCCGTTGTCAACACAAATTATAAAACATCAGACGTCCACACTTGTTTCCAATTATAATGTACGCTGAGAACAATCCTCCGGTATCCGTCTGTGTTGTAATTAATAACTCCTGAACTTTCAACACATGTGCGCCTCGTATGTCTGATTTATGGTGAAATGATTGTGCGGACAGGTTTTTGAGTTTTTTTGTGCTAAATTACCTGGAAATGTCTTGTGTTGATTTTAAATGTTTTTTTGTTTCGTTTTGACATAATATTTTTTTGTATCACAAAAGTACAAACTACTTAGGTAGTAGGTACCTAAAAAAACTTTGAAATGTATATTTTTATTGATAATATTTTTCGCCGATCTTTCTGACGCTTTGCAACTCTTTACTAAACCACTATTATCATCTTCATAATATTATCATCACGCCACCTGCATTCCTTAACCCTTTGTTTTGCCGACCTCGATAACACTTTAAAAAAAAAGCAAAGACCGAAAACTAAAAAGCTAAAAGATCCTGGGACAAGCTGTAACTTAATAATGACCGCGCCTTAGGTGGTGTTATCGAACAAACAAACGACAATTAAGGGTGGCGACACATTTCCGACGTTATCAGTGCATTCGACGGACACGCTCCCGTAGATATCGAAGTGGTCAATATTTGGAAAGCTACAGTCATTTCTTAATCAAACAAATGGACATTTTAGTACAATACGAAATAGACTTTAATAAAATGGAATAGAACTGAAAATTGAATGGACGAGTCATATCTTTGGTCTATTTGACTAATTAGAAGGTACGCAGTGTCCCAATATTGTGATAACTTTTACGTATTGTCTAAAATATGTTGGGAAGAATAATCACGGTTGAATTACTTGACTGCTTAATCTGAGTGCAAAAAACATGCAAATTAGGTATTTATATTATATGCGTATCAGGTTTCTAAATTCGAGAAGATACGCAAATGAAAAATTGCTTGCAAAACGTTATTTTGAATTTCTCGTTTACTTATTTAAAGCAGTTTAACTTTATAATCTTAACCAAATAATACATAAGTAACAAACAAAACAAAATTTGTAAATAAAACAATTAAAGGAAACTTAAAAACGCTAAATCTGCTCTCCATTTAGGAATAATGAGTGAGCTTGAGCTCTGGAAATTAAAAGTTCCTAAAAAATTAGGTCAGGCTCAAACAGGCATTCAACTGGACGAATTTGCAGCAAAAAAAGAACATTCAAACCAACTTGTAATGATACAAACATTTTAAGTTCCCAAACTAGTACCATAAATACTCGCGTTTAACAAGAACAAACTTAATTTCGTACTCCCAAGTTGGATAATAAATCCTAAAACGAAATTGTATTCACAAATGCCCCTGTAAATAAAGATTAAACCATTTAATCAGTCTGCCCTGTTCCTGTTACTCGCGCAAAAACTTTTGACGTGACTTATATCTCCGCAAGTTTGGACTGAGTAACTCGCAAGTACAACACCTAAACACGAATAAATTAAAAATATATGTCGGGGACCAACTTTTAAGCACTTTCTGGATGTTTTCGCGTCGCTCGGATTACGCGGCGTAATTTTTAATGAGTTAATTAATTAAAACTTCTTTTGATTTATTTTTGACGTGGAGTTATGGCGTTTTAATTTCACTGTTCAATTATTTTATAATTTATTTCCTTTAGTCCTTTTGCGTCATTCATAGATATATATATATATATATATATATATATATATATATATATATATATATATATATATATATATATATATATATATATATATATATATATATATATATATATATATATATATATATATATATATATAAGACAGAAATGGTAAAGTTGTTTTGTTTCTACCACATTAATTTAAATATAATATTTACTACCTTTAGTAGCTTTAGTGTCGTAATGTATCCTTGTATCTAAGACGGACCTAAATGGACTCAAATGGTATTTTGTACCCATTTCAATCTGTTTCAGGTCTTTTAATGTTATGGCGTGTTTTCAATATTAAAATACTATGTCTTACTTATTTTCCAACATCGAATTGAAAAATAATGTTTTAAATTTACAAATTTTAAGAAACAAGTTTTGTCGACCTCTGTGGCTCAGTGGTGAGCGCGTTGGTAGCTCAAGCCGGGGGTCGCGGGTTCGAATCCCGCCGACGGAACAGAAAGTTTTCAATGTTCCCGGGTCTGGATGTGTAGGTATTAAATATGTATATGATTTAATAAAAATCTTAAATATATGTATAGTATAAAAGTATTACATATATTTCCGTTGTCTGGTACCTGTAACACAAGTCCTTTTGGTACTTAAGGTAGTAAGCACGGGGCCAGACTGACGTGGTGTGAAGCGTCCATAGATATTATATAAATCTTTCTTCAAGCCTTTTTATTACATAAAAATTGTTTTGTATTAATTGTTTTTAGGTTGTTAATTAGTAATTACTATGAGCTTTTGCTCGCCGCATTGCCGACTTGAAAGTATTTTTTTCCTAATAATTATATTACTACTTTAAAACAGTCTTCAGGAGCTAATCCAGCGATACGTGAAAAATGCACGAAAATTCGATTAGCAGTAATAAAGAGACCCACGAAGCGGAATTTTTAATTATAAGTGAGAAAGTTTAAAAGCTTTAACTTACTAACTTACCTATTTACGCAGGATGGTCATGCACCTGTAAAAATAAAGAATGTCATCAGTGTCACAACTCCATTACAAGTGTACCAAGAATCATGTTGTTATTTAGACTTTCTTGTTGCTTATCTAAAAAAAACATTAAAATTGACAGTGCATTAGTATCATGGGAGGATTATTACGTTTTAAATGCACGTAGGTGTAGGATCAAAGAAACTCCACATTACGACTTACTATTTTTAGATAAGAGCGTGTTGTGGGACGCCTGTACTCTAAGTTATAGATAACAAATTTATTTACTGCCCAAACGTTTGATAATCCATGTCTTAATTAACCAAACGCGAGGAAATTTTGAAACGTATTTGAATACACCTTTCATCAAACAAGAATTATAAGCTTTGTTATTGTTAGTAGTAATAAAATATATCATATAAAATAATATTAAATGAAAAGTGTTTTTCACTTTACAAGATTTGTGAATGATGAATGATGAATGATGGTTATGTAGACATGGATGTTATTTCTTTTACTTTAACAAAATTACCTTATAACTTGTAGAAGTAGAAAATGGAAATAATAAGGCTTAAATTCAGACCAATTTCTATAATTTTATGGATAGCAATCTAAATTTTGGATCTTTAAATATTCTACTTCTTTATATCCGCGGTGCCTTTAAGAAGGTTTTATGACTCTCAGTTATCTTGGAGATAAAAATGTCAACACAAAAACTGTTAATTTAGCACTAAAGATTACACTATGAAATTAAAGTTTTTAAGAATATACAAAAAAAAATCGGCCAAGTACGAGTTGTACTCGCGTACGAAGGGTTCCGTACCACTACAGAGCAAAAATAGACAAAAAATTTTATTTTTTGTATGGGAGCCCCCCTTAATTAATTAATTTATTTAAATTTTATTACTAATTATTAAAGAACAAATACAATTAAGTATTTTGTGAACATTTCAATTGCCTACGTGTTGCCGTTACTGATTAAGAGCAAAAAATAGCAAAAAAATCACGTTTGTTGTATGGGAGCCCCCTTGAATATTTAATTTATTTTGTTTTTAGTATTTGTTGCTATAGGGGCAACAGATATACACAATCTGTGAAAATTTCAGAAGTCTAGCTATAGCGGTTCTTGAGTTACAGCCTGGTGACAGACAGACGGACAGACGGACAGACGGACAGACATCGAAGTCTTAGTAATAGGGTCCCGTTTTTACCCTTTTGGTACGGAACCCTAAAAAAGGTGGATCTGGAATAATATTATAATTTGTCTAAACACTATTATTATTATTGTAAGGACTACAGTAGGTATATCTTATGTGAACCAAGGTAGATGAAAGAGGCTAAGACTAATGTTGCCTCAAGTACAAACTATAAAATAAAGTGTTCGAGGTAGATCTAAAGTAATTTAAAAGTGGAATCAATCAAAGACGATAATTCCGTGTCCAATAAACATGGCCGTAGAAACGTCACTAAAGTGGAGTTTACGAGCTGCCACCTTATTTATTACGGTGTCGATGGAAAACAAAGCAGAAAAGTCGTCCCCCACCCTCTAAGGGGACCTAAGGGCTATGGAATTTATTTAGAAATTTCCATTACTCGTAGGGAGTAGTGGCAATTTCTATTTGGATTCTTGACCAGGATATGGTTCTGATTTTTTGAAGTACAGGGACTGTAAGTAAAATTAAAATGTTTAAGATTCTAAGAATAAATTCTATCATTTGTGTTCAGGAGTCTTGAATATAGTTTTCACTATATATACCCGAGGAAATTAATTCCTAGACAGTTGACCTACGTCGTTTGGTTGGCTTATGTCCATGGGCGCCGGCAGAAATAATTCCCAAGGGGTAGCAGATTTTAGTTTTCTTTCTTTTCTTTTTACTTTTTACGAACAACATCTTACGAACTATTTACGTCAACAGAATACTTTTAGTGCCTCCGTGGTCTAGTGGTATAGAGCGCGGCTCTTGACCTGGAGGTCGTGGGTTCGATTCCCGCGTTGGAAACATGTTATTTCCAAGTTTGGTTAGGACAATGCAGGCTGATCACCTGATTGTCTGACAAGTAAGATGATTCATGCGTCGGATGGGCATGTAAAAAGTCGGTCCTGCGCCTGATCTCTCGCCAGTCGTGTCGGTCATCCGTCCCACTGGGTTATGAGTAAAGGAATAGAGAGTGCTGTTGTGTACTGCGCACACACTTGGGCACTATAGAATTACTCCTGCGTAGCTGGCTTGGTTTCAATGAAACCGGCCACCGTCACCGAAATCGGTGTGGGAGCTTTTATTATTAGTGCCGAAACATTACGAACTATCTTTGTACGGCATGGTATTTTGGGTTACAAAATGCTTTTAATTTCAACCATTCCTGTTGATCCCGAGATTCCCAAGGAGTGCAAGTGCACCCCCTGGCGCCCCCCTGCCGGCGCCCATGCTTATGTCAAATCAATTTTTGACTTAACGCGACTAAATTACAGCTTAGGTCCGCCGTCTGCCTAGGAATCAACTTCTCTGATGGTACATTTTGTAATAAATAAAGATCTAATATTATGTTACTCCTCGTTTTCTGCTTCTCATTTGAGAATATCACTGATATCTGAAAGAAGCTTATTTTAGCTGTGATATTGTAGTCATTCTTAACTGTTACAAGTGTTATTATTTTCATTTGAATAGCGCTTTAAAACAAGGTGTCACGTTTCATTTCGTAAGATTTCGCTAAACAGTTTCAAGCCTTATTTACTAAACTGACTATCTTAACTCCAACCTACCTTTCCATCTTATTTTATTATATTTTATTATGATTATAAAATGCGCACAATTTTAGTAGGTGGTCAGGTAGAGCTAAATTCTCTTACATAACTTTAATGACGGTGTAAAAATAAATATTTAGAAAATATTATAAATCTCACACCGCTTAGCGTCTTAGATGACGTTCTAATCAAAATAAATCAAACAGATTTAACATGTAATAAAATAACCATAAAATACGTTAAATAACTGTTTCATTTTTGAGATATAATTTAAAAAATGTTTGCATGGGCACGCCAGTTTTATAGTACTAGTTGAATGTGATATATGGGATCTATAACAGGTTTTATGACACTCACGTAATCTGTGATAACGACCATAGTAAAATACTCTTTTGAACATAAAATGGATTCTTTTGATCTTTCATTAAATTAATAAATAATTAAAAGCCCACAGTAAATTAAAGGTGGAACGGTAAAGCTGAATTACTTACAGAGCGGGCCGATTCTGTATCGTGCATTTGTGAGTTAATAACTGAGTTAGTAACGAAACCGAGGAGTGAGTAACGGAAAGTGCCACTTTTTGTATTCACTTGCATACAAAAGTGAGACTTTCGGTTGCTCACTCCTCCGTTTCGTTACTAACTCAGTGATTAACTCACAAATGTACGATACAGAATCGGCTTAACCGATTTTGCTGAAATTTGGTATGAAGGTACTTAATCTCGGGAAAAAGAATAACTCTTATCCCGGTAAAATGTAAGCTCCCCACGCGATAAATGAATTATTTATTTAATTTAAATGAGTTGTGTACATCATCTTACGATTAATGTATTACTTATGTATTAATTTATTAGTCACTAGATGACGCCCGCAACTCCGTTGCGCCAAAATTCAGACATACAGACAGACAGACGGACAGACAGACAGACAGACACACTTTCGCATTTATAATATTAGTATGGAAGTATGGAAGTATGGATTCGTTATAATATTTGTTGACTAGTCTCTAGCTTCTAGACTAGAGACTATCACCAAAGATACGTGAGAGTCAACTTTGCCGCTTATGTTGAGATTTTTTCATAGTCAACCAAACTTACGCAACATAAAAGAGGAAACAGAATTTTAAAAGCAAACATAGTTGCCTCAAAAACGGTTCACGAACTGAGATAAAAACATCAAAACGACATCTCGATCACGATTCCATATCGGATTTCTAGGCTGTCACCCCTGACAGCCTAGAAATCGTTAAGGCAAGGTCATAGCTCCTTACAAGATTAATGGAGCTATCGTATGAATCGAAACGTTAAAATTCAATAAAGCTATTCTAAGAAGTAAGACAGATTTTACAATTGCATGTGTAATAAAAAATTACAATAAAACTAAACACAAAAGCCTAAAGAGGCACAAAAAGAGGAGAACATAGCAATTTAAAGAAGTGATAACGGATAATATACGGATAATATGCATAAAGAAGAGGTCTATAAGACTAAACATAATAATATGACCCAAATCATCCTGTCGGCGTAATTCCAGGGATAACGAACCATGTGGCAGGCCACGCAATTTTCAGGCGATCTGCAGCGTGCGTGTCCATCAACGTTGACAGTTCGGAGCCCGTCAAAAAGCCTAATGAGGAAAATAATATCAGAACAATTTATTACGAGCCAAAATGTATTACAAATTCAAGTACAAACAGTACTCACCTAGGATGTTTTGGCCTTAATTGTTGCGTTATTTGACGGGTTTCAAATTACATCACTAAAACAAGCTTTCATAAATATTAAGTACATTAAATAATTTGTACTTCTGCAAATTGCATTATGATTTATAATAAATGGCTTTTGCTTTTTTTAGAGTTTTATGATGACATAGGACATGATGCTAATCACCAACGAAAATTATTACCCAGTTACCATCATACACTTCATCGAATACTTCAATTAAGAGAACTAATATTACTGCGTAGGTTCCTAACGATTCTTTGATCATAGGTAAAGAGAATATAACTTTGAGCTATAAAATTTATATAATTTTATCGATACTAGAAAACTATTTTAAGTGTTCCCCATTTCCTTCGCCATTCCTCAATAAGTAATATCGAACAGTGACAAAATAGATATCGTTACTTTATTTTCTTCGGTTTTTTGATAATGGAATTTTATAAAAGAAGATTGTCTTTATTGTGCCGTTCATTTCGTCGAGCTATTTTTATAACATTTTAATGACGTTACTGAAAAATCAATTGCTAAATTAGAATTTCGTAAAGTTCTTTTTATAACTTTGAGAATTGGGGGAAGAAAAAACTGTAAATAAGTTAATAATATTAACAGTCTGCTGGTCCACAATCTGAGCAAATTTCTTCGAGATGCGTTAATTGAGACACAAGACAAAAAGAGACATAGCACACATAATTCCGTTTCCTTAGACAGAAATCGCGGCTTCCAGGCTCGATCGAGAATTCTTCCGAGATCGGAACACACAAGTATCCCGTCGCAACACGTTTAAATACCAAAATAGAGACAGAATTACGAGGGAAGCATTTTGATTGCGTCGCGAAATTTCGAAAAACCCATTAGAAAAATTGGCCTTTCGAGTTTTCGATGGAATTCAGTTTCGAGTTAGAGCAACAAGAATGCTGAGGCGCAACAAAATGAAGAAATTAAGTTGGAATCGGTGTAACAGCGGGGAGATTACTTAATCGCCGCTCGTCAGGAACCGGTTTGGGAGGTCAGACGCTTTGTAATGATAGACGCGATTGTTTTCATCTTACTTTGCATTAAAAGAATACTTTGTACTTACAAAAGTGTTGATAAAGCTCTTAAATCTGAGGACAAAACCTTTACTTACTACATTTTTTGACTAGAAAATAAGATATTTAAAAATAAATACAAAAATACTTCTTAAACGTCGGTAGACGATCACAGTTTAGAAATACCCAGTTAAACATAATATCTAAGAATATAAATAAAATAGCAATATGTTTTACGCTGTTTCTTAATTGATTGTTTTATGTTTAAAGTAGACACAAAATAATAATGGACAAATAAAGTAAACATCAAAGTAATAAAATCCGTAGACGTATAAAATACAATACCATTATTGCCAGATAATTTCATCACACCCAAAGCGAATTGCAAAACAACGGTAAAACCGAAGCAAATCTAACACATAAATCTATCCAACGTTAATTGCAGTTACATGATCCAGTATTTGATATAGTAACACTAAAGTACAAGGGTGGTACGAGGCATGCAAACGCGATTGAGAAATTTATTTTACGTCTAAATAATGCTGCGGTCTGAGCTAGCGGTGTTTCTGAGGGATATTAGGCCGCGCCACCCAGAGACTCGAGTTCACAAACGTGTTTTGTCGGATGGCCCAATACACGAGAGGAATTTTTATGTCCTTTTAAAACTAGAATTAGAACTTTTAGAACTCCTAAGCGCAGGACTTGTAGGGCTTATTGGAAAGGTCTCGGTAATCCTATTGCCGCCAGTACAAGTTATGTTTTATTGTTAGTTCTTATACAAAATATAGTCAAAATATGGTACAAAAGTAGAGTGTTAAATTTTTTTTTGAGGGTACTCACGTGTTTTATTAAATTGTTTATGTTGCTTTTTGTTTGAGACTTATAAATCTTTTAATGTCACTTTATTTTATCTCCTCATTCATGTAATTGTATATGTCTTCCCGAAATGAAACAATAATTATTATGTTGCCGTTTAAAAAATCTCAGTATGATGTCACTTTTGAGTGTATGGTATAGTTATTAAGTCCAAAAAACATATTTTATAATTTAAAGATTCAAAGAAAATTATACAGAAAATTGTACAAGAAACACACTTTTTTCGTAATCTTCGTCCTTGGCTTTCTTGATATAACTCACAAAGTAATCCCCTATGATCTTAATATTAAACGAGAGGAAAATGTATTTGGGAGTCGGGAATCTTCCATATTAAGTCTCATCTAAAATATTTAAATTTGGCTACACAGAGCTTAACCTGGCACGCCCGTGACTTTATGCAAGTTTCCGCTCTCTGATGTGTTCTTATTAGAATTACCTTGGTATTTATTTACTTTGCTGCGATCGAAAATGGCGTATGTCCATCTCTGTGGTCTAACCTCAATGTTTTGTGGCTTTAAATTATAATAATTAACTAGTTGCCCGCAACGTTATTGCGCCAAAGTTTGTTTATCGAGCGGGAACTGTCCATTTTTGAATAAGTATAAAAAAAAACATTTTAAGTTTTTTCAGTAGGTACCTACATATTTTACGCGTATTAGTTAAAATTAAGATTCTATTTTATATTTTTCTATTTTTCTAATTCATAATACTAAATCATCGTTGAAACGTTGCTATTTTAAGTTTCTGAAAGGGCAATCCGATGTTTAAACCGCAGAAAGTTCATTCCACAACTTTTCAACAGTTAGAAAATTTTCGAATTTTACCCTTGGGTTTTTTGACCGTAATAAATTTCACCCTCCACGCGATAATGTTGAAAGTATTTTTAAACTAAAATGTGTGTTATAATATTTTTTCGGATTTTCCACATTAAAAGCTATTTTTATATCGGAAACTTACATCAAATTCCAACATTGTTACGGTATCATATTTTTCATAATCAATAGTTAAGTACATAATATTATAATTTGGTGCTGCTCAAGGACTATACAAGAGGATTCTTTTTCATCTTTTGCCATAATAATAAGCAGGAATCATTTCGCTAGTGTCATTGTGGAAAATATACGGTTTCTATGAATTTTCTTTAGGATTTACGATAAATGATAATGAAGGAAGTACCAATGTACAATCTAAATAGTGTACAATGTACATACACGGAGCATATCAGGACTCTGTCAGTAGTCGGTACCCTGAGACCAAACAAACCCTCACCAGAACGAGCGATCAATCAAACGTTATCATAGCTCACACGTCTGATCACCCTAATCCATTACAAGTTTCCACTTAATAAAATCCAGCCGTCGAGCCTTATTTACAAATTGATAAACACGATACGTCGCAGCGGCTACCGTCGCGATAACAGCCCGACATGTTTGACAGTCTTATCTCTTTCTAACGCGGTGACAATAGTGCGTGCGAAAAGGACGCGGATATCGATAGGCTTGTTTTGACATACGATTTGACATGTCGATACGATTAAGGAAATATCGATACGTGGTCACGAATAAAATTATATTCCTAAAAATTATACAGACGAACATATAACCTCCTCCTTTTTGGAAGTCGGTTAAAAATTATAAGTATAAATACTGTTCTCTCACATACCGGATGGTGCAGATGTTGACCGGGCATGGCTGCTTTGGTCATTACCTGCACCATACGGCCAGACGGGAGCCGACCCCCCGGTGCCACCACTGTGATCATGACGATGACACCGCACAGCACACGCTCCTGGAATGCCCAGCCTGGGTAGAACAGCGAGCGGTGCTTGTTGCGACCACCGGATTAGACCTCACACTCCCGGCCATAGTTACAACTATGGTCCGGTCGAGACAAGGCTGGGACGCTGTGGCTACCTTCTGTGAAGATGTTATCTCACAGAAGGAGGCCGCCGAACGGGTCAGAGAGGCGGATGTGGCCGCAGACCCGGTTCGAAGACGGCGCGGAGGGCGCAGGCGTGCCGAACACGAACGCCAGCTCCCGCCGTAGATAGGACTCGGGCGACGGAATGGAGAACCCGCCGCCCATTGCACGAGTCTTTCCGGTTACAGAGCGCCCAGTGCCTTGGGCAGCTCTCCCGGAGTAAGCGGCAGCAGAATGTCGCGCGGAGGAGCTGCGCTGGAAGCAGACGCCGCTGACTGGGCCGCTGCAGTTTTCGTCTCAGACGGGTCCAGCGGCCCAGCACAAAGCGGAGGAGAAGGCACGGACGGGTTTTAGTGGGTACAGCTGCGGCCAACTTACCATCTTCTCGGCCGTAGCGAGTCCCACATACCCCGGTGGTCCTTCCCCAGTGCCGCCGGGCATGCTTAAGTGCATTTCCCGGTATAATAACTGCAATTTTAAAATTAATTTGTTTATTTTTACAGATATACCTACTCAAAACAACTCATGAGTCATTAGTCATTACTCAATATAAGAAATAATAGTAGAACATATTTAGTAGATTCCTATACAAATTACAATTATTGATCTTATTAACAGTAGTAGTATTTATTTTATGTAATGGCAACATTTCAGTTAGTAAACAAGTACCTAATATTTTTTCGTACAAAACACCATGAATTGCATTTTGCTAATCGCCTTCTCGCGAATAAACGATGTAATTAGTAAAATGTAGTAGATTAGACATTTGCGTGTGGCTTCATTAATTATTTATAACATAACGAGTAATTTCAGTAAATTAGACTGGTATTAATTACTTAACTTGCATTGTTATATTCTGTTGATGGGAGTTACGTTGCAAAAAATTATATTATGAAAATATTAAAGTTGTAAGTTGCACCTAATTTCAACTCATTTAAATCCACACATTAGCATAAAACTACCCAATGAAATGTTATTCACAATATATTATATACCTACCTACCTATTTTTTTTAATAAATTTGGAAGTGACCTTACAATCAGAATAATATTATCGATACTTACCTAATTTACAACCCTAGTCAACTTTAAATACTCAATTTGTGTAAAGGCTTATAAATTCAAACGACAGTTTAATCTAATATGCAAACCCATGAACCTGTCTTTAGTGAGAATTTAAAGGCACTAGCGCGATAATTACCTGTAAGTAGTCAAAGACGCAGTACAAGGAAAGGATAAAAACATATCACGGCAATTTAAATCCTACGTCTTTGTAAGTAAGCCCATATTCAAATAAAGCTCAACATAAGATGGCGTATTAATTGCCTTTGTACGAAGATATATATTCGTTTTAAGTAATTAAGTAGCTGGTGCCTAGGTATCTTCATTGAGCCGCGCGAATCTTGAAATACCCGTTCCTCGCAATAATTACAGTTAGTTATTTTAAGGGCCACTCAAATTGGCCATCGACATCGAGAGCGGGTGCATCACTATTTTTTGTTCCATTGTATTGGAAACTAACCTCATTAAATTTGTGATTGCGACTCACTTTTTGTTATTATGTCCGTTTATAAGTGCGCATGACACATTAAATATTAAAATGGTTCCTTAGCTTTTGTAAAAATAGCTTACGGTATAAAAAATGGAGGGGTCGCAGCGCTAGGGTTTTATTTATTAATGACCCTATTATGCTTTAGTCTGAACATAAATAGAGACCAAAATATAATGAAAACAAATAACCTGACTTTGGTTAATCTTTACACACACATATTATACATCACATACGAAGAAAATAAAGGTAAGCTAAATCTAAATTTTACATTTATACTAGCTGACCCGGCAAACATTGTTTTACCATATACATTATTTTTAGTATCAATATAAAAAATAGATAAAAACATATTATCAGGCCTAACGAATGTACGTATGCAAAATATTAAAATCGGTCGAGTCGTTTTGGAGGAGTTCGCGCACAAACACTGTGACTCGAGAATTTTTTATATTAGACTAATAATAAAATATGCAAAAGTGTGTCTGTCTTTTACATCTTCGCGCCCAAACCGCTAAATCAATTTTGCTGAAATTTTATATGGCGAAACTTTGAGTCTCAGAAAAAGTACTTTTGCAATCCCACATCCTATAGTCGGGCGCTGAAACCTAAGATTGAATCGTCTAGACGAGCTTGACGCAGTAATTTTAGGCTTATTTAACTTACGAAGATAAATCTTAGTCTGTCTGCAGAATAAACTGTTTTTAGATGATGCAAATGTCTGCTCATTCAATGTAAAACTAAAGCCTTGTAAAGCACAGGCAAAATATATTTTTTTAAACTTAGTTTTTTTATATAAGTAATTTTTTTCAACCAACAAATTAAAAACCAAATAGTATGCAGACATTAACATATCGATAAAAACAAAATAACAATACAATAGTATGCAGATTTACACTATCGATAAATATTGCATGCTAAGAGCACATCACTACAACCACTGAATACATCCCACGCAAAACCGACGCAGGACGCTGTTAATTAAGCTAAGGAGTACATAAGTTTCATCTTAGGGAAAATGACCGCTGTCACGAATAGTGCAGTACCTCGCACTGTTTATCGACATCATTTAATTACAACCCTATATAAAAGATACGGAATTAATGGGTATATGATAGGGAACTGGGAAGTAAGGGAACTTATCATGTGCGTGATAATGGGTAATTGAACTATTAATCTATGATACAATATAGGTAATTCTAGAGGAGATTTAGCATAATATTATTTTGTTAATGAATCATAGCGGGTTTATATTACATATTCCAATCCAGAGCTGGAATACACTGAATACTGATTTGTATTCCAGTGTATTCCAGTGCCTGTTTACATCATTCCAGTAGCAATCTAGCGCTGAATTGGATCACTTTTGATTGGATAAATGGAAACCGGCCATAGCTCATAAGTTAACAAAACTTCGATGACACACCATAATATGACAATATTTTTGAAGTGAAAATTTCTTTAGCGGCGTTGAGCACTTTTGTGGGATGGGTAAAAACTGTGAAACTCGCGTCAGATTCTCGTGCTGATCGAAAAACCGTAAGACGGTTGGAAAGTAGTGTTGTCACATCGAAATCGATTAATCGAACAATCGATTGTTTTTTTTCAATTGTCGATATTTTTTAATCGATTGTAAGGGTTTCGATTAATTAAGAAAAACGATTTTTTAAAAATCGATTTTCATAAAAAATGGGTTAAAAATTTAATCGATTGTAAGGGTTTCGATTAATTAAAAAAATCGATTTTTTAAAAATCGATTTTCATAAAAAATGGGTTAAAAATTTAATCGATTGTAAGGGTTTCGATTAATTAAAAAAATCGATTTTTTAAAAATCGATTTTCATAAAAAATGGGTTAAAAATTTAATCGATTGTAAGGGTTTCGAATTTCGATTAATTAAAAAAATCGATTATTTAAAAATTGATTTTCATAAAAAATGGGTTAAAAAAAATAATGCACAACGTTAATAATCAAGTTTTCACTTCTGCCGACACTCCCGGAGTGCAACCCGTCTTTTTATTTTTTGTTATACTCTTCGTATGAAACTATGTAGCTACACTAGCACTGAGGATGTAAAGAAAATATCATAATTAAGTGATAATTCATTTTTTCACACTGACTAAAATATATTTATACTAATTATTCTGCATAAGTTTAAGTAAATGATTTTGAATTTGAATTTGCAAAAATAGGTTACGTAATAAACTTTACATTATTCTTCGTTCATTGATGGTATCGAATATTTAAAAGTAAATTACCGATTCAGTATAAAAAGTAACGAAAAATGCAGGTTTTCATATTACCATTGTAAATGGCCGTCCTTAAACAAACCAGAAGCTGAGCGGAAATCGGGGGCAGTGTTGAATTCTGTTAAATACTAAACTTCGGAAGCCATCTGCCTCCTGTTTCAAAGGATATCGATATTTACTACAAAGCTGTAAGTACCACAATAGCATGTGGTGGGACTAAGTATAAATTCATTATTTGTATGGATGTCACAAGCTGATCAAATGATACAGTAATAGCCCCAGAGGAATTTGCTTCCTATTCTTTGACTCTTTTATAAATTCCAATAAAGATACGTTATATTTTGTAGTTTTTGTCTACAAAAATTAAACACCTGTATAATAATATGTTATGTAATATATTTCATACTCTTTTTTTAAGATTTAAGAAATATACTTATCGAATTGCTTTTGTCATTACTCATTTGTAAAAATCAAAAATATGCACAGATCGCACAGTAGAGACTTGTATTGCTCAATGCTAGTTTTAAATTTAATTTTTTTCGGTAAATTTATTGTAACATTAACAAAATTATAAGCTGAATTTAGAGAATATTTTAATTTTTAAAATTTTATTATAATAATAATATTACTTAATAAATCCAAATCGAATAGAAAAAAACTAAAGGCGCGTTTCCGCTCCCAATTTAACCTTGCTGCAACAAAAGAATACAAATAAGAATTTATCCGATTCTAAACATAAAACATAATAGACACAGAATCAAAAGCAACTACCTGGCTTCGGAGATGGATGTGTCAACGAAATACAAAAAATCCACGATCGGCTTTGTCAATTTGTTTTACGTATAGATGACATTATGACAACAATATAATAATGATAGGTATGAGAATACACATTCCCCATATTTGTTGAATAATACTTCATATAAAGCTCTGATAAAAGAATACGATTTTTCAAATGCACCCGTATACACCCATAAGAAATAAAATTTACAGAATCGTAAGCTTAAACGTAATGATTTTTTAAAACAAAATGATAATTTGAGTTAGGTGGGCATATAAAAAGATAAAAACGTGAAGTCAAAAGCATAATATACACGTAAAAAGTTTCACGCCATAATATTCAACAATGCAAAGGTAGCACCTTGTCTAGTTATGGCTGCGCTTAAAATGGCGTAATTTGACAAATTTAATAGCTGAAAGCGTGTATTATATTACGACATTACTTCCCCAGTACTCGCTGAACCATAGTAATTTCAGCGGAAATATATTATAATACTCGTACTTAATCAGAGAACTTTATATTACACATTAAATATATTTTAATTACACCGAAGGGAATAATTTGGCAGATTATGAAGCAAAGAAACTCGCTAACGCTACTTTGGTTTTGCGCAGTTAGGTTTTAATAATGTTTAATGGTAATGCAGGTTAAGCTAACAAGCTCCCGGGCTACGCTAGAGGTTTCAATGACTCTAGCTGTGTCATGCTAAGTACTTTTGTGAGGAATATGAGAAACGTGCATGTAGAATTTTATGTTGACCAACAATATTAGCTCAGCAGATAATTAAGCAGAACGTTTGTTATTATTTGAGCTGAATTGAATGAATTAATATTTTGTTCAATTATTTATCTAGAGATAGGTGGGAGGTAGAGGATAACTGTAAAGGTTTTTTTTGTTGGACCAAAGAATTGGGTGAGAATTTTGAGTAGATGGATGAAAATTGGGTTAGGAATATTCTTACTACACATAATTTTATATGTACACAGTAGGTACATAAAACCATTGAGTATAACTCAAGCAATCAAAATAAGATAGACGCCTGTTGAAAGATACCGCGCCATCTAAAAATACTTACCAATTTGAGGTGCTTAAAACAATATAAAATCGACGTCCACTTAAACTAACAAGACCCTCCTTAACTATGATTTATGAGTTCAGTAATACACTAATTACACTTCAAGTGCCGGTTCGAATCCGCCTTTTAACATCCTAAATAAGACATTATCTATCCACGTATAGGTACTTGTGTTCTAAAGAATTAGTCTATAAGTGTAGTTTTAGGGAAGTCCAAAAAAGGTAAAAACAAATTAAATTAATAATATCAGACTAAGTGCTAATCTTAAGCTTACTTACTTTATTAAGTAAGTTGCCGGTAAACCTTCTGGATCCTCATTTTCGAGTGTACCGACTGAAATCATTGATTATTGTGTCGACATCAATTCCATTAATATTGCGGGTTTTAATCGTGTTGTCGAACTTTAGTAGCATAATTTCATCATCATTACTCTTTTACTCTGATTTAAATACAGGAAATAAAGTTTATATTCAACTAGCTGACGCCCCCAACTCCGTTGCGCCAAAATTCGTTTATCGCGTGATATTTATTAGGTAGCGGAAAAATGTACGGTTACATTTTTCCGCTATAAAAAGTATCCTTAGATGTCCTTTCCCGGGACCCAAAGTACTGCCAGACGAAAATATCAGCAAAATCGGTTCAGTGGTTTGGGCGTGAAGAGATAACAGACAGACAGACAGACACAGTTTCGCAATTATAATATTAGTATGGATTACTATATTGTTTTCAGTTTGCTATTCACCAAACCTGCGATTGTATGTATCCCGCCGTATTCATCATCAAGCGGGCAAAATCTGAGGCAAGCGCATGACCAAACGAAGGTAGCCATTGCCTAAAAATCAATCATTGCAAAACGGATGTTACACGTCACATAGGAGACAATTCCAAATATCCGTAAAGAGTTCGTCCTATTCACGCCAAAGGAACCACGACACGGTTCTTTCTATCCATTGTATATTGTATCTCGGACTTCCGGACTATTGAAACGGTCGCGAAATATTATGTGGTTTTTGTACAATTATCGGACAGCTGTACGCATTGTGTCCAGTCCATTTTTGATATCATGAATACTTTTGAATAAAAATGATGAATTTTGAAAGAAATTTTAGTTGTATTACATTCAGCCGTGTTTCCTCAAATATTTTCATAATTCTATGTAATTAACTATGAATAAATAACCCCTTTGGGGAAAATAACCCTTGAATCTTGATACAGCTTTGGCGTTTTTGACTACTTTAGCTATCCAGATATAAAGAACTCAAGCGTTGCTCAAACTTTTGAGGTTGAATTTGGAGCGAAATATGGCTGAGGTAGTATTAACCACAATTACAATTTCACCTGCCTCTTGTGCTCTTAAAAATGCAATATGCGGTGAAAATGTAGACATTTAACAAAATGTAAAAGCGAATGCTGGTTTCGTTTTGTGAATATTTAAATGTACTCTTATGAGTGGGTACAGCGGTTGTTATGTAATATAATTTTACAAGGAACCTTTTCCTACTTTTATGTTGAGAATTCAATATTAAGTAATTTCCTGTATAGAAATACTAAACAGCTTTACGCTACCATCATTCATTCAATTCATCAATCAAAGCCTTTAGAATTTTTGAAAACCTGAAAAACCTAATGACTAGGTATAATATTTTTTACATTTCTTAGTCATTGTTAATTTATTTCCTTTCCTCGTTATCCTATTCTATGAATCTACTAGATATTCGCTTCGCCCGCGTAAATTAGGAATTTCACGGCAACCGTACTTACATTTTTCCACAAAAAATAGCCTATGTCCCTTCACGTGATCTCTTCTTCATGTGTGCCAAAAAGCATAAAAATTGCTCCAGTAGTTCTTAAGATAATAAGCAATTTCATATAATTTCCCCGTTTCTTCCATATTTTCCTCTGTTTCTTCGCTCCTGTTAGTCTTATATAGCCTTCCTCGATAAATGTGCTGTCTAACACTGAAATAATTTTTCAAATCGGACCAGTAGTTCCTGAGATTGGCGCGTTCAAACAAACAAACTCTTCCGCTTTATAATATTAGTTAAGACTTTAGAATATAGATTAAAAGAATAGGTCCTAGAAGGTCCTAGTCCACATTATTCTGTCAAATGAAATAAATCTATCGATGAAAAGAGAGTCTGCTATGGTTGGATCATGGAGTATAAGAAATTTTAAGCACATGAAGCCTCATTGTTCGCCATTGGCAAAAACAAGAACATTCGGTTCACATAACCGATTCTGAGAATCGCCGGTTTCTTATAGCTTTTGTGCTGTACCGACTATTGTGTGGCCGTCATATAGGGGTAAATCCATTGACACATGTAACCTGAACACGCATTGAAGCGGGGAAAATAATATTTAATATTCATATATTTAAAGCAGATTTCACAAGTGTTTGGGTAAGCTCCTATGTTACTATGTTTTATATTAGTAAAAGAATAGATTGAGCCATATTGAAGCGACATATTATATTATCGTTTGATATTGTGAAGGAAGTTTATTTACATAATATATTATATTATTTTCTACCTTCAACGACTCCATCCAATGTAACTTTTGATAAATCCTTAAAAGGACGTCTATTGCAATTTAATGTAATAAGTAATAACTAATAAGGAAATGTTATAATTAGGGAGGAAGAGAGATATATTAAAAAAAAAAGGTAAAAGTTGTGCCGACTTTGATTTCTCCACAATATTTATGATAAAATGATATCCAAACAATCAATGGAATCCGGGATCTATTTATGGAGTTTGCACAAAAAATACTGTAATTCCATCTGGTGTTTTCGCGAACGCCCCATCTAAATACGATACCCCGAGTGGATAGCCAACAAAGAGCCGTGATTTTGTTTTGACTAAAATCGAGCTGAGAGGAAGATCTGATTTCAGTAAACTTGTTTACGATATTTTATTGGGATCTTATTCAATTTCTATGACAAATGCTACTTCTTGCTTGCTTGCTCTTATTATTATTATATTATAATTTGAATATTATGATGTTGACCAACTAAATGTTTCAGAATATACCACTGTAGATGAAACCCTGGACTATTATATAATATAACCAAGATGACGGTTTAAAAAATATAATATAAGTTAGTAAATAAGCCAATAGAAATAAGATTGTAGCAACCCCATGCAAATATCCTTGGAAGAAGAGAACAAATCTGATATTTATTATAAAAAGGAAAAGTTTGTTTGCATGTGATACCGATGGGCCGATTTTGATGTAATTTTGCTTAGAGACAGAGTTGACTATAGGGAGGAAAAAGGGTACTTTTTTATGGTGGTAATATAAACGGTCACCGCGATATAGGTACTAAATAGTTATTAGCGGGTGGAGCTGAGCTCAACTTGTAATATATAATTCACAAAACCTTTCAAAGAATTTGTAGAAACACTCAACATTATATTCTTAATTCCTCTGTATTTTTCAGATTCTTTAGCAAAACATTCTATTCCTGCACCCATACGGAAGGCATCCCTCAACGCTTTTTGTGCCGAAGTTTAAGAAATGTATAAAAAAAGTGACGAATATTTAATCCGTCTTATAAAAAACGAACCTTTTCATAATCCGATATGCTTCAATCCATTGACGTCCAAATCAAACGAATCAAATTACCGAAATAGAAACATCCTATACAAAGGGATTTATTGTTGCCTACAAACAGGGTGTTGATATTTTGGTGATAAATGATTAAATATCTTATATATTTTGGTGATAAAATTGTTTTCGGTAATGAATAGATTTTGGTGCTGTAATATTAAATTAGTACATATTTTGAAAATTTGCATAAATTCTCACTTGTATAACTTATTAGATAGATTTTTACTAGACTATCCGGCGATTTCGTGAGCTCTAAATATTAAATCACGGGAACCGTACATTTTCTCATAATGAGAGGCAGTCTATATTCTTACTCCTTCCCCATAGTGTGAGTATGATAATATTTTTGACAGCTCCCATACATTTGACATTTTGAAAACGTTGCTGTCTACTGGAACATGCCAGGCCTCGTTTTATAAAAATCAGTCCACTAATTACGTAGCCATGAGGCTGCTGATTTACGCTTTATGTAAGGTGTTCAATAAATGGTTAAATGAATCAATTATTACTACTATAGGATGATGATAAAATTTTAAATGTTATAGAAACACTCTGTATAGACATTCAGTCACATTTTTTCGCGAATAAAAAGTGTTACGGCATAAACCGTCAGGACTCTCCCGCGAAATCTTTTTCTGCTAAATTGCATTTTATAACATTTAAGGCGATTTTCCATTTAAGTAACTTTTTAAAATAGTTCACGGATCGTGACACAAATTAGGAGATTATTTTATAAAACCGTAGTTTAACCGTAGTAGTTTGGTCGCGCTATGTAGGTATAACCCATTGAATTGACATTTGACATGATCCGACCAAATGACGTTGGTCTGTCTGCCTAGGAATCAATTTCCTTGGATATAATATTAATTACTAGTTGTCCCGGTGAACTTCGTGGCACTTTAAAACCTTCTCTGGACTTCTACGAATATTTTAAGACTAAAATCAGCCCAATCCGTTCTGCCGTTTTCAAGTTTTAGCGCGGCTAACACATTTGAAAATCCATTTTTATATATAAGATATATTATTTACATACTGGCGACAGTAAAGCTGGTTTCAGACTACGCTATAATATAATAGCATAATAATATTATAGTATGTAGCTCAGAGCACAAGAATATCGGGCACCATCAAACATAGCGTATAGCAAGCCAATAATATAATAGTACAGTAGGTACAGTGTGAACTGTGAACGTGTCCATAACAATGTATGGTGCGC
This sequence comes from Polyommatus iphigenia, assembly GCA_963422495.1. Taxonomy (NCBI): domain Eukaryota; kingdom Metazoa; phylum Arthropoda; class Insecta; order Lepidoptera; family Lycaenidae; genus Polyommatus; species Polyommatus iphigenia. The sequence goes on along the minus strand of OY730181.1, from coordinate 16,300,646 downwards.
GATATTCTTGTGCTATGAGCTATATGCTATTATATTATAGCGTAGTCTGAAACCAGCTTAAAACAGATGGTTAGATAGCGAAGTCATAGCATAATATCCCGTGTAAATTTTAATATTATTATTATATCCGAAGTAACTTACAATGGTAGTGTTAAATTCAATGAGGAAAGTAACGTTTAATCAAATACTGATTAGGTATATTTTAATATCACGATTACGGAGTATAATTCATTCTCTGGTCTATAATTACAGATCACCAAACAGGTAGAGCAATTTATTTCTATATTACAATATCTAAAAGATTTATTTCGCTCGTTAGCAAGAACTATTATTAATCTGTACTCTCCAATTGATTTGTAGTCGCAAGAACTTAATTCATTATTGCTTCGGAACAATAAATATAGGTATACACCTCCCTCTCTGAGCGTGGGGAAACGATAGAGAGGTCCGATCTCTATGTCTCCTGATTCGTGCAGCCGAAACCATGTCAACAATCACGATTCCACCCTCACAATCGTGATTAAATAGAGTCACGAAACTATATATCTTAAGAAATGTCCAAGACCCTAAAACAGTGGTTTTCAAACTTTTTTGGTGGCGGAACACTTCTGAAAAACAAAATTTTTGACGTAACCCCAAAATAAGAGAAAAGTTTGAACTTTGAGTCAATGTTGCTAAAAGTGGATAATCATGACGGATTTTGTACCAAAAAAACATTGACTGGCATTGTTTTGTAATGGTGCTCCCACACCGCAGTTAGAAAATGTTTATTAACGTTAGTAAACATTTGTTAGCAAACATTTAATCACAAATGTTAAAAAATGTTAAAAATGTTTTCTTGTTAGAAAATGTTTAGTAAACGTAAGTTAACAAATTATAGCAAAACAAATTATAACAAAACATAATGTGTTACCTTTTGTTTGTAAACCTTTTATAAAGGACGACGGGGTATGCGGTGAGCCAATACCAGATTTAAAATGTTATTAAATGTTAGTAAACATTACTAAACATTTTTTATTAGTGTAGGAGCACTTATAACATGTAACAGTTCCTAACAAAATGTAACAATTGACAACATTTGTTAGTAAATGTTTTTATGTTCGAAAATGTTTACAAACATTTTTTAACGGCGGTGTGGGAGCACCATAACGTGTAGCTGGTGTCTGATGAAATTTGTGAAAATTGGGTAGGTACCTAAGTGCGAGTCGGACTCGCGCACAAAGGATTCCGTACCGTTATAGAGCGAAAATTTTTGTTTTTTATGGGATAATTGTTATATTTTTTTAATAATTGTATTGTTAAATATTAAATTATGTATAATTGAGAATTTTGTGAAAATTTCAAGTGTCTATATGTTGCCATCATGGATTACGAGCCAAAAAGGCCAAAAAAATAACGTATGTCGTATTGGAGCCCCCCTTAAATATTAACTTTATTTTGTTTTTAGTATTTGTTATTATAGCGGCACCAGAAATACATAATCTATGTAAATTTTAGAAGTCTAGCTATAGCGGTTCTTAAGTAACAGCCTGGAGACAGACAGACGGACAGACAGATGGACAGACATCGAAGTCTCAGTAATAGGGTCCCGTTCTTACCCTTTGGGTACGGAACCCTAATAATGATTCGTGTAGCCCTTGCGCGCGCAAGCAAATATATATTTATATATACAGGGTGCAATTAAACCTTCCTGCCATTTTTTTTCCAGGGCTTATGTATCATTAGGAAAGTCCTTTTAACCAAAAAAAATTGGGTGTTAATTTTTTTTAATGACATATTTTATCCCATTTAAAATCGTTGTAGAACGGTCACTTGCGGCGCGGGGGAATGAGCGCGGGTGACGCGGGGGGGAGATGCGCGCACGGAGGCACGCGCGCGGGCGACGCGTCGTGTCCATTAATTGTAGTGTTTTTTAGGATACCTTTCGGAAGCTATTTCTCAACATTTTAGTACTGAGTGATTATAAAAGAAAAAATACGTGTATTTTTATTTTTAGCAGGGATCAATATATCACAATTTGGCAGGATGGTTTAATTGCACCCTGTGTTATAAGTTATAACTTATAAGTTACTTATAACATATAAGCTTGTCATCTCGCGGTGAAGCCGCCCAACTGCGCGTTTGGGCGTACGCATTATAAATCCAGCTTTACAAAAGATTGCCAAATTGCTTATAGTGTAGGAAACGAACCAAGTGAACCTCGGAGTAATTCCTCAGTCAGAAAAAAACTTTATAGCATGGTAAAGTATCATGAATTAAAAGTTTTGTATAAATATAAAAAAAAAAAAAAAAAATAGAAGTTAGGTATTTTTACCTAAATTCGTAATTAATATCTTTATTAGCAAAAATGCTCCGTCGAATCTTTTTTCACTGGACATATTCATGGAACGTATAGAAACAATGTATGAAATATCCAAAAAATTATCCCAGCCGAAACACCAAATTTTAATAAAATATGTTTTTTTGGCGTGACTTGGACGCCAAAATTGCTCTGTCGAACTTTTTTACGGGAATGACATTATATTGAAGTTTTATAGCCACAAAATAAAAATCCAAAACTTAAACCATGTATTTGTACTATTTTTAAAAATTGCCTTTTTACTAGCAGGGCAAAATTTCTCTATCTGTTTTATTTATTGATTTAAGTACACTGTCAACTTTCTTTTCAACTAGAAAAATATGCAAAAAAATCATCAAGCGTATTAAAAACTAAAAACATTTTACATTGACAGATTTGAATATAGCAATCGGGCGCTGCGCGGTGTATGCGCGGGGCGCGGGCGGGAGGTACAGGCCGCTCGCCGCGCCGCCCGGCACCCCGCTCGATTCATTCGTCCGTCAACCAGGCTACTATACCGCTACAAGCGCTATATTATGTATAAAATTATGCAGCGGCACGTTAAACTCTTTAATTTTAATTTTAATCGAAGATAAAATATATTCTATCTCTATTAGTTTTCTGTTGTCTACGTAACGCACTACAAAGAAAAGAAAAATCGGCCTAGTGCGAGTCTGACTCGCGCACGAAGTAGGGGACTACATACTACAAGAACCTATTTTTTTATTTGTGAGTGCCTTGTTTGCGATGAGTCCGACAAACTTTTCTATGCGAAAAGTTTCAGCGCTGCTGGGTTTGTGAATGCTTGACTCCTGGAATTGTCGATATAACGTCACCACTCACTATGACTCTTCGTACTGTATAAAACTTCCATTTTTTAAATTTGTTTCGTAAAGTTAATTTGAAAACAGCTGTGGGTCCAACAAAAATCATGCTGCGTATGGACTGTCGTAACTTGGATTTTGGGCAAAATCACTTTTTAATTGATTCTTGTATAAAAAAAAAACTGCGTCGAATGGTCTATGTAATGGGCGTTTGCACACTGCACGACAACGACACGACACGATACCATAGAATAGAGGGCCACCGCACATATTATACAATTTCAAGTTGGCCGACTATCGTACAAACTAAATTGCGTAGTGTCAATTTTGTAGTATTGAACGCACCCAAAATATTCTCATTTCTTTTTGCCTTCGTTTTATTAGTGCCACAGTAAAAGCGTGCTTTTTACGCATTTTAACACGCACGTCGCTAGGCTAGCAACACCGTTACCAAATCTAAAAGTCTGCGGCTGGCAGCGTACACAATGAAGTTGTCCAATTAAATTGTGACACTACGCAATTTAGTTTGTACGATAGTCGGCCAACTTGAAATTGTATATGTGCGGTGGCCCTTATCTATTCTGTGGTATCGTGTCGTGTCGTTATAGTCGCAGTGTGAAAACGCCCATCATCTCGTCTTTCTACGATAATTTCTTGTACAGATACGACCTTGGATTTTGACCACCTTTTAGCACAGACCTTAAAAAAACTGTCGTAACTAGACGAAAAACTGCAGTTTTTGGATAAAAGATAGATACTGCCATGCGTGAGAAATTAATAAATGATACGACCTTGGTTTTTTAGCTCTCTAGTTTGATTTATAGCCTAAAATACAACATTCACAAAGATACGACAATTTCGCTGCGGGATATGTTGTGTACTTTTATAGATACGATAATTTATTTCATACTAATTTCATAGATATGAGAAAGTTATTACATTTCAAACACATAATTTTATTCTTAAGCCTATACTTACCACCAATGAATATAGTTAAGTTATGAGTACAGAGATAAGTAACGCCATTTCATCTCCCTCCCGCCCCTGTATGGTACCTTCGCCGGCGCTCCATAATATACACCGTCCTTAACGCCTTTTAGTTGATTGTTAGCGTCGATTTGAGAAAACGTGTTTGTGTGTATCAATGAACGTTTATTTTGAATGGAACTGAACACGTTTATTCTTAAATGAAGCTTAAGGTGGTTCGTTTCCCATATAAAAAAACAATCGACATTGATTAGCTAATTTCATACTATTACTACATAAATTTATATGCACATCTATTTATTTTGCAATACCATTCCCGCGAAATATATTTAAAATACTTTATTTCACACAGAAGCCCACTTTTATTGATTTTTTTATAAAAAGTGATATAAGCCACAAATGTCACTTTTTATAAAAAAATCAATAAAAATGTGACTAAAAGACATATAGTGAAATGTTGCATGTATGTGTCCACGTATATTTTTCCCTCAGCATTGCTCTGGACATCTTCACACTTATTCTTGTATACATCATATTTTGTTGCTTTTACATGTTTGTAAAGATAAAAGCCCGTATATTTTCTGTTAACAAGATCGACTCATTTTTTATGTAATATGACTTTATTAGTGCATGATATGAAATGTAAATTTGCTGATATTTTTTTTGTTGATGGTTCAATAAAAAATATCGTTAAGCTTTAATTGTTGTTGTTAATAAATATTGAGCTCCTTCGCGTCTATGCGTGGACACACACATAATATAAAATGGAGCACAACCATGCCTCTACGTCCTTCAAGAGAGAGAGAGAGATGTCTCTGTCTGTGAGAGACTCGAGACTCCCTTCGGGAACCCGTGCATTCTGGTCTCTGGCCCCAAAGCTATTGAAGGGAATTTCTGCAAGCCATCCCTACCATCCCTACAAGTAAAAAATGGGTCGCTGACCCACGACGCAAATGCAAAACCGATCTTCTGGGCAAGCTCTTTGCGTCAAGCTCGACCCTAGATGACGGGGTATAGAAACAGCGGACCATACCACGATGCACGAGCATCACGTTGGAGTTTCATCAGCGCTCAGTCCTGCGTTCCCAATTGATATCCAAAAGCAGAGTTGGCCTGACGGAATCCCTCCTATTGTGTTGGAAAAGTGTGCTCCAGAGTTGGCTCCGGTCTTAACGCGTCTTTTTCGGTTCTCCTACTCTTCTGGCATTGTACTGGCTTTTTGGAAAACTTCTTCCAAAAACAGCCTTGGTGTACCCGATCGGCAAAATAGGTGACCGGCGACCGCTCAAATCCTTCCTACTACACACCAATCGCTATAACCTTCGACGCTCGAAGATTATGGAACCCATTATCAATAGCCAGCTCTTTCGATACTTGGGCGGCCAGGGACAAACATTACGGGTCCGAAAGGGTCGCTCGGCTGGTGATCTCCTTGGCTCAACGATGAGTTAGGTACCTAACTCTTTACGTTGGACTCAGGCGATTGAGTCGAAGGGAGAGGCACTGGTTGTTAGTTTGGACATTGCAAAGGCCTTTGAACAGACCAACGGCATATTATGCAGATGATAGTACAGGTGATGCCCTATATACCGGCTCCCCCGATATTTTTCTAAATGTCATTGACAGTCGAAACAAACTTGTGTCTAAAATAGAGAATTCACAGGAGAAAGTCTTTGAATGGGGTAGACGTTACTTATTCAGATTCAACCACGCTAAGATACAAGTTTGCGCGTTCACCCCATATTATATCTTCATATTATATCTCCTCGTTTTCAGGGCACCTCTTTAACAATCTCCCCCAGCATTGAAATACTTGGCGTTAACACATCGAGCGAAGTCCAGGTCCGATGTCATCTAGAGGGTGAGGCCAAGTTAGCCTCGAAACAGCTTGATGTCCTTAACATAACGAGACAGTATTTCAGTCCGGACCAACGACTATAACTCTGCAAGGCGCAGCCTCAAGGCCTCATATGGAATACTATTCTCATCTCTGGGCAGGGGCGAAAAATACCAACTACTCCCTTTGGATCGTATACAATGAAGGGCCGCTCGCATTGTTGACTGCCACAGTGTTTCAAACAGGCTGGACCCCTTGGAACTACGCTGAGATGTAGCTTCACTGTGCATCCTCTATCGGCTGTATCACGGGGAGTGCTCTGAGGGATTGTTCGGAATCATACCTCCTGCAATTTTTCGCCATCGTTCCACGCGAAAAATATACCATCCTCATCACCTTGATGAGTGGCATTCTTCCACCGTGCGTTTTTCACGTAACTTTCTGCCACGCACTGTAAAATTGTGGAATAAACTGTCACCAACTGTATTTTCGGACCTATACGACCTGCAAACCATCAAAAAGATAGTATTAGCACCGGGTAAGGCCGGCAACGCACTAGCAGCTCTTCTTATGTTGCTAGTGTCCATGGGCAACGGTAGATACTGGCTGTAAAGTAGCCGAAATGTCGGGATTAATAAAAGTGCTCCGCGACAAAATCCATAAGTGTTTAAACTTATAATAATCATAAGTGATACTCGCGAAAACTTAAGAAATCATTAAACGGTAGATACTTTCAATCAGGTGACCCGTTTGCTCGTTTGCCTCCATATGTTATAAAATAAAAATTATAACTTTAAATTCATGAGCATGAATAATATTAGGGCTCAAACCTTCACAAAGTACAAAAATCAAGAGAAATAAATGTTTTATTACATTAATTTTATTATAATTTTATATTTTAATGTTGATTAATAAAACAAAATCCCATTCCTTTATTTCATAAACAAATATCAGTAAATAGTCGTATTATTTCTTTTAATTTGTTGTAATGACATTCTTTTAAAACAAACATTTCATTTAGTTTAAGATACAGCATTTAATTTTCACAACGTCTGTCGCCGATTTTGCACTTAAACCAAAAGTTGTAATGCAATTTAATTAAGTAAACAAGATACGGTGAAATGAAATGTGTAGGGACGTATTATATTTGAGATACGACAGATCCGTCGCTCAAAAAAACTATGCATTTTTAAGTTATCTACACATTTCCTCTCAAAGATATAACATTTCTGCTGCATAAAATAGAAATATTTTTTGTCGTAGCTTGTTTAAAATCAATGAAATATCAACTTTAGAAAAATTTTAACAAACTCATCATATGGGCCCTAGATTAATTTAAATACGTTCCAATTTTTAGCGCTATCTAAATAAATATAGAAGTTATGACTTTTAAATTAATAGGCCAATTTTTGGCTCTCCTGTAAAGTTGGGTTTTTCGAGATACGCCACTTCTGCTTTCACCCGTCGATATACAAGTACAACAACAAATATTTTGTTGCTTGTACTGGGGATTTCCGTCACAAAATACATAATTAGTACCTGCTTCCGTACCGTTATGAAGCAAAAATAGGCAAAATTTTTAGTTTTTTTGTATGTCCGTCTGTCTGTCCGTCTGTCTGTCTCCAGGCTGTATCTCAAAAACTGCTTTAGCTAGACTTCTGAAATTTTCACAGATTGTGTATTTCTGTTGCCGCTATAACAACAAACACTAAAAACAAAATAAAATGAATAAATAAGGGGCGCTCCCATAAAAAAAACGTGATTTTTTTGGCCTTGTTTGCTCGATTTCAATAATGGTAACTATTAGACACTTGAAATTTTCACAAAATCCTTGATTGTATGTGTTCTTTAATAATTAATAATACTATTAAAATAAAATAAAAAATTGAGGGGGCTCCCATACAAAAAACACAATTTTTTGCCTATTTTTGCTCTTTATCGGTACGGAACCCTTCGTGCGCGAGTCCGACTCGCACTTGGCCGTTTATTATTATTTTGAAATTATGATTAATTATTAAAGTACACATAATATTGAATATAATATTGAATATAATTGTATAATTAATATATTAATATTTTATTTTTATTACTTAATTATTTTTATTTCGTTTTCGGTATTTTTGTTATGGCGGCCGCGGCAAGAGAAATACATAATGAATAATCTGTGAAAATTTCAGAAGTCTAGTTATAGCGGTTCTTGAGATACATCCTGGGCCCTGGAGACAGACAGACGGACAGACATAGAAGTCTTAGTAATAGGGTTCCGTTTTTACCCTTTGGGTACGGAACCCTAAAAATGCAATAAAATATTAAGTATGTAAAATGTAAAGAATCACACACCGACTCGCGACCCCTAGACCGTACGGGTCACGCGGTCAAGGTCGTACTATATGCACGAGGACGCTAATCTGGACCCAACTAGCAAAGCAAGACGGTACATTTTTGCGTAAACACGTGATAGATACATAGCTTCGCTTCTAAAATTTCGGTGTTCTGGATGGTATTTCTTTTGGATATTTTGTATTTGTGTGTATATTTGACTACTTATCATAGTTTTGAAAAGAAATAATGCTGAGAAATTTTGCTTATTAAGTTTGTTATAGATTTTTAATATTTTTTTTGGCATGGTTTTTTTTTTATTTTCTTACTCGTGATGCCAAATGACATTCTTAAGTCATATGCGAAAAAAAATAATACTGAGAAATTTTGCTGTGAAAATGTGGTCAGAAAAAAGAATTATCATACAAAATCAATACTTACTTATATTTGAAAATAGTTTTGGATTTTTATAAAGTATCACATACTTGTATAAATAACTCATTTGGTAAAATAAATTTAGACTGAGAAATTATGGCGTTCGATATACACACAGATTTGTACTTTTAGGTATAAATAACTGACTTCCTAGTGTTATTTCTTTTTGGATTTTTATATGATAGTATTGGCTCATACTATTCTTTAACCCAGCAAAGTTTCATCGACTGAGGAATTATTCCGGGGTCCCCATACAAAGAATCGGTTCGTTTCCTACACTATTACGGCAACAGATCTTTCATTGTGTACGATTTCTACTTTAGCTTTACATAATGGTGTTCAATCTATATTCTATACTAATATTATAAAGCGAAAGAGTTTGTTTGTTTGTTTGAACGCGCTAATCTCAGGAACTAGTTACTGGTCCGATTTGAAAAATTCTTTCACTGTTAAATAGCCCATCTATCGAGGAAGGCTATAGATTATATTTTGTCACGCCAAGACTAATAGGAGCGAAGAAATAGAGGAAAATGTGGAAAAAACGGGGGAAATTATTTGAAATTGCTTATTATCTTAAGACCTACTGGAGAAATTTTTGTGTTATTTGGCACACATGAAGAATATACCACGTGAAGGGACATAGGCTATTTTTTGCGGAAAAATGTACCGTTTCCGTGAAATTCCTAAATTACGCCGGCGAAGCCGCGCGGAACATCTAGTAATACAATATTACCTCCGAGAACATAATATCCACTTGACAATATATCCAATAATCCAATATCAGGTTACCAAAGTCGATATGCAAAGTAGATTCTATTCGGAATTCGCTGACCAGTGACCACTGAGCGTCATTGTCTTTGTAAATCGAACACAAAAGCGTTACATGACAAACCATTTTCGGCCACCACAATCACAGCTAAGCGAATATGCACTCTAATACTGTACAATAAAGACATCACGATAGCAACGAAATCACTGAAATAACATTATTAATTTTGTAGAACACTTGTAAGTTGTCATTATTGTCTGTAATGTACAGCTAGCAAAAAAACGAAACAAAAGATCGAAATGAACCTTTTTATGTATAGCTTTAAAGACGATGTTTACACGTATTTAATTGTTGTATTGTTGTATTAAAAAGTCAAGTACCACTACACAAAAACGGCTGTCAATCATATTGATTCATTTGTTTTGTGATGATTCTTCTTCAACCAGCTTCGGGTGTACCTGTTTCTTGTCAGCGACTGGATTCTTGTACATACAATATACATAAAGTTTTGACATAAGGTTTTATATTTTTAATATTTTTCAAATTGTCTTCTTAAAAATTTGATACTTACCTTTCTCTCAACCAACCGATCAAATACAAATCAAATAAATTGATTTTTTTTAACCAACCGTTTAAAATAAAAAAGCGGTCAAAGCATGAAATAAATAATAATTATTGTTCTTCGTGTTATTGCATTATTTTATAATTTAGAAAAAAATAGAGTAGATATATTATGTAGAGTATAGACTATGGGAAAGGACTTAAATCACGTTTTATTTCAGGAGAACTACAGATTCTGAACTCAGAACCGTGATACCATTTTGCACGTACATAGTTGCGACTTGCGATTGCGACAAACTTGTCTAGAGTAAAATTAACTGTAAGAGTCTACAGCTTGGCAAAAAAGAGTCTGGAACTAAAAGTTTAACTTTACAGTAGGTACTTGATAAATCTAGTGCATACAGTATCAAAAGTGCGTTCAAGCGTAGCGTAGGGTTGCCTACAATAATTAAAGAAAAAAACGCCCATTTAAAAAGCACTCTTTTTAGCTTAGCTGTAAATATTATGGTAGCGAATAACGAATTCTAACTAATCAACAACAAACTCCAATCGGTGGTTTAACTCACAATGGGTTACCCCATAAATATAGTCCGGGAGCCTGCACAAATATTAACTTTTAAACTAAACCTTTGACACAGGTAGTGAGTTTTCCGAACACGTATCGAGATAAGCCCGTATAAACTTTGTTACGAATTCTAATAAGCTAAGGGTTGTACCTAAATGGCCGGATAACGGCCCCACTCTGGGCAACTTTGCCTTTCCGTTTGTGCTGATTTTGATAAGAATGGTCATTTAACCCCTTAGTAAAAATGTTTATTTATCTACGTAGAAAATTTTGCAAGATAGGCAGACCTTGCAAAAGTCATTGTCAGGCATATTGCTAGTCTAGTAGAGTCTTCTATTTGTTTTCTTGTTTTATATCATGTACAAATTTGTAATAGTTATAGGTAGCTGGTTGTAAAACACCCAAGTAAAAAATAAAATGCCAAATATCACAAAGACAGCTCCAATAAGAATCTTTTTCTATAGAAGAAACTTATGTTTTCATAATCATAACTTTGAATATAAATGAAGCAGGCAAGTACCTTAATTTTTTTATTATATTAATTGATCAAAGTTTAAAAAAATACACGATAATTACATAAAATTAAAAAATAATATTAATAGCTAACATTGATTTCTGATGGGATAGTTTCTTATTAGATTTTGATTAACTGGTTACTATAACGTTATAATAATTATTATTGTGATTAATAATAATATTATTAAGGAAGAGACTTAGTGGCGTTACGCAATTTTCTTCACCTTCACCTGATTTTGACTTCACCTGATTGAAAATTCGTAATACGAAGGGAGGGTAGACCGCCGCGCTGGCGCGTAGTAGGCGAGGAAGTATGATACCCCTCTTTTTTAACGGAAAGTTTTTCACTTCTGTCGTCGCTCTCAGAGTACGTTTATTATGTTGGCTGTATATTTTATGTTTTTTTTTGCAAACGGTACGGCACGTCGTGACGTGGCGAGATTATCTCGATAGCGAACCGAGTTTAATGTATTTATTACGTAGGCCAATTGATTCAATATTGCTATGAAAATTGCTCGGTCTTGGACTTATATTTGAAAACTTAAAGTACCTACATTGGAACCGTCAGCATAAAAAAACAAAATATCATTTTTTTAAAATTTAATGACAAATCGAAATTGTTGATTTCATATCTTTTAAATAGTGAAACTTTTTTAAAAGTTAAGCATTATAATAATTATGATTTTCCAGTTATTACCACCAAAATCATAATCTAGTGGGTAGCGTGCACACACAATATTTGTGGATCTTTATTACCTTTATTACAATATTCTGTTTTCTGGGTTTGCACGTTATGGCGTCGCGGCATGCATGTTTATTGTTTGGTATGGAAACATATAATGATTGGCGCTTCAGTAATTCTCTCTTTACAGTTTCGATATAATGTATTATATTTTATAACAATCATTTTTCTGTTGACGTTACATAAAAATTAGTTCGCAATTCGTTACGTTTTGGCTAATTGCTTCGGAACGTAAGTTTCTTTGTGGTTTAATATAAATTAATTACTATTAAGCTACTTTTTGCGGACTCCATATTGGACTGCGCCGCGCTCCAGTTGCGATATAAATTAACATTGTTATATTAAGTAATTAAATATTAAATTTAAACCACGATCGACCTCGTTGACCTTATATTTTATTTAATTTTGTTAAATTTATGGAGCGCCAGAGGGATTTGCAATTTGTAAGTTAATTTAACGTCATAAATTTTACACTTTAACGGTCAATTCGTGCAATTAACAATGTAAATAAAAATAAAATAATCAGAATATAAAACCTCCTCCTTTTTTGGTGTAACACCACCAAGTAACATACCCTTGCGCATATTTATTTAAATAATATCTAAACCACTTATTAATTAGTGAGCTCCGCGAGCGATTCATGAATTGTCTTTAGTCAAGTCAGTCAATATCCCAAGATACCAACATGGAGAAAATAATTAAGTATTTCAAAGTAAAAATTTATTTGTCTTACTAGTTACTTGTCTTTAATGGGTTCCGCCACCAAAAACGTTTGAGAACCGATAATCTCAGTAGTGCGATTCGATACATCGAGCTTTAAGCAGATCAATTATACCTACAGGTATTTATTATTTATCTAATACGTTATTAAATTATTTAAGTGTGAGTACATTTTGAGATTGTTTCAAACAATATAAACGCAAAATAGAGGTATAAGGCGTCAGTTAAATCCGCTTTTAACCCATTTAGACCCAAACGAAACTGAGCCGTGGAAAATATGAAATTTCTTTATTAATTTATAGAAAACAATAAAATTATTAGGAAAAGACAAAAAAACTTAAATTTTTTTGAATTTTTATATTAAAAAAATTGCCGTCCTCAAATGGGGCCAATGGGATCAAACGGTGTGAAAATTTTCGATACATTCTTTATGAATGTACCGTGTTTTCACACATTTCTCAAATGCCTTTGACCTTTTTCATGACGTAATGCTAGCCCACCAGAACAACGCAATTGTTGGGACAGTTTTTCGGTAAAGTTACTCTTCATACTGCAGGTTTGGCAGTACAGATATGTATTGCTGGTTGCAAGATTCTACCGCTTGTATGTATCAAGTAATGACGACCAAATGCCGCTAAAATTGGAGCTGATTGAATCCCTGTTTTTTTACTTTGATGATGCAGCCGCCATGCGTTTGCAACTGTGGCAGTGGTAAAGCAATCCAGCATGTGCGTAAACAGAACCTACCAGTTACCACCAATTTTAGTTTCGTATAACAGTGCGAGAAAATTGATTGACCAGTTGACTTGACGCACGCATATCCTTGTTATAGCTTTGATAAAAATGTAGGAAGCTATCGTCCACATTCTTTCAACGGTAATACATCAAGTTTACTTTTCCCAGAAGAAAAACGCTGTTATGACTTGCCCCGATCGTATAGACATTATAATCCAGCCGATGTAAAACAAATTCAGATTTAGTTGGTCGAAACGGTAGTCAAACTCAGCGTTTTCTTTTTTTTCATATCCTTGATGGATACGAGAGGACACTTCTCTGTACTGCTTGGGCCAACAGTAGCAGTTGCACAATAGCCAGCTTCCCCTTGGAGTAATGAAAAACTGGTAAAGAGACACATGGTTGCGAAGGAAATACGACTAAATATATATTTCCACTGTCATCTTCAATCACGGCAACTTCCTAAAGTCTATAATATTTATCATAGCTATTGAATATCCTTCAGTTCATTGATTATACGAAATTGATCAGTGGACAAAAATTGGAATAATTTACATCCTATGTGCCCATTGGCCCCAAATAGGGACACTTGTATAAAACTACTCCTAATCTTATAAAGACTAAAGCTTTTCACACTAATATGTATATTTTTATAGGTTATAGTGTTATGAGCTCTTTCAAGTGTAAAAAAACATATGCCTAAAAGAAAACCTTAAAAATAAAAAATACTAACTTGGCGTCATTTCGGATGTTAGAAACAGCTTTAGAAAAATCACTATAAAACACTGTGAACTGTATTTATATTATTTGTACCTTCTAAAAATAAGAAAATACACTTTTAGCAAATTGAAACTTAATATAAAAATAAGTATAAGCTTGAATGACAAAAAACTTAAGTAATTTTAAAAGTGTCCTCATTTGGGCACGGCGGGTCTATATGGGCTAAAGTGTTGACCGACTTTTACAACAAAAGTGTGGTAAAACACCAACAAAGAATGTGTGTCGAGGGTTTCTCAGAACAATTACGAAGAAGACAATGAGGAATTAGACAATTCATTAGATGTGATTGTATGACGATAAGTCAGCGACTCTTGTGTGGAAACCACCGATGTTACTGAAGGTTTCTGAAGGAAGTAAGCAGTAACTAAAATTTTGTTTCTGTAAGGTTTAATACAGAATCTTTTGAGATTTTCGTAAACGTTTTGAAGTAGGTATAGTAAGGCAATGGAAATAGCTGAATCGGGAATATTATTATTTGCTAGATGTTCCGCGCGGCTTCGCCCGCGTAATTTAGGAATTTAACGGAAACTGTACATTTTTCCGCAAAAAATAGCCTATATCCCTTCACGTGGTCTATTCTTCATGTGTGTCAAATAACATGAAAATTGCTCCAATAGTTCGTGAAGATAAGCCGTTTCAAATAGTTTCCCCCGTTTTTCACATTTTCCTCTATTTCTTCGCTCCTATTAGTCTTAGCGTAATAAAATATAGCCTATAACCTTCCTTCATAAATGGGCTATCTAACACTGAAAGAATTTTTGAAATCAGATCAGTAGTTCCTGAGATTAGCGCGTTCAAACAAACTCTTCCGCTTTATAATATTACTAGCTGTTGCCCGCGACTACGTCCGCTTTAGCATAGTAGATCACGTCCCAAGTATTATAGTACAAAAATATTCAATGTACAGAATTGACCTTCTTACGATTTTATTAAGTATATTTAGATGTTCCGCGCGGCTTCGCCATCGTAATTTAGGAATTTCACGCAACCGTACATTTTTACGCAAAAAAATAGCCTATGTCCCTTCACGTGGTCTATTCTTCATGTTTGCCAAGTAACATAAAATATATTGTTCCAGTAGTTCTTAAAATAATAAGCAATTTCATATAGTTTCCCCCGTTTTTTCCACATTTTCCTCTATTTCTTCGCTCCTATAAGTCTTAGCGTAATTAATGTAGCCTATAGCCTTCCTCGATAAATGGGCTATCTAACACTGACAGAATTTTTCAAATCGGACCAGTAGTTCCTGAGATTAGCGCGTTCAAAAAAGCCCTTTCACATAATTTCCCCCGTTTTTTCCACATTTTCTTCTATTTCTTCGCTCTCATAAGTCTTAGCGTGATAAAATATAGCCTATAGCCTTCTTCGGTAAATGCGCTCTAACACTGAAATAATTTTTCAAATCGGACCAGTAGTTTCTGAGATTAACGCGTTCAAACTATTACTAAATAAGCATTTCATATAATTTTCACCGTTTTTTCCACATTTTCCTCTATTTCTTCGCTCCTATTAGTTTTAGCGTGATAAAATATAGCCCATAACCTTCCTCGATAATGGGCAGTAACACTGAAAGAATTTTTCAAATCGGACTAGTAGTTCCTGAGATTAGCGCGTTCAAACAAACAAACTATAAAACTCTTCCGCTTTATAATATTAAGTATAGACTAGACGTTCCGCGCGGCTTCGCCCGCGTAAATTAGATATTTCACAGACAAATTATTCCACAAAAATAGCCTTAGATGATCCTTCACGTGGTCTACTTCGTAACTTTGCCAAAAATAACAGAAAAATTGCTCCAATAGTTCGTGAGATTAGCCCTTTCAAATAATTTCCCCCCGTTTTTTCCACATTTCCCTCTATTTCTTCGCTCCTGTTAGTCTGAGCGTGATAAAATATAGCCTATAGCCTTCCTCGATAAATGGGCTATCTAACACTGAAAGAATTTTTCAAATCGGACCAGTATTTCCTGAGATTAGCGCGTTCAAACAAACAAACAAACTAACAAACTCTTCCGCTTTATAATATTAAGTATAGATATTAAGTAAGTATAGATTACGCAAAGTGATTATGAGCATCTGACAATATGCACACGTCCTACTTATTATCAGAATATTGACAAACGCTCAGGAACTACTGGTCCGATTTGAAAAATTCTTTCTATGTTAGATAGCCCACTTATCGAGGAAGGCTATAGGCTATTATATTTTATCACGCTAATACTAATAGGAACGCAGAAATAGAGGAAAGTGGGGCAAAGACGGGGGGAAATTATTTGAAATCTCACGAACTACTACAGCAATTTTACTGTTATTTGGGTCAGATAAGAAGTAGACCACGTGAAGGATCATAGGCCATTTTTTGTGGACTAATTTGTGTGTGAAATATCTAATTTACGCAGGCGAAGCTGCGCTGAACATCTAGTATAACTATAACTTGTTTGTTTATCTAAAAAGATAATCCAAATCCAAATATTCTAATTACGATAACCAATTTATACTTTTAAGTATCCTTAAAGCTATAAAAACGTTTATACCAAATCAGGAACAGCGCTCAATTTGTGTCCCAGTTCCGCAGTTATCACTTTATAGTGGATTACAGACGGCAATAAAACATGCCATTAATCCAAAATGGCGGATATTGCGTTGTCTCGTAATATCTACAATATTGTTCTGTTATTTGATTGCGTTAATAAAATCTTTTCTCCATTATACTTCCTTCCGTTCTAGTAGCTACTTATTATACAATATACTTATCAAACGAAAAATAGAAACAGTCAAAAGAACTATTTCTGTTTTTGTAACTATACTGATTTCAGAATTCACGTTTATACCGAAACCAAGAATTACAATTTTGAACAGGTATATTCATACTAATATTGTAAGTTCGAAAGTGTGTCTGTAACTTCTTCACCCTCAACCGATTTTCCTAAAATTTGGTATAGAGATACTTTGAGTTCCAGGTAAGAACGTAGGATACTTTTTCCTCCAAAAAAATTACGGTTCCGGCGCGATTAAGTTGCAGACGCCATCTAGTATTAAAATATTTTTACTCTTCCTAGGCTGTTTCAATTACTAAAATATCACTTTTTGTAGCCGTTGTTAATTAATTATTCTGTTTTTTGCCGTGGAGTGAACCGTTACAAAAACCGTTGATTAAAATCTTAAGTTGGAAGTCCATTTCTGACATCTCACGCAGTAACTCAAACTGTTTCTGTTCCCGAATACTAAGCAGTTAATCTTTTATATCAGGTTTTTGTGAAACAAAGAGATGAGGGCAAGTACGAGATAAAGGACCATTGTATCTTGACCTCCCTGTTTGTATACCGCTCGGGACGGATAATACTGTTCGGTTTACGGTTTCAGATATCAAGGTTCATTATATTTGGTGCTTCTCGGTGGTCGTGCGCGTATTAAGTGGTGGAATTATAAAGGGATATGCTCTTTGAATACTAAGCGACTGTTTTCTGTTGACGCTACGTTTGTTATGGTTGCAGCGGTATTCTTAAAAGTTGAATAATTTTTTCTTCTAGATTCAAATGATAATAAGGTGTAAATGATGCCTTTAGAAATACCTGACGTGTGTGGAATGCAATTCTGTGTAGCCATAGAAATATTTGTTAGGTATGTACTTACTTGGTTTTTACTTTTTTCTTATTTATACTGAAATCAACTAAGTTTGAAGAAATGTGTTTAAAATAAGGGTAATAGGATCAGTATGAATTGTATTATAAATATTTATATATTAAGTATTATATAATATATTATATTTTTATTAAAAATAGCAAATAACATTATGCTGAAAATGCTGAGTACTCGTCTTTTCATTGTTTGCAACGAATAATTTTATGTTTCCTACACATCAAAGAGACAATAATGTAGTAAAAATAATAGTCATCGTTTCCTAGAAACCCGTATAGAGCAGTAAACCTATGAAGCCTAACATATTACGACAGTATCAAATATCAAAGACCTCCGTATCGCGACCAATCACCGAATCTCTGCATATTATTACACAATTCTCATAATTTTACCATTTTAATTATAACTTTAATGATATACAATAATACCGGAGTAATTGAGAATTTTAATTAATTTAATCGAAATTCTTTGCAAATAACAGTTTTTAGGAAATGACTGTCCATCATAACTTGACCTCTGAAGTTCAATGGACTATCTTTCCTAAAGAAAACATTAAAGCCAAATTCTGATACGCTAAGCTCACAAAATAATGGTCACAAATCGGTAATCAGAAATAAAATCTAAGATGATATCGATACAACGTAGAAAAGTATTTTATTTATTATAGTTTACGACTTATGCTCTTTTTCGTTATGATTAGTGTTTTCTGATTAAAGTGCTGTCTTTCGTCAGATTTGGTGATTAGTAAACGAGTAGGTTAATAAACACCAATTTTGAGACTTTAAAACTTAATTGAATATGTTACCGACGTGCTCTTTTGGAATGTTTCATTCTTTCAACAATTAAACTTTGCCTCTACAAAGCAGCAAAGATCCACATAAATTGACGGAAGATTGTATGTAACCGCAGACTCGATCACACAAAAAGTGTGACGTGTGCGATCTCCCTTAAACCAATTCATTTAAGCAATATTCGAAAACAAAACGCTGGATAAGGAATGCTTTCACGGCAAACGAAATCCAAGGTTACTCGAGCATCCCGATACGTAATGTGTGGATTCGATAAAATAGAGACCAAATCGAACCTCGATTGGGATTGTTTGTTTCCGGGATTTCTTTAAAAGAAGATAAAATCACTTTCCTCCATAACTTTGCACTTTCCCTAATTATTCGTTAGCGTTATTGAAGCGTTGTTTTCGTGAGATACCATTCTTAAGGAGCTTCCTAGTGTTAATGGATTGATTGATACATTTGGAGATATGGATGTGGATTGTGGACGATGGTCATCACCATTCATAATTTGAAATACATGAAAACATTTTACTGATAATAATTGATAATTCGCAGTCATATACCATCGTATATGACTGCGAATTATCAATTATCAGTAAAATGTTTTCATTTCAGTCATATACGATGGTATATGACTGCGAATTATCAATTATCAGTAAAATGTTTTCATTTCAGTCATATACGATGGTATATGACTGCGAATTATCAATTATCAGTAAAATGTTTTCATTTCAGTCATATACGATGGTATATGACTGCGAATTATCAATTATCAGTAAAATGTTTTCATTTCAGTCATATACGATGGTATATGACTGCGAATTATCAATTATCAGTAAAATGTTTTCATTTCAGTCATATACGATGGTATATGACTGCGAATGTTACGGACATTCTTACATCTTGCAAACGATGGATAGCAATGCTAGCTGATGCTTCAAGCAAACTAATTCTAGTTTAATTTGAAAGTGCGAAAACTTGTTTGTTATAATAATATTATCAGCAATGTGGTGCGTCACAACACCAACATGTTGGATCTGAAAACTTAGAGAAGTTCTGACTTGCCCTATTGAATACGTAGGGGAGCCAAACGAGGGTGTAAAACAAAAGTAGTTCGCCTGCAAGGCACTGATTAGCTCTGTAGGTATGATGTATATTGTATACAGTTACGAGTATTAATGCATGCGGCTGAGAACACAACAGCTGGTGGCAATCCACAGCTTAGAGGCGTTTTAATTAAGAGTGTGCAAGTCAAAAAGAAATGGACGAAAGTATTCAGGAAATATGCCTTTTGCAGACGGAACAAAATGATCCATTTGAGAAAAATTAACAGTTTATACAGACCTTAGGTTCTTTCACAGTATAGTGAGAATTTAAAAATACATTAGGTACCATGGCAAAACTAGTTGATGCCCGCAACTCCGTTGCGCCAAAAGTCGTTTATCGCGGGGGAACCGTACATTTTTCCGGGATAAAAAGTATCCTATGCCCTTTCCTGGGACTCAAAGTACTTACAAAGTACTTGGTATTACTATACCAAATTTCAGCAAAATCGGTTCAGCGGTTGGGGCGTGAAGAGGTAACAGGCAGACAGACAGACAGACACACTTTCGCATTTAAAATATTAGTATGGATTGTTCTGTTATGTATTAGTGTTTGAAAAAAGTATTTTTTATAAATCCTCGTCGTCACAGCTGAAGGAAAGAAAAAAGTTGGTAAAATTTTGTCGACGATAGTGATGACACTACGATTGTGATTTTCGTGCAAACAGTGAACCCAGCCGGACATTAGGAGAATAAAATCTATGACAACCGACGAAAATGGGTTCTTAGTGGCCCAAAGGAAGCAATGTGGAAAATGGAATTAACTGTTATGGGCGGTACGCGGGCAATTTCACCACGTACAGAGTAATCTAATTTAGAGACTACAACAAAACTGGAAACCTGCCCATTACTAATCTAGGGGGAGGATTTACTCTGGTGATTCGTTTCGAGTTAAATAAAATACGTTTTGCGATACCAATTTGGCTAGTGGCCATAGCGCTTTGTGAAGCCGCTTAAATCTCTATAATATTTCTATAGAAGACCCTCATGTTTTGCTTGCTACAATACTTTCCCTAAACCTAAAGGTAAGTTCGTAAATTAAATTCAACATATATATTACATCTTTACTAATTTTATAAAGAGGGTTCAATTACATATCTAAAACCCAAAATATTTATTCTAAGGCAAAGTCGCAGACAAAAGTGACATATAAACAGACAATCAGTAGCTAAGACTTAAGAGCAATTTTGAGAACTTAAAGTACTAATTACAGACGATAAAACAGTAAGTCCAAACGCTGAAACACGACACATATTATCTTATTAGACTTCAAACCAGACTAATGTACTGCATAACCCCGTCGATACCCTGGCAGTAATTAACAGAGGTGAAGGTGCATCAGGACCATTAGAACAGAAATAGTGCCTAATGATTTCAGCTTTGTGACTTCCGTGTAGTATCTCATTTAAGGTGACACCGCGTAAAGTAAAAAACCTTATTGGATATGTTTTAGATTGTCAATCAATGGAACAGCAAAAAAAATGAAAAGGGCGTAAGTGACAAAATGGTTTTTGTCGCGTAATTTAAAAACCATAAATACATTTCATTTATGCTATGGGCAAATTAAAGTGTATGCTTGAACCAATCTATGTACAAATTTCGGAAGCTTAAATCACTCTCCTCTGTTGGCAAAATAGGAATCCCTTTTTTTACAGAGATCTTTTTGATTGATTATTCTGTGTTATAAAAGTTGATCAATCGTGTTATGCTATGGGTAATTCAAAGACAAAGACATGATGAATACCACATGAATACTGACAATGAACTTTAACCTTTAACTGGTGACAAGCGGTCTCACAGGCCGAACGGCGTCAGTGAAACGTCTTTTCACTCACTTCCCCACACTCTTCGGGTTTGAACGTCTGTGTAGCTTCGAGTTTGGTTGCCCCCGCGCCGTAGAAGGAGGCAGTTGCGTCGGACTAACCCAAATCGATAAGTTATATGGATGCAAAGTTCGATAGCGGCCTGTGAGACCTCACGTCACCAGTAGCGTAATAGCGTTGATTTTTTTCATTTTTTACATCTATTATTTACGTTGGATAATTCTGGTCATCCGAACAAGAAGCGAAGGGAATTGGGAGTCAGAAATGAATTGTTAAACCGTAGAAAAAAACGTTGATTATCTAAAATTCATAGAATAGGAGAATGGTAAGCACAAGGATTCCACTGAACCAGAAGCCGAAAATATTGCCGAAAATTACATCCCAGAGCAAAGTGATCTTGATTCAGGAACCGAAGAGGACGATCAAAGTTACATTGATCAACAAATCAGGAGCCATGGCAGGAGAATCAGCCTTCAGAATTAGTAAAGTTTGACCATTGTCAGTTTTGTGAAATGATAGCTGTGATTAAAGGTTTTATTTTTTTTCAGTTAATTATTGTGAAAAAGTGTTACTGTTTGATTTATGTTGATTATAATTTTATAAAAAGACATTATTCATCCCGCTTCTAATTTTCATGATTGTAAGGACTGTTCTCATTGTAACATCAAAGTTCCTTTTAATTAATTGATTCACAATGTACAAAATGCTTTTATTTTGTCCTACACTAAGTTGTCAAACTATTCTTGAACATGGCTGTAAGCCAATATACTTCGTTTCTATACAATAAACCCTAAAATTGCAGCGGCCTCTCAGACCGCTCGTCACCAGTTACGCTACGCAAAATACATGTCACCAGTCAAAGGTTAATTTCTTAGCCTTAGTCATTGCTGAGAAAAATCGATATCGCTACAGCCAAATTATCAAGGCGTCGCGTCGCCTTAAGGCTGCTCTTTCGAAAAAAGCGTGCAGATGAAACAACTTTTCATCGGCATTAACAGAGAAATTATATCTGAAAAAAATAATAAGTAATCTACATGATATGATACGTAATTTGGTCTTGCCATATTTTTTCTATCGGTATCACATAATAAAGAAATAAAAAACCAAATCACCTCCAAATCGTTGAATGAAACCACTTTACTCCTTCATTATTTACTATATTTATACAAAGAATATATAAAAAATATCTACTGCTTTGCAATACATAAGTTAATAATTTGGTTTTTTTACTTTTTTGAAATAATGTATTATATTAAGCCTTAAAAAGGTTTTTCCTCCTATTTCGCCCTATCATGGACGCGGCGAGGGTCGTAACCGCCACCGTACAAGGCGCGCTGTTATGAATGTTATTTTAATGTCATTTACGTCGATATTCGCACTGACAGACAATCGACCTGCTAATTTAGGGAGAGAGGGCCCTTAATATCAATTATTTGCGATTTCTGAAGCTTCTAACAGGATTTTATTTATCCAACTGCTCTTCTAACTAAACTTCAAAATATATAGTTACGTTAAGCAATAAAACAGCGCCATAAAGTAGTGCACTCTTGTACCTTGAGAGGAAACGATCTTGCTTAAATACATGCAAGCATCCTAGTTTGTTAAGGAAATCGTTATTTGCTTTAGATTCAATTGTACCCATGTCCCATACTAATATACTACTATTATAAATGCGAAAGTTTCACTTACCAACCTCTGTACCGATTTTGCTGAAATTTGGTACGAAAAAATGTACGGTTCCGATAAACAAATTTTGCCGTTACGGAGTTGTAGGCGCGTCATCTAGTTTATTATAAAAACTTCATTGAGTTCTCGATTTTAAAGCGAACATGATATTTTTTGACCCCTTTCTATTCCCACTGTATTGCTATCGGATGTAGCTGCTAATAAGAACGTGTTAATAGGAGCATCCTGTATCTTATATTCCTGTTTACGAGTCCCTTAGAAATTCAATACTAATTAAACCCTTTGTCTGTTATACAATCAATTAGTACCAGCGTTTGAATTTGTTTTTAGGTTTCCGTAGCCAAAATGGCAAAAAACGGAACCCTTATAGATTCGTCATGTCTGTCTGTCTGTCTGTCTGTCTGTCTGTCTGTCTGTCTGTCTGTCTGTCTGTCTGTCTGTCTGTCTGTCTGTCTGTCTGTCTGTCTGTCTGTCTGTCTGTCTGTCTGTCTGTCTGTCTGTCTGTCTGTCTGTCTGTCTGTCTGTCTGTCTGTCTGTCCGTCCGTATGTCACAGCCACTTTTCTCCGAAACTATAAGAGCTATACTATTGAAACTTGGTAAGTAGATGTAGTCTGTGAACCGCATTAAGATTTTGATACAAAAATGGAAAAATTATTAAAAATTTTAGGGGTCCCCATAGGTACAAATGAAACAAAAAAAAATTTTTTTCATCTGGCCTATGCGTGTGGGATATCTATGGATAGGTCTTCAAAAATCATATTGAGGTTTCTAATATAATTTTTTTCTAACCTGAATAGTTTGCGAGAAAGACTCTTCCAAAGTGGCAAAATGTGTGTCCCCCCCCCCTCTAACTTCTAAAGTAGGGGCATGATAATTCTAAAAAAAATATATGATGTACATTACTATAAAAATTACCAACGAAAATTGGTTTGAACGAGATCTAGCCAGTAGTTTTTTTTATACGTCATAAATGATAAACCTTAATTTAACTTTCATTATATCAAAAATTAAATATTAAAATAAATGAAAAACCTTATAATTTCATAGAAATAATTCTAATTGCTGCTGCGGAACCCTTCATGGGCGAGTCCAACTCGCACTTGGCCGGTTTTTTACTTTTACTTCCTTTATCTTCTTATATCTTATATATAAAATTCTCGTGTCACAATGTTAGTCCACGAACTCCTCCGAAACGGCTTTACTGATTTTTACCAAATTTTATATGCATATTCAGTAGGTCTGAGAATCGGCTACAGGGCACTTTATATATTGATAAGTGCATTTGTTGAATAAATAATAGTAAATTATTACAACCTGAGACTGACGGCGACCATTGTTTGTGCGACGGGATAGCGATCGACGTTGCCATGGCGACATACTTATTTAGTCACTTCAATAAAATAATATGGGTGAAATACTTTATATTATATGGCAAAGCAACGTTTGCCGGGACAGTTAATCTTATATATAAAATTCTCGTGTCACAATGTTAGTCCACGAACTCCTCCGAAACGGCTTTACTGATTTTTACCAAATTTTATATGCATATTCAGTAGGTCTGAGAATCGGCTACTGGGTACTTTATTTATTGATAAGTAAATTGTTGAATAAATAATAGTAAATTATTACAAGCTGAGACTGACGGCGACCATTACGTTTGTGCGACGGGATAGCTATCGACGTTGCCATGGCGACATACTTATTTAGTCACTTCAATAAAATAATATGGGCGAAATACTTTATATTCTATGGCAAAGCAACGTTTGCCGGGACAGCTAATCTTATATATAAAATTCTCGTGTCACAATGTTAGTCCACGAACTCCTCCGAAACGGCTTTACTGATTTTTACCAAATTTTATATGCATATTCAGTAGGTCTGAGAATCGGCTACTGGGTACTTTATATATTGATAAGTGCATTAATTGTTGAATAAATAATAGTAAATTATTACAAGCTGAGACTGACGGCGACCATTAAGTTTGTGCGACGGGATAGCGATCGACGTTGCCATGGCGACATACTTATTTAGTCACTTCAATAAAATAATATGGGCGAAATACTTTATATTATATGGCAAAGCAACGTTTGCCGGGACAGCTAGTTTATTTATAAAATTAATAGAGAAAGACTTAGTGAGAGCCAGCGACAGACAAACTTTTGTCATTTTATAATAGCTGAAAGTTTTCCTGTATTATAATATGACCCCTATAATATAGGTAAGAACGACCAGCAACTATGGAGTTTTAAATTCGAACTCTAGAATTGTGAAGAGCATCAAACTCAATTTATTTTATCTTCGGGATAACTGTAGGACTCTCATCTGGAAGATGAAAAAGAAAATATTGCCGGATATTTTTGACAGTTGCTTCCCACTGCCAGATAAAAGTGTCTAGATTATTCTTAAGTCTAGATAATTCCATAT